>JAJJWW010003626.1:0-580830 GCA_023531295.1 Papaver armeniacum
TGGCACATGCCCAACACGTATCGCAGCCATATTTCCAAGCCGCTATGCCCTTGGCCCACGCCAAATATAGCGCCCTAGGCTTGCAAGACTTGTAACTAGGTCAACATGGCCGACGTGCCATTGGCACATGCCAACACGTATCGCAGCCATATTTCAAGCCGCTATGCCTTTGGCCCACGCCAAATATAGCGCCCTAGGCTTGCAATACTTGCAACTAGGTCAACATGGCCGTACGTGCCATTGGCACATGCCAACACGTATCGCAGCCATATTTCCAAGCCGCTATGCCTTTGGCCCACGCCAAATATAGCGCCTTAGGCTTGCAAGACTTGCAACTAGGTCAACATGGCCATACATGTCATTGGCACATGCTAAACATACACGCTGGTAGCCTAACTTGCAAACCGTGCAACCTACCAACAAGGTATTCCGCACATGCCATTGGCACATGCCAAACACACACGCTGGTAGCCTAACTTGCAAACCGTGCAACCTACCACCAAGGCATTCCGCACATGCCATTGGCACATGCCATTGGCACATGCCACACACGCCACTAGCAGCTCTGGCATTACCACTTACGCTCGAGGTGCAACTCGCAACGAAGGCATTCCGCACATGCCATTGGCACATGCCACATGCGTCCCTAGCAGCACCACTTGCACGCAAGATGCAACCAACACTCGAGACATCAACACAAACTCTGGGGATGCTTTCCAGGGTTTTGGTTTGGCGGTCAAAGCTTGCAGCGTACACTACGCTCACATTAAGAAAGCGTGAAAAGGAATAAAGCGGTCAAATAAATGAGGAAATAATGGTGAAAACGTTTTCACCCATTAACACCATGCGGTTACCACCTCCTCCCATTATTTCACCCTTTACTCTCTTCCTTCATGAGGCCAGGGTACGTTTCAATCTCGACTTGTATAAATAGGTCTTACCTATTTCCACCAGACGACAAGTCTCGGTCGGGAGAGAAAATACTACACTCTCGTAAAGGCAACTTTGCAAGCTCTCCCAAAAGCTTCCATCTCTTGCAAGCTTCCCAAGCTTTTACTTTACGATACAAGTCGAGATACTACTCTCCCAGTAACTACTCGGTCTCAACACCTTTTCTCGCTTCCTCCCCAAATCAACCCTTCTCCTCCACTTTGTGACCGAAACAAGTCCGGAACGGCCATTTCTTGGTTTAGGCCGGACTTTTACGAGATTGATCTCTCGAATCTATAAAGTGCTCACGTGCAAAGACATTTGTTTAGGGTTTGAATCAGTTTCTCACTCACCTACCGAATTTACCGAAATCGGCAGAAACAATTTTACCCATAAACAAAGGTTGCAAATGGGTTTTCTTAATCAAATACAAAGCGAGATGGTTCTATAGACAAATTCAAATCTAGATTAGTAGCTAAAGGTTTTCATCAACAAGAAGGAGTATACTACACTGAAACTTTTAGCCCTGTATCAAAACCTACTACTATAAGATTGATTCTCTCTTTGGCAGTTCACTTTAACTGGGAAATGAAGCAATTGGATGTTAGTAATGCTTTTATACATGGGGATTTAGCAGAAGATGTATATATGCAACAACCTCCAGGTTTTGTTGATCCTTCTAAGCCTCATAATGTATGCAAACTTCACAAATCAATTTATGGTCTTAAGCAAGCTCCCAGAGCTTGGTATGATAAGCTCCTGCAGGTTCTTATTTCACATGAATTCAAGCCATCACTAGCAGATGCTTCATTGTTTGTTCAAAAGTTTGGATCCAGAATTACTATCATCTTAGTCTATGTAGATGACATTATCATTACTGGGAATTCCAATGCGTATATTTCTCAGTTTATTACTCATCTTCAGTCATATTTTCCTATTAAAGATTTGGGGTTTCTTCATTACTTTCTTGGGCTTCAGGTCAAAAGAAACTCCAACCATATTTTTCTCAGTCAAACCAAGTATGCTCTGGACTTACTGGAGAAGTTCAATATGACTGGTGCAAAGCCTTGCAACACACCTATGTCACTTTCTGCTCCACTTACTGCCTCAGATGGGATTTCTTTGTCAGACCCCAGTGAATACAGATCATTAGTAGGTGCTCTCCAATATCTTACTTGGACAAGACCTGAAATTGGTTTTGCAGTTAACCAAGTCTGTCTCTATATGCAAGCTCCTACTGATCAACATCTTATTGCAGCTAAGAGAGTTCTGAGGTACATCAAAGGTACCTTAGATTATGGTGTACTATTTTCTAAGGGTCTTCTTACACTACATGGTTTTAGTGATGCTGACTGGGCTGGGTCTATTGATACTCGAAGATCTACAGGTGGTTTTTGTCTTTTCTTTGGTCCAAATCCTATTTCCTGGTCTAGCAAGAGACAAGGCAGTGTCTCCAGGAGTTCAACTGAGGCAGATTACAGATCTCTAGCAAATACAACTGCTGAAATTGTTTGGGTATGTCAATTGCTCAAGGACTTACATCTTTTCATTTCTTCACCTCCTTTGATCTCTTGTGACAATCAAAGTGCTGTGTCACTTTCTTCAAATCCTGTGTTGCATAGCAAAATGAAGCATTTAGCTATAGATTATCACTTTATCAGAGAACTGGTCCAAAACAAGAATGTGCAGGTTACTTATCTTTCAACTTGGGATCAAATTGCCGATATTTTCACTAAGGGGATGGCTGGACCAAGATTTTCTCATCTTAGAGACAAGTTGAAGGTTGTATCTGGTAGCACCCTTCACCTTGAGGGGGGGGTAATAGTATTGTACGTGTGTATCTCTAATTGGTTAGATTGGTGAGCTGTTTACAGCCTGTCCTGTTCATACATGTCACTGGTTTTCTGTTACTTTGTAATATAAATACAAGAGTTGTCTGGTCCTTTAACTGTAATATATTCAGTTTTACTTTCTATCATTTTGTTAATGATACTAACATAGAGGTAACATTGAATCTCAAACAAATTTTACATGTTCATACTACTTAAATTTCTTTTCATACCCTAAAATTGCTTAAGGAATACAGATTATACCAGAGAAACCAGATTTAGGTTATCGACATATTCATCCCTAAGATCCAAATACTCCAGCCCTTATTTGTCTGATTATGAAAACAGTGAAGGTATATCCATCCTCCACATCCATTAAATACCCTCGAGCTAGTGCTCTGGTGGAAGTATTTCCATATCCCAATTGAAACCGACTTTTCTCGACCAGCTGAGAGGAGAAATCATTATGCGAAATCAAACGATGATTGTGTCTCCATCCACCACGGTATATGTAAAGGTTCACACACGAATCCAAAATTGAGTTTCATTTTTTTCTGCTTCATATTAACCAATACTCAATGAAACGAAGAGATGATGATGGAGATCAGAGAGAAGGAGATGTGGAAACGGCCGAGTTGAGGATATAGTGGTACTAGTGTTTTCCCTAAATTAAAGAAAGGAAGGTTTCTTATATAGTAAAACCCTAAGTTGTCTGTTGACTCAATTTTTGGTCACCACTCATTTAGTGGTACTAGTGTTTGCCCTGCCCTTCCCTGCACTTAAGGGGTGTCTTAAAGAGAAGAAATGGCTAATTTATCATTTACCCTAGCCAAATTATTTTTAACTAACCTAATAAACCACCTAGACCTAATCTTATAAGAATCTAATCAAATGAAAATTTACTATCAAAAAAATATTTGTGATTGATAAATTGAAGATCATAAAAAAATATTGCAGAAAGAAGTTCGGTTAGGAATGTCGTGAGAAAACCTTAGTCGAACCCGGGGATGAGGGACATGAAGAACAGTTCGGTTGTGAACTTTATTTAAATGCACGTTTGATTAATACGAAAAAAGTTCCTAACCGAACTTTCACCAACAATTACAAGCTTGGAAGTTTAGAAGAGGTAGACATAAGGGAAAAAAATTATGGCCGCTTGCAATCTTTGCCATATGATGGGCTCTATGGAACGAAAGAAATCGCAGAGTCATGACTAGGATAAGACCTCAAGGAGTTGAGGAAGTTATAGTGGAAATTAAAAATTTACTTTATATTTGGGGAGGCAAAGAAATATTCAGAACTACATTTTTCCGTGACGCATTGGAAAGTAGTTATTGATAGCAGATAAACTTTTGTACATAGGAAAAATGGGGTCCTTTTGAGCCTTGTTACATTTTTCTTTTAACACAATCTCAACCTTTTAAGTCAAAAAAAAGTTAGTCTATAATTTCTCTGCATTACAATCACCAAATGGGCATGGGCTCAAATTGAAAAGATGGTTTGCCAAACCTCTAGAGATAAGGGCAGTCTTAGGGTTTAGTATATAATAAGATGACCTCTCTCATGTTCGTCTAGGGCAAACACTACGTCTCACCCAAACTCAAACTCCGCCGCATCCACATCTCACTCTGATCAGATCTCATCCGACAATTCACACAAAGAGTTAGAGGAAGAAGAATCATCTTTGATTGAGCATAATGATTTCTCCTCTCACAAGTAAATGGAAAGAAATCGGTTTACCGATAACATTTTTTTCTCCTCGATTAAACCCAAATATTAATTTTTTCCTGATTTTTAGTTCTTCTTGTAAATGACGGAGGAACAGATTTTAGAATTTACTTGTGGAGCTATTTTACATTTTCACTGCACTTGTACTTCCATCACTGATGGTGTTTCTAGCATTTCTGCTAGATGTTATCTTTTTTGTTACTGTTTATGAGGTCAAACTGTATCTTTATTTTGTTATTGAGCTTCCATCACTGCAGTTTAGAGTCGTTTATGGCGTTTGGTTTTCCACTTTTGGGTAATATTTTGCTTGAATACTATTTGCGAGGATGTTAATTTGCGAGGATGTTATTTTCATGGTAGTCAATTAATCAAGGAAACTGCACGGGAAACAACAAATTGACGGCTGCTGCAAATTTGAAGTTAGAAGAAAGGAAAGGTTTGAGGGGATCTTCAGCAGTATTTCTAGATCTTCGAGGGCGTTTCCAACACTTTACTCGTTGAAGGACGATCCAGTGGATGCACCACAAACCTACTGTGATCATTTTTATTATTCGTAGCCTCCTCCCTCTTTGATATTTTGGAAAATACAGTAGTGAATGGATGATTAATTATACTTCGATATTCTGATAAATGTCCTGTTACATCTCCGAATTTGCTAGGTGTAGTTTATTGATATATCAAAGTGTTGTAATTTCAACTAAACTCACTTGAATAGTTGAATTGGTTTCTTATTTGATTTCACTCTAAGCTCGAAGCACTTATGAAGCTAAGAATCAACGCAAATTGGCAGTCCTTGCTTGGCTTATCTTTTTTCACCAGCAAATTTCATGTTCTTTAAAGCTTCTTGGCTGATCTAAAATTGAAATGTCTGCTGCCTTAAAAAAATTTACACTAGCCATTTACTTTTGTATTTGCTTCTTGACTTTGTGTGATCTAGGTGTACCATGGAGCCCTAGTGCTGCAGATCTTCTTTGCCTAGTCTTCGAATCAGGGACTTATTCTACTCGGTGGTTCTTCTTGAAAGTAAAAATATATGTAAATCTGAAGTTCAACTTTACTTTTATTATATTCGACTAGCAGAGCTTGCTTGTAAATGTTTGCCTACCTTGCATTTGAACTTCATTCTATATGCTTTGTATTTGCAGAGGAGAATCTAATGTTTTGCTTATCAAACCTATTTTACCATGTGCAATAGTTTCGAAATGGCCATTCTTAGAGTTTGAAGTTAATTTTGCTAGTGTAATCTACTAATCTGTTTGGCATCGCACTTCCTCAACCATAACTGAAACTCTTCATCATTCTCAATTCTTAACCGTTCAAATTTCTCTTGCTCTCTCTTTCTGGCTATTTCCTGATTCAGAAAGGGGATTAATCTTTCCATCTCAGCGCTTGTCAAACTCTCAATTGCTCTTTTTGCATGTTGCATCTGACGAATCTTGTGGTGGTTCATTGTTGTTTCCTTTTACCAGATTACTGTCATTCTCTACCATTGCTTTCACTCTTAATTTCTATTCACTTATTTCCTTCTTTGGGTATAATCATGGGTATAATGTAGTTGGGAGGCCTAATTGCAGGACCGTCCATAGAAGAGGCACCATGCGTTGACATGTATTGCTAGACTGAGGTTAGGCCACATCTTTGCGGAGGCTGATCAAGCTAAGGTATTGGTGGAAGCTAACTTACCCTGAGGTTCGTCTTCGGGTCGCTCCTTAGCTTAGGCTAAGCTCGAGCTCTGTGTTTGCGGAGGCTTCCCCTTCTCCTGAGTTGAAGGCTAAGCTTCATCTTCCTCGCTTAGTCCCGTGCCTAGACTTAATCTCACCTTGACTCCAGCTCGAGTTTCAACTTATCTAAAACTTTATCTTGTGTTTAGGCTCGAACATTGCTTCATGGAGCTTGGAAGATGAACCGTGGTCATAATGCTTAAGTGTACGTGTTTTGATTAGGTTGTTTAACTTGGACTAGGCTATCCAATTACAAAGTGATCATTTTTCCCCCTAATCATAAAATGACCATTTTATGCTTGGCCAAAAAATCTACAGCAGCCAAACCCAACCATATATTATTGTATTGTCATATATACAGGTTATGCTATATCATATTATTATGGGTAGACATGTCCATAGAGAAATAAATTGCCTACACCTTTTTACTTGCAAGGTTGCCTATGATCAAATGGTCATTCTCTGATTCTGACCTCATTTTGAGAAACCTTGTTTTTGTTATGAGCCATTTCGCTTGCGCCAATTTATTTTTAGCATCCATTCTTCCGACCTTGTACTTCAAAGAACACTCCGACTTCATTCGGCATATCTGCCATTCCTCCATCATCTGACTGCATAAACCAAAAAAATTATTAATTGAACTGACGAAACCTCAAGCTGCAATAAAAATGGTTGTGGACCAATCCCTGAGAAAAGACCTACCTAGTAACTGTCAATATGTTCAGCATTACAAGATATATAATTTTAGATAGTGGTGGTACCGTGTAACATGTCTGTGTTTTAAAAATAACTTAACGGGCAATTGTTAGTTTGTGGCAGTAATGTAGTAATGTTAACTTAACATGCCTATGATCAAATGGTCATTCGTCGAGGTTGACATGGTTATGATCTCAAAGAATTACAAAAACGTTTTAAGTTTGACACCCACTTGAGAAGTTAAGTCGTTGGGAAACAAATGCAAACGGGCTCTAGTTGTAGTTTCATTTAGGGCAAACACACTAGACTACTCAAATCCTAATCAACCAGCGCGCGCCGTCTCCACATTTCTCTATGAACTAAATCTAGATCTCCATTATCCAACATCCACATCTCTCTGTGAAGTGTGAACTAAATCTGATTTCCAAGAAGAATGAGTTATGAATTGTGTCTTGGATTTGGAAACATTTAAATATAGCATGGAAGAGACACAATCATTCTTAATTTGACGTAATGGTTTCTCCTCTCAAAAGTGAATCGAAGTTTGAAGTATTTTGATTTTAAAGGTTAATCTTTTGAAGACTCCTTGACACATGGAAGATCTCGAATTTTCGTAAACCTTGTCCATGTATCGCTAGAGTCTATGGGATAATCTTTTGGAAGTTAGCAAAGTGGCCATTCTATGATTTGGCTATAGTGTTCACCTGACTGTAGTTGATGCTCATATTTAGTATATTGGTCTTAAGATGGTTGTAGATCTGTACATGACTGTATAAGCTTTTGAAAAAATTACTTTGACTTAGAGTTTTGTATGTTAAAAATTTGAGGAGACAGGAGAATTGTTAGGGTGTTCAAAGTGGAAATACCACTACAATTTAGAGTCAGACTCTTCATTATTGCAATATACCAGTAAAACATGAAACTACTTGTTTCCTTACAACAGTTAACTTGATGTTTACTTAGATAATTAGGGTCGTGCTAGATTGGAGATGCTAAAATGGCTATTCGAGGTTCATTATTTGCAAGACCTTGCTGAGATTATGGACTGCTCTATTCCTACCACTTATTCTGGTTAACCAAAGTGTGGTGCATAGTATTACTTGTGAACTCAACCAAAGGGGCTTAAGTTAGACAAGGGTTAGCCAAAGTTGGGCTTGAGGTTAGCCAAAAGGTGTGATGACAGGGACAGGCTTTAGGGTTTATATGCACTATATAAACACAATATATAGCCTTTATTCTTCTAGGGCAAAACACTACTCCGCCGCCTCCACAACAATCCATCTCTCTATCTTTCTCTCTGTGATCTGATCTTCATTATCCAACAATTCTTCTTCTTCGTTCCAGTGAGTAACGGTTAACAAGAAATTTAAAATGATTTATCAAATATTGAAATCTGGATTTGTTTGGGAATCTTTACATATAGCATGGAGAAGGAGACACAATCAATCATCCTAAATTTGACACAATGATTTCTCCTCTCAACATTTAGTAATTTTGCTCCTTTATCTTGGACATACCTGCTCCATAGACTCTTATATTAGCGCCGTTTTCATGTACAAGCAAATGAGACAGCCGACGGTGTGGAAAGTAGAACTTATATGTGTAAGTTTTATTTTTTATTTTTTATTTTTTTCTAAACAGCGTTAAGATTCTCTCAGATTAATGTTTAATTTTGAGTGAACTTAATGTTTAGTTTTCCTGCTTCTTGTTGAGTTTGAAAGTGCTGGTATCTAAAATATGTTTCTTTTAATGCTACAGCGCAGTCCTCAAGAACTCCATGTGGGTTGGAATCTTAGCTAAGCAATTGTGTATGAGCAAGGGGATCCAGTGAATTAAGGTAATAGTGGTGGTCCAAAGAATACTGTTGAGAAGTGGAAGTACTTCATGCTCAATTCACAAGTTGATCTTCTTCCTAAGACTGACATGTTATCTCACAATGGACGGTCATTTCAACCTTAATTCACAAGGTTTGAAATCAGTAGTAGCTCAAAGTAGACTTCAAGCTTTAGGGTTGATAACCAATATTTTAATTTTTGTGTAATTTATTTTTTCTTCTTCAAACTGAAAATGTACCTAAATCTGAAGGTTGATCTCCTTGATTTCGCATAATGATTCTTCTCTGAAAGGTAACTCAAATAGGAGAGAATACTCAATCCGGAGTGATGGTTACTAGGTCGCAACACCAGCGATAAAAATCTACTATTGCTCGGTAAAAATTGGACCTCACATGGCTGATTTACCACTTTGTCATGCCCATAGTGGATGCAAACTCACTCCTTTGAACCGGCCAAATGGATCACTTTCAGTTTGCATCTGGTTTATCCAACAACCTATGTCACCATTTTCAATCTAGCGTTTGACATTTTTCAATTGGTTTGAAAAAGAAAAAGGTAACAGTTTGACAGTTCAAAATTGCAAGTTAGTGCTAGATTGCAGATGATGGAATGGTATAGTCTTACCAATGGCTACGATCACAATGTCTATAAGGGGTAACCAACGTTGGACTAGGTGGTTTGGCAGATTTGCCTAAGCACTTACTAGTTACGAGAAGGACAGCCTTAGGGTTTACTATACATATAATAAGATGCCCTCTCTTTCTTTCATTTTTAGGGCAAACACTATTACATCTACGTCCGCCCGCTTATACATTTCTGTGTTTGATCTTTATCATCCAACGGTTCTTCTTATTATCAAAGAATTGCAAGAAATTATAATAGAAGAAGAATGCGTTATGAATCGAATGTCGGGTTTGTGTGGGAATCTTTTCATATACCATGGATGGAGGCTCAATATCCATAACATTTCACACAATGATTTTTCCTCAAAGTATTTTTATGGGTTGAATACTGCAAACCCTTGTGTAGTAGAAAAAAGGGTTTGGGATAACCCATGAATCTTGATAGGTTTTCAGTTCTTTTCTAGATTTGCGTCCTAACAGAGACATTACTGCAGAAAGAGAGAACATAAAGATGATTAGAGCATCAGTGGTATCGGTGGATGAAATGAAGAATGATACCGTCTCGATGGTTTATGAGAAGAAGGATCCAGTAAAGATAATTGTGGCAACAATTTGTTGCTTTGTAAGTGTTAAAATTTGGTAAAGTATTGTAAATTTGTTTCGATTATTTTAGTCGTCATTGCTCAAATCTCATGGAAGTAACCAATTTTGATACCAGTAAGTTGTAAATGTCAAGAAACAAGTCATGCATGCCCTTTAGTATACTTGCTCAGACAGTTCATTTAACAGCAGCAGCTAGTTTTACCACAGAGATATGTCACAACACATTTAAGGTCGTTTAAACCTTAATCCTCAAAGTTTGAAATCAGTATTAGATCGGAGTAGACTGAGGTTTTCAGAATTCGAACCAATGTTTTCATTTTACTGTATATTGTTTTTCTTGTTAGACCTTGCTTGCAAATGTATTGGCTACCTGCAAACCAATTTCAGTTCTGTACAAGAGAGCCTAATGCAAAAAGCTGTGTGTATGCTAAATGCTAGGCTTTTGTTTGCATATCGACAGAGTTTGCCATTTGCAAAAATCTTTTCAATCTGTCTAGTATTAGGTTGTAGCACAGCGTTTGGTGTATTCAAATTTTAATTTTGCCGGTGTAGAGATTCAAAGTAGCTCAGTCTAGTTCTAGTTCCGCCCTGCCAAACCACAACACAGCTATCTAGCATACGCCCATTAGTCGTTTGGTTTAAAGAAAAGCAGACAGTGAAATTTCAAATAACATCATAGCACAATGCACATATATAGTTGACATTTCTATTTTGTGGCGAAGGTAAAAGGCAACAAATTAAAGCGTTTCATGGGTTCAGCTAATAGTGTTGCCACGAAATGTGGGTTGACATTCTGGCATTAGCCGCCTTAGTCCGTGGCCAAGGAATTCAGATGCTCTCACATTTTTATTTTTACTTTCCCATGTCAAATCTTTCAAATAATGAAACAAAGTCAGCTTGAGCAACTCATGAAATGAATTCATATGTTTCTCGATGATGCTTTATACATCTAGCTTGGGAAAATTGACTCTCAGTACAGATAGGTGTTATAAGTAATTTATCCTGTCTTGTTTTGAATCTTTCGGATGGGTAATCTTGAATTATAATGATCTATCCCAAGTAAGTTTGTATCGTACCATGTAGTATTATCAATTTTTTTACAGAATAAAGACTCAAAGTAGCTTCGTGTAGTTTGAGTGCCTCCCCACCAAGAGGCAAACATTGCTTGGACTCTCCATGACTAAGGAGCAATATAATACCAAATGGTGAAATGGGCATGGGATCAAAATGGACAAGGTGGTTTGCCAAAGCCCTAGAGGTAAGGGCAAGCTTAGGGTTTACTATATATAATAAGATGCCCCCTCTTTCTTTCATTGTAGGACAAACACTAGTACATCTACATCTAAACTCCAGCCTCCGTTTCCACATTTCTGTCTGTGATCTTCATCTTCCAACGATTCTTCTTCTTATCAAAGAACTGCAATAAATATTAATAGAAGAAGCATGAGTTATGAATCGAATTCCGGGATCGTGTGGAATCTCTACATATACCTTGGATGGAGGCTCAATCTTCCTTACATTTCACATAATGATTTTTCCTCTCGAAGTATTGTTATAATTTGGAGTTTGCAAACCATAATTGTCTGGAAACGTCTTGGTAGGTTTTCGCTTCTTCTTTGGATTGTTGTCCAATTGGGATAAGTTTTGGGGGGCTCTTCTTGTTGTTTAACTGTTATGATGAATATAGAAGTGTGTATGCCCTGATTTGTGGGTGTGCTGAATTATATTTAGTTTGTAATATAGGTGTATCGCTACAATTTATTACTATTAAGTTACAAAATTTGTTAATTTGATTGCATTTTAACTTGTTTTGATTAGTATTTTAGTCGGCATTTCTCAGATCTCATGGAAGTACCAATTTCGATACTTGTTAAGTTGTAAATGTAAAGAACCAAATCATGCTTGCCCTTTAGTATACTAACTCAAAAAGTTCACTTTACCGCAGCTAATGTTTTTATTAACGTGATATGTCGCAATACACTTGAGGTCTTTTAAACCGTTATTCTCAAAGTTTGAAATAAGTGTTAGGTTTTCAGAAAATGTTTTCATTTTACTGCATAACGCTTTTCTAGCAGACCTTGCTTGCGAATGTATTGGCTACCTGCAATTCAATTTCGTCTCTATTTGTGTCTAGAGTAGGAGAGCCTAATGCGAATACCTTGTGTATGCTAAATTCTAGACCTGTGTTTGCATATCAAACCACAACACACCTACCACATGACATCCTTCTGTAGAAATATATTGTAACATCACTTTTTACCCTTGTAATTCTGAGCATTGCGAATATGGGATCACCATTGATTGTCAGTCCTATTGAAATGACTAACGAAAAAGACTTTGACATTGTTCATAAAACTCAAGATCTCGTAAGAAATGTCTCCTTCAATTTGAGCTAATTTGGGATCACCATTTATTGTTTCCCTTCAGTGCTGTTATTCTTTGATGATACTCTCCCATTTTGAAAATCATTGGAGTTGTTTGGGCAAAAGAAATGAATGGTGGTGAACTGAGAGTTTTTGGGTGAAGATGTCATATTCACCTAGCAAATATCATTCCACTGGCGGTGGAACAGAAGAGAAATATACCCTAAAACTATGACTGAAATGTGCATTTCTTCCAAAAGTGTGACCAATTTGAAAATTCTTTTAAAAGTGTGACCATGACCGGTCAACTGACATATATGCCCTAGTCTTTTACGAAAATACCAGATTTTGTCCTCAAATGTGTACATATCGACAACATATGTGTACACATCGGGTAAGGATGTGTAGCCACCCCTTCATGGATGTGTACATATAGACACATTGATACCCCACCATATTTTAACCGATGGGTAGATATTATATGTAGACATCCAGAATTTAGGCGTAATCATATGTGGACATCCATGTTTCGAAGTCTAGACACTGGACACTATTCATAAAATATGTGGACATCAGGCTATAAATATGTGGACATCAACTATAAATATGTGGACATCAACTATAAATATGTGGACATCAGGCTATAAATGTGTAGACATCGGGCTATAAAGGGTACCTTGGGTATTAGATAAAGTCAGTCACACTTTTGGAAGATATTGGGGATCAGTCACACTTTTGGAAGAAATGCACATTTCACTCACAGTTTTGTGTATTTGTATGAGCATCCATAATGGTGTTTGGGAATCAAAGTACATCTACACAACTCTAAGTTCATATCTCCTAATCAGCTGCTGTATTTTGTATTTTATTTAGTTATTTGCTTACTAGACCATCTAAATTCTACTTTTTGTCTCCCTCAAAAAGGGAGTGATTATTAATTAGTAATTAGTTTTACTTGCTCTTCTGGAATTCAAACAGATAAATCCATGGGTGAGATTGCTGTAATGGATCAAATGCTGTAGTTACCTTTTCTCTTCTGCATTTCAAACAACTGAAATGTCGAAAAACATGAGTGAGTTTGCTATTCCCCGTAGTGCGTTACACGGAAGTTGCTAATCCTGTATTGATTATTGTTACATGACTTTCATCAATTCTCGTGGATTTCTTATTTCCATTAGCCCCAAGTCTATTGATCTATCAAAATGCTCTAGTTTCATCTAGATTTTTTTATACCCATGAAGTCGCTGAAATTGCTTCCTCAGTTTATTGATGTGTCGAAGTACTCTAGTTTACTTCTTCTTATTGAGAGAATAAACATGCTGACGCTGGGCCGCTGGCTAAGATAGTATGGTTGATGTTTGGTCATTTATATATTGTCAGCTTAGTTGAATCTTATTCTTTCATGTTTTAATTGGGAGAAATAAAAAGTAAAACACCTAGGGCAAACGCAATTTGGTTTTGCGGTTTGGTAATAATAGACTTTGAAATTTTAGATGATAGATCTAATTTCAAATGCTTGCAAGTGGTTACTAGTAGTACAGATTTAACCATACCTAGAATCCTATGTACATTTGAGTGTTTCCAACCCTACATCTATACAACGTTTGAGCATGGAATCGGTTGACTGTGGCCGCTGCCCTTAAATAACACCATGAACTTTTTTTTTTTTTTGCTCGGTAAATAGATTTTTATTAATTGAATAGTAAGTACATTGTACAAACCCCATAGAGATACTTCTCACGTTGGATGTAAGAAGCCCAAACATTACTAGAAAGCCCATATACAAACACATTACCCTTAAACCCATAAGCCAGAAATTTGAAACTCAGCCCAAAAAGAGCCACCAGTGGAAAGGAAATCCCAAATACCATAACCCTAATTCAACCTCTATTCCGCCGCCGCTGGTGCCTTGCTCCCAAAACACTTCCATCTTTCACATCCAAAACATCAGCAAGAAATCCAAAACATCAACAAGTACCATTGATGGATGAAATCAGTGATTCCAAGAGTGTATTGATTGGGAGAAGAAGAAAAAATTGGATGGACTAGCATGAGCACCACTAGACAACGCCCCATTAACACCTGCAAAATGAACCCATGTATTTTCTTGAATGAAGAAGCAATTTTGAGACTCCTCAACCATCATCTGCACCACCAACTTCAAATCTCACAACAATCAACCACCATTGAAACCGCTCTAGAAGAGGTAGGATAGATTTATACAAGGTTTTGACTGAATATGATGCTGAAAAGGAAGACAAACAAATGGATGAAGAAGAAAAACACAGCACCATTCAACTAGGGATGGATAGAAACCCAAATAAACCTAGATCTAAAGCTGGAGAGAAACCCATTGAAACCCAAATACACCAGGATTTAAAGATGGAACTTTAAAATCCAAGATTAGAACCCCAAATCAAAGACTAAAAGAGAAAAGAACAACTAAGATAACCTGCTCAGATCTGGTCTTAAAGACCAAATCTGAGCAGGAAAACTTTTAAATGTTTGAGTTTCTAGTTTTCGGAGAAGGGATACTAGAGTGGAGAGAGAAATTGGAGAGAATGGTGAAAATTTATTGACACCATGAACTTTAAAACGTAGCACTACACAACGCCCATTTAAAAGATTTTGGAAAGGACGCCTTCCAAAATCTATCTGTAGACATCTTAAATTTTACTATCATTTGGGTAAAAAAAAAAAAAGACTTTACTATCATTTGGGTAATAGCAGAGCAGAGCAGAGCAATGAAGAATATCTGTAGACATCTTAAATTTTTGGAAAGTATGTGTGATATTGAGGGATGGGAAAGATCATGAGATTAGGTGATTATAGGTTCCCAGATGATTCCCAATGACCAAAAAGGGTGGTTTGCGGTGGTTGCTGTTAATATTGATGGTGGTTATAGGTGTTGTGTGGAAGTTTAAGACTTTTACTTTGGGAAGTACTGGTAGTGCAAAAATCGACTCAATTTTCACTAGAGTGGGAATACGAGCACAAAAAATATTATCTGGACATATTTGCACAGTTGGATCGAATTTATTTTTGTGGGCATGGGCTCAATTTGGACAAGGTGGTTCGCCAAAGCTCTAGAGAGTAGAGATAAGGGTAGGCTTATGGTTTACTATATATATACATTAAGATGACAAACGCTACTTCATTTACTTCTCCTACATCTACATCTATACTCCAGCCGCCTTTTCCACATTTTTGCCCCAGATCTTTATCTTCCAACAATTCTTTTCTTCTGAAATTCATAGAAAGAAATAGAAGAAGAATGAGTTATGAATCATGATATTTGGGTTTTTGTGGGAACCTTTACATATAGCATGGTGTTGGGAGACAAATTCATCTTTATTTAGTAGCAGAATGATTTCTCCTCTCAAAATCAAGTCCATGAAAGTCTGTTTATCCTGATTTATGTTCTCTATTGGTGGAACCATCTTCTTAAGCAGGAGATGAATCTAACTTTGGACAGCCAGGTGATCGGCTGATTGGAGATTGATGTCTGCTGGAATTTTGTAGGAGATGAAGCATCACCACTGTATTTCTGGGGACGTTTCAGCGTATAAAAGCCCCACAAATCTAATCATTCCTTTTGCAGCCTCTCTGTGTCCAAGCCAGAGATCTAGAAATTACAGTTGTGAATCAATGATTTCTTTTACAGCATTACTTTTCCTTTCATCTTCTGCAATTCAAACAGATAAAATGTATAAATGTGTAGCATTCCCAACACTCTAACTCAACTCGTTGAAGGACGATTCAAAGGATTCATGCACCACAAACCTACTGCTACGATTCGGTGAAAAATCCAGTTGTGAATAAATAAGTCTTGCTTTGCAAATTTCTGAATTTGGTATATGTAGTTTATTATGTATCAAAGTGTACGCTGTTTCCATATCCATGAAGTCGGTTGAATTGCTTCCTTAGTTTGATTTCAATTTTACATCGTTGTATACTTAATTAAAAGGCTAAGAACCAATGTAAGTTGCCATTCCTTGCTAGACTCATCTTCCTCGATCAGTTCAAGACACACGGATCAAGGGAAACAACTTTGGGGGAGGCTTCCAGCTGCTATTATATGGATTTTGCGGTGTCCTAGAAATTTCCGGCTAAAGAGGACGTAAAAAACTCAAGCTTTCAATTGGCTGAAGGTGGTTCTTGTTTTGCTAATATTGAAACTTGTCTCGTAATAGTGGATGGGATAAATTTTTCTACTGAACTTCCCTTGTAGGGGTGGTGAGGGGGTAAATTTTAAGGAGTTACCAGTAATTCTTTGTTGGGGGTCTACTGCAGTACTGTGTTTCCTCGTGTTCGAACTTATCTAGCTAAAAATAAATAAAAAGTTGTGAACGTAGTTTTTAAGGTTTGTTTTTTCCTTTGCTTTCCCCCGGTTACGAAATGAATGATGGGTGTAGTTCAACTCGAAGCACATCCACGATTTAAAGATATACCGAAATCATTAATAAATTAACGGAGTAACATTTGCTGATATGCTAAATGTCTAGATTACTTGCTGAGACATACAAAGAAGTTTGCAATTGTACAGAACGAGGGTGAAGTCTGATGGCTAACCAAATGGGCTTAAGTTATAAGACAAGGCTCGGGCTTGAGGTTAGCCGAAGGTCTGATGATAGGACAGGCTTTAGGGTTTTATGCACTATATAAACACAAGAAATGGCCTTTATTCTTCTAGGGCAAAACACTACTCCGCCGCCTCCACAACAATCCATCTCTCAATCTTTCTCTCTATGATCTGATCTTCATCATCCAACAATTCTTCTTCTACTTCGTTTGAGTGAGTATCTGTTGATTAGAAACAGAAACGAGGATTTGTAGAATGATTTACGAATTTTTGAAATTTGGATTTGTACGAGAACTTTTACAAACAATTGTCCAACACCGCACAATGATTTCTCCTCTCAACATTAATTCATAGTGCTACTAGATTGAGGAGATATTTGTTCAGATACATCCTATTTTGATTGCATTTTGATGTACAAATCAATCAGAAAGACGATGGTGTGAATGTAGATCAGGATATGTGTAAGTTTGTATCTCTTAATTAGCTGCTGTCTTTTTTTTTTTCTTTCCCTTAATTCCATTTAGCCTTAATCTATTGATTTTATGTATCAAAATGCTGTAGTTTGAATGTCCATCAATTACATAAATTGCTTCCTTAATTTGATTTCATTTTTGTAAGTATAAAGCTAACTATCAATGTAAGATTTGCATATTCCTTGCTTGGCATATATATCTTCACCGGCAAATTTCATTTTCACTAAAAATAACTCTGGGATGTTAGAAAAACTGAAGAGATGGAAATTGAAATGTCAATGATGCTCATTGCCTTCTGAAACTCTTGTTATGATTTAGTATGCGTGTAACTGCGATAAAACCTGCTTTTGCCCGAGTTTGAAAATGCTGCCATCTAAAGTGTTTCTTTTAATACTACAGGGCATCCATCAAGTGCTCCATGGAGGAGACTTGGTTTTTTTTGTGCAACAGCGCTGCAAAGTTTTTAAGTGTGAGAACAAAGTCAAGAATGGTGAAAGTACCTCAAGGAGAGAGTTATGGCGTAAATGAGGAGTCCATCAAGTGTATGCTCTGACTCGCAGGTGTGTTGTGATAGTGTTGCAATGCTGTATGAGCAAAGGGATCTAGTGAAAGGTAATAGTGTGACGGTTCCCAAGAGTACTGTTGGGAACTGTAAGTACTTAGAATCCCTTTGATCTACTTCCTTGAGCCTGACATGTAATCTCACAGTGCACGGTGGTTACAGCCTTAATTCACAAGGTTTGAAATCAGTGGTAGCTGGAAGTGAAGCTTTTTCTGAATTCCAACCATTGTTTTTATTTTAGTGAAATTTGTAAATCTGAAGGTTATCATCTACTTTTAGCATATCAGAGTTGAGTAGCAGAACTTGCTGAATGTATTGGCTACCTGCATCTGAACTTCAGCTCCATTCGCGTATAGAGTCAGGAGAAAAGAAGAAATGTATATACCAAACGATGTTGCAGGTGCGTCGAAGATCAAGTCTATAGAAGTCTGGTTCATTCAAATCCAAGAAGCCAAATAGTTTTGATGGGATCTATAAGGCTTCAAGTCTTCTACTCCTCTCTCTAAGACTATCTTACTCCTGAATAAGACGACCATTTCGTATCCTCAATGATGGGGATGTGTATGGAATTGAGACACCCCTTCTTAATTTTAAGGTATCCAAAGTAGTGAACATGTAAATGGTGTTTGAGATTTAAAAATAAATCTATGTAAGTATTAGTTTGTATTAATTGCTGTTTTTTTTTTTTTATTTATTTTAGATTTAGAAGTACATCTACCTTGAAAAGGGAATGATTAATTTCGTCGCGTGATTGGCTTGTCTCCCACTTTCTCGGATTCCTTTTCAGCAGTGTCCCACTAGTACTCCGGCACCACTTCCCCCTGATGTTACGAGTGCTCTGCAGCTTCCCAACCTACACGACATAAAAACATTAAGGATTTAAGTCAGAAAAACGGTCAGCACTCATTAATCAAGTCCCAACGAAACCTGGTGGAATACGAATACACGCATAGCATTTAGACGTGGTTAGTCAAAGATATGCACCACCCCGGCGACTGATGCACATTGTTTGCAATCTGATGGTTTCATAAACACTAATCTAGAGAGAAGCCTTTTGATTTCATTATGCATCTAGAAAAATATATACGGCTCTCTCCGGTAAATCCATGCATCCCAGGAAATCCAAAATCCGATCAAAGAGGTGCTTGAGTAGTAATTTGATGTTACATTTTTGGTTTTAATGCAATCTTGATGTTCTTGTTTTTGAGTAGTGATTTAATTCCTCATCTCTAGATCTTGGGAAAATTGGGGATATGCCCTAAAATCGACTGTCAATTTGGGGATATGTCCCAGATTCCAATTTCTGGGAATATGTCCCAAAGTAACGGTTTCCGTCAAGGAACTGTTAAATAGTCAATTTATCGTAAATGTGTATGAATTTGTTCTCTAATTTCTTCGAGGTTTTTTCTATCTGAATATGTTCCTGAACCTTATAAAGGTGTTAGTATATAGTATATCTGTTTTTTAATTCGCATATGTAATCCTAAGTGTGTGCCAATATTGACTAGTTAACGGTTTTGGATGGAATTTTGGACGCTTGGGGCATATTCCCGAAAACTGGAACTTTGGGACATATCCCCAAAATGACATACGATTTTGAGGCATATCCGCAATTTTCCCCTAGATCTTTTGCTTTTCCCCTTGCTGATTAGAGAAGTTTTACCAAGGATATAGTATGTCAAATACAGGTTCTGCTATATAACGCGTAAACATGTTCTTAGAGAAGTTACCAGTTGAGTTGCCTATATATACCATTTTACTTGCAAATGATCAAATGGTCATTCTTTGAGATTACACGGCCACTCGAAAAGTTCAGACTTAAGAGTAACCGTGAGCATAAGGCTTAAGTGTACTTTTGTTAGGTAATTGAATTTGGATAGGCTAGCTAATTGAATAATGACTATTTTGCCCATTGTCAAAAAATCACCATATACACAAGAGTCAAACTCAACCATTTTTTTTTTGAAAGTACAAACTCGGCCATTTATTATCCTGGCGAGATTGGCTATACTCAAACTAATTCGGATATACCCAATTTTAAAGGGACACTTTTTGTGGGTTTTAGGGGGGAGTCCTAATGGGTAAGTTACAAAACTACCCTTACCCATTAATAATTTTAATTACCCTAAATCAGTTTTTATTCTCTTCATTTCATCTTCTTCTCTTCTTTTCATCTTCCATCAACCAAAGCCATATAAAAATCTTCAACTTTGATTTTCCAAAAAAATTGTTGACTCTACCAGCGAAAAGAAGACTATAAATGATGTTTAAACTCAAACCCATCATTGTGTTATGTGATTTGATTGTTATATTAGGTTAGAAATCGAAAATTATGATTTTTGTGTTTTTGGTCGGCAAGGTCGTAACATGCATATCTTGCCGAGTATTTCATAATGACCATGGCGACGACCGTAAATTTTCAACGATAGTGCAGGTATTTTTGAATACCTTGCCGGCCAAATACAGCCAGAAGGGTACTTTTTGAATACCTTGCCGGCCAATAAATTTTTTATGTCATCTCCTATATGTCAAAAAACAAAAGTCGGCAAGGTCGATGATGAAGATCATGCCGACTTTTCATACTTTCAGAACTGAAAGTGTTGATTTATTCTTTGATTTTGAGTATGATTTCATATAACAGATTTGCAATCCCCCTTTTTTGAAGTATTTCGGTTGTGTGCTTCATTTTCGTTGCAAGAGATATTCTCGAAAAAAAAAATCATCAAAAATCATCCCACAAAAAGTTCAATCAAAAACAAAATTTCATAACTTAAAATTCATAAGTTTTAATCTATTCAATCAATTTAAACTTAATTAATTAATCTAATCAAAATTTTAGTGTTAATTAAACGAGGACAATTTTGCCATTTTTAAAATATAAGGTTAAGGGGTGGCTTGGTTTTACTTCAAAATGACCCTATTTTGTCTTATTGGGTATACCCCAATTAATCTGGGTATACCCCAATCTCGCCAGGTTTATTATGTCCTATAAAGGTTCTACTAGTGATCATTTTACTTAGAGAAGTTAGTAATTAAGCTACATAGAAAAAAGAAAAAAGTGGAATAAACCATTTTACATGCAAGGTTGCATATGCTCAAATGGTCATCCGTTGAGGTTGACAGTGTTTCGATGGAAACAATACCAAACGGGCTCTAGTGGAATGGATGGGCTTAGGGTTTACTAGTACTATATATTCTTTCTTTCATTTAGGGCAAACACTGTAAAATAGTCAAATCCTTAGACTAAGTCTTATGGGGTGCTAGTCTAGCACCTAGATTAGCAAGAAGGACTACCTCCTAAGTCTTATGGGAGTGCTAATCTAGCAGCTAGATTAGCAGTCCACGCCACGCGCCAATGGTTGAACCATTCCGCGCCTAGCACTAAACCATTCTCGCGCTCGGTCTTTGAATGGTTCATCGCTTTAAATCTCCCGTCGATCAAAAATAAATCTCCCGGCTGAACCATTCCGCGAAAAGGTAGTTTTTCAAGCGTTGAATCATTCAACGTAACTATCCGGCATGCTACTTCACATGCTAGCAACTCGGTAGAGAGAGAACTAGTGTTAACTTTTTTGCCACACTTTTTTTTGAATTGCAACACTTAAGTGCTAATCTAGCACCTCCAATCTAGCCCATAAGACTTAGTCTTAATCAAACACCGCCGTTTCCACATCTCTTTTGAACTAAATCTAGATCTCCATCGCATCTCTCCCTCGAACTAAATCTGATTTCCAAGAAAAATGAGTTTTGGATTCGCATCAGAGCATGGAGGAGACACAAGTTATAAAATCATCCTTATTTAGCATAATGATTTCTCCTCTCAGAAGTATATCGAAGTTGAAAATGTCTTGGTTTTAAAGTCTGTGAGATCGTTGCATTCAGTTGACTCATGACACTATGAGCCAATAGGAAACATATGTTCATTTAATCTCTGCTTCGTGTACGATGTCATGGAAGGTCACTAAGTGGCCGATCTATGATTTGGTTGTCTTAGTGTTCAGCTGCTATAGCTGATGGTAATCCAACCATTTAAATCATGAGATCACATTTCATTGAAGGTTGTATTGGATCACACGTAATGGTTACTAGATGGATCTCTAAAGGTTAATTATTCTCCACTTTCAACATTTTTAATCTATTGATTTTGTATAATGATTTTTCCTCTCCGAAGTAGTTTGAAGTATTTTGGTTGTTAGATAATAAGTCGATTTTTTTTTATCTCTGCTCCGTGTACTGCTAGCTTCTCTGGTATAATTTTTGTAAAAGTCACTTGACATAGAGTTTTGTATGTTAAATTTTTGGGGAGATAAAAATGTTAGGGAGTTCGAAGTGGAACGGAAAAAAGATATGTAATCAATTGTAAGTTCATATTATCTCCTAATCAGCGTCTGAATTTGTGGGATTGTTTGCTTTGTGATGATATTCTTGTATTTGATTAGTGACTTAATTCCTCTCTAGATTGTAACAATGTTGGCATGTCTTAAATGAGAAGAATGAAATTTTGAAGAGCGATGAGCCATACAAACTATTTATTGAGATCCATTTCATTGGAGAAAGTGAAAATGAGGTATGTCTGAGAACCCATGAAATTCCCACAATCCCCACTACCAGGTTTCGAGTCGTATCCTATATACGACACTTTACCAACATTGACAACTTATTGATCATATAATTCAGAGTCTTCGGACACTTGAAAGCTGAAAAAACTAAATGAAAACCAACCAATCTATGGGTGTCAGCACTTTTAAAGTCTTGGGATAACTGTCTTTTGATAATTTCTCTAGAGATAAAAGGCAGGCTTAGGGTTTAGTGGTTTACTATATAACATGATGACCTCTCTTTCGTTCATTTAGGGCAAACACTAGATCTCATCTAAACTCAAAGTCCGCCGTTTTCACACAAAGAAATAGAAGAAGAATGAGTTATGAATTACCGATTTCTGGGTTTGTACCACGCATAGCCTGGTGGTGGAAAATAAAATCATCTTTATTTAGCAGAATGATTTCTCCTCTCAAAAGTAAACCACAAGAAACCCGTTTATCCTTATAACGGTTTTAGTTTTCCCTGAATGTTTGAGCCCAGATCTCAGTTTCCTGGGTACGTTTCAGGGGGTCTTCAGCTGTATTTCTTGATCTTCGAGGGCATTTCCAAGACTTTAACGGTTGAAAGAAGATTAAGTGGATTCATGCACCACTTTGTTAGAAATTTTATTTATTTATTTTTGTAGCCTCCTCTTTATCTTTTTTAGTCATCACCCACCAAGACCGAGATCTGGAAATGAAGTAGTTAGTGTTACTTTGATATTCTGCAATTCTAACAGATAAAATGTTCAATTACATGACTGAATTTGCTATGAGTAGTTTTTTGATGTATCAAATTGCTTCCTTAGTTTGATTTCATTTTTAACATGTTGCACTTATAAAGCTAAGAATCAATGCAAGTTAGCATTCCATGCTTGACTCATCATTTTAAACCAGCAAATTTCATATTCTCCAACCTCTGGCATAGATAGAAATTGATATGTCCGTTGCCTTCAAAATTTCTACGCCAAGAGCCATTTACTTTGAGTAGTTGGTTCTAGTCCGTGAGACTTCCAAAACTGGCTTTGTAAGATCAATGACTTAGGTGACCAGAGAGCAGAAGTGCTGGAGATCTTATTTTCCTAGACGTGGAAACAGGGACTTATTCATTCATATGTGCTAGTGGCTCTTCTTGAAATTGAAAAATTGGTGATTGTTAATATATGTAAATCTGAAGGCGCATCTTCTACTTTTAGTATATTTGAGTAGTAGGACTTGCTTGACAATGTTTGCCTACCTTGCATTTGTAAAAGAATTACGACAAACTGTTTTGGTCACTTAGGATTAAAGAGTTAATCCTAGTTGGCCTATTAACATCCCAATCTGCTTTAGCTAAAAGTGTTCTTCCCAGAGAGTCTGCAATGTGATTTGCATCTCTATGATCATAGTTACAAGTCCAAAACTCAAAATCTGATAAGATATATAAGACATCTCTTATTATTCCACTGGTAGTCCATTTCAGTGCCGTTGAATGACCCTGGATAGCTTTCACAACGCTCATACAACCCACTTTAAGATGCAATCTCCTAATTCCACGCTCCTTAGCCCATAAAACTGCGTCCAGTGCACCCAACCGGTCGCATACACTTCGGTCGATGGTTTGGCATGGAAATCAACGGTTCTGTTGCCCGGCCTAGAAACTATACCAAATGGGATCCATTAAGGATGGGTTTAGGGTTTTTATCATACAGTATAAGACCTTTCTTTCTTTTAGGGCAAACAGTTGCACGGTATAAAGAGTAAAGACTCACTACTCAATCCTGAAATCAAAAAGCGCCGTTTTCTCATCTCTCTCTGAATTAAATCTGGATCTTCATCATCCAACATCCACATCTCTCTCTAAACTAAATCTGATCTCCAAAAGAATGAGTTATGAATTGAATCTTTGATTTGTGCCGGAAATATTACATATAGCATGGAGGTGACACAGTCATCGTTGTTATTTGGCACAATGATTTCTCCTCTCAGAAATAAATCAAGTTTAAAGTGTTTTGGTTTTTAAGATGACTGGTATTTCTGGCCTCAAGTCCTTCAAAAAAAAAAAAAAAAAACAGGTGAGTGCGAGAATGGTTTCCTCTGCATAATCTTTTAGAAGTAGCAAAGTGGCCATTCTATAATTTAGTTGTATTCTATGATTTAGTAGCAAAGTGGCCATTGTATGATTTGCTTGTATTGTTTAACAATGCATTGAAGATGATTTAGTTGTATTTTATGACTTGGTTGTATTATATGATTTGGTTGTATTCTATAATTTGGTAGCAAAGTGGCCATTCTATGATTTGGTTGTAGGATCAGAATATCGCAACTCCAATACTTCGCGAGATTAATAAACGACTGCGTCGCGAAGGGGTCGCGTGGAGGTAAATAAATGACGTAATGAATGACGACAGTCAGAACATGAGGAAAGTGTGGAGACTTGGCGAGATTTAGGAGTGTCGCGAGGACAAGCAGTTACACATTCGCGAGGATTCGCGAGTCATTCCCGAAAATAAAGGACAAGCTTAGCTGTTATCCACTATGTAATACTCTATATAAAGGGTCGAGTAAGTCTGTGGAGAGAGAGATCTTTTTGAATTGTTAAGCAAGTCATTAAGAGAGAGAAAAAGAGAGTAATTGTAATTGCTTTGGTTTTGTTCTAATTGTATTTGTAAACATTTCAAGAAGATAATCAATAAAGTTCAAAGTTAATCATCTTTCAAAGAGTTAATCACATTGAATCTAATGAGGGGTGTAGTGTGAGATTTCCTGCAACTACATATTGGCGCTAGAAACAGGGAGAGAGTAATGGATTTTGTCCTTCCTGTAACTTGTTGGATCAAGAAATTTCCGTGAAAATTAATTATTGTTCATATTTTTCTAGATCTATAAAATTTGGGTTCAAAAATGAAAATTTTATGGAAGAAATCACACTTTCAGGGAGAAAACACCGTCAACAATTCAAAGACATGAAGAGAGGAAGAGAAAAAAATAGGTTGCTGTGATGAAATTCAAGGAAGAAAGCTAATTTTTTAATGGAAGGTTTCATATTCAGGAGAAAAAGAAAAAGGCAAATTGTTGAAGGAAATAAAGGAAGAACGAAGAAAAGGATAAGAACAAAACGCTGTGATTTTTATCACAAAAAGAAGCTCGCACAGATGGTTTGAGTTGGAGCGAAGAAGCTTGATGTCGCAAGATCGAATCTCGCCACAGTCATATTTTTTCACATTTTTTTCTACAGCCTAGAGAGGAGAAAATGAGTATATTCGCAATATTGTTTCATTATTTCGCAAGCAGCAAGTAGCCCAGATGGTTAGAGAAGAAGTATGCGAACCAGAGGTCGCGGGTTCGAACCTCCCTCCTCGCAAAGAATTTTTTGCTTCGCAAGAGGGGAAAAATGGATAATCTCGCAAGGTTGTTTCATTCTTTCGAAAACAAGAGGAAGCACAGTTGGTCACCTGCGAAATTAATGAGTTCAAGTCCCACTGAACGTCCATTTTTTGCATGGATTTTTCGCAACAGTATCTCGCAAGAAGAAAGTAGATGATTATTTCGCAGAAACACTTCGCAGAGGCAGGGCTAGCACAGTTGGTCAGGAGGCATGAATGCAAGCAGAAGGTCGCAGGATCACTTCTTGCTATCGCACACTTATTTTTGTTATGCGAAATTTCGCACCGACTTTGCTTATCTCGCAAAGAAGAAAGTTGATGATTATCTCGCAAATGAATTTCGCAATAGAGGGTTAGAACAGTTGGTATGTTGCGAGAATATGCAAGAGGCAGGTTAAGGGTTCAAATCTCATTTCTCACATTTCTTTTTTGCTTTGAGATTGACAACAACAAAGAAACCACAAAAGCTAAGTACCACTTTCCTTAAACATTTTACTTACAAAAAATAAAAGATTTTTGATTTGATTTACAAAACGCGATACAATCGCAGAATTACAAAGATTTCAGAACTACAAAGATTTCACGATTACAATAATTCGAGAACAATATCTCGCACAGATCAATTTATATATTTCCCTTAAATATTTGATTTGTTTCAAATGAGAATGATATCCAACATGGAGAGTAGTAGCGGGCAAACCTTTATGGCGTACACCCTAGTTCGCGAATTTACCTTATGATTTCGCAAGAGGCAATGTACCTAAAGTGCGTCATATAAGGGGGTACCTATTAGGATCATTTCCATGAAAGATGTTTATCGTTTGAGACGAAACAAGTTATACAAAGGAAATCAAAACAAAGAAAAATGATTTGAATTAGCAATTAAATGAAAATTTTTGATAAAAGAAATGTTGAATACTAATCTAAATTTTTATTTGCATTACAGCATAACATGAGGCAAAGAACATGGAACGAGAGTTTCGCATGATGGATTCGCAATACTTCTTATATTTAGAGGATTAAGTACTTCTTATACTATTCAAAGGATACTTCATACTTCTTGTATATTTCGAGGATTGAGTACTTCTTATACTTCATACTTCAAGGATACTTTTAGTTCAAATCTTGTATACTTCTTATACAAGAGAAAATATTGAGTACTTCTTATACTTCATACTTCAAGGATACTTTTAGTTCAAATATTGAGTACTTCTTATACTTCTTGTATACTTCAAGAGAAAAGGAGGACACTTTAAGTAGTCTTTGATCTTCAAGGATACTTCACACTTCATATACTTCGGGATGGTATTTCTTATTTACTTCGCAAAGCTTCGGAACTTCGCAAAAGAATAGAGGCAAGTACGTACTTTTCAAGTCCAGTATTCTTTCGCTAGTTCCTTCATCAATAAAGATCAAAGACTACTACAACAACAGATTTTTTCTTAAAGATCGCTCTTCAAGCAATATTCAAGAAAAAGGGGCAAGATGTAGGATCCAAATATCGCACAACATATTTTCTTAGCGTGCGAGATTCAATTATTTCCTTAACTTGCGAGATGAGCTTGCAAGATTTATTATTTTCCATAACTCGCGAGAATGTAGCAAAGACTTGTCAAGAAGGTCTCGCGGGAAGGTAGCAAGAGCCTGCGAAATTATCAAAGAGCTCGCGAGAATATGAGTTGTATGTGAGCTGTCATCCATTATGTAAACACCTATATAAAGAGGAGAGCAGGAGAGAGAAAAGGAGGACACTTTTAGGAGGAGAGAAATATTTTTTAGGAGAGAGATACACTACAAGAAAAACATGATTAAGCGACCAGGCAGTTTTGGTTGCAAAAGCCCATATTGAGTCGCTCTAACCCTTAGAGCGACTTAATTTGGCTCTCGCTCTTGAGTTGCAAAAGGTGGGATCTCTATAGGTCTAGAGCAGCTAGGCACTTGCTTTAGTAATCAACCAACTATCATGTAGCGTCTTCTTTGCTGCTCGCTTCATAGCTAGACCGACCTACCTAGAGCAAGCAAAATAATAATCGCTTCATAGCTAGACCGACCTCCTTATAACAAGCAAAATAACCATCGCTTTAGAGTTGGACCAACAAGCAAAATAACCATCGCTTTAGAGTTGGACCAACCATACTTGAGCAAGTGAAACGCTGATCGCTTCATAGATAGACCAATCAAAACTAGAGAGTGAAATACCGATCGCTTCTTATCTAGACCAAGTACCCTTTGAGCAATTAAAATACACAGTTAATTGCTTCATAGATAGACCAAGCAACCCAAGAGCATTTAAAATACCTATACATGGCCTGAAGTTGGTTGCTTAAACTTTTTAAGCAACCAAATTTTTGTGCTCCTGGTTTAGAAAATCCGAAAATTAATTACAATTTAAAAATTAATACTGGAGATAATTACTAATTAAGATTTTATAATTATAATTATCCACTTCCAATTATAAAAACCATTCCTTAATTACACGTGGTATGTATTTCAGTATCCCCACCCAAGCAAAATAACTTGTTACAAAAAAATAAAAACCATCAAGTTAACCAACTTGTTTGCAAGCCATCCCCGAAAAGAACAAAAAACATATACAGGTCCAATCAAAAAAGTAACAAAAGATGCCAGTGAAGGCAATGGACCTGTATGTTCACCAAAATAAAACTGCACATTCAACATTCAACCTCCCCAGACAATTCATTCTCCTGATTATCATCAGCACATCCATCTACTTGCAAATCATCATTGTCCCCAGCATAGTTGTTCTCATCTTCTTGCAAATCATCATCGTCCCCAGCATAGTTGTTCTCATCTTCTTGCACATCATCCCAAGTAAATTCATCATCAACTTCACATTCACGTTCATCTTGGGACTCATCTTCTAAATCATCTGGCACAGGTTGACAACCAAGCGTCTTCAAAACCTCATTCAAGTACTCTCTAAGATTACGCCCCCTCCTTTGAATCTTTGAGATTTCTTTGTCTTGCTTCGCAACTTTCTTCTTTTCAAAGTCCAGCTGTTCTTGGAAAGCAACCATCTGTGGTTCATTTTTCTCTTATAAACTGAAGCGGGCAGCAACTTTGGACTTACGAGCACACTTAGCCCCTACACGACGTGGATCAACAACCATTGCATATATTTCCTCAGGTGTGTAGTTGACTTCTCCTCGACAAACCTGCTCACTGATCTGGTTCATCTCTGCCTGCATACAAGTTGTAAAAACAAGCAACTAATTCAAAATTCAAGCTTATGTAGCTACTATGAAGAAAATGAAGAAAAGACAACAAAACAAAACAACAGTAATAGAATAAGCAGAATTTTCATTCATAATGCAGTAACTAGAGTAAAAAAGCAAAAGATGAATGGATCAAATACTATCCTAAATAAGGTTTCTATGTATCATCAATGAACCCAAAATCTGCAAAAAAAAAAAGGAAAAAAAAATAGTTCATAACAAATCATAGTTTGACAACACAAAATCATGCAGACATTTAAAACATCAACGAACAAAGAATTAATGGATCCTGAAAATGTAAAACTACGCGCAATCATCCTATCTTCCTGAGTTGCTCAAAAATATTGTTATCATACAAACAGGTTGAACATATTACAGAAAGTTTGTGCATCCATCTTTCCTATACAAATTTAAATTGCCTAGAAGATATGCATGAGACAATTCTAAGGGCTAAGAGTCGGTGACCCAAATAAGTGGCATGTCTGTGAGTCTGTTACAAGTCGAAGAGAACTTAACCAAGTGAAAAGGCATGTGTCTGTTATATGTGCACTCTCTTTTCTTTGCACGTTCATTTTATTGCCTAAAAAGATAAAGTTTCTGCGACCATCTAGCGGTTTTAAATTAAAGATTGCAACATATGCTAATCAAATTCCTAGGGAGAATGAAAATATTTCCATCACACCAACAGTAAGAAATGCATAGCCAAAAAGCTACACAAATTTGAGCTACACATTGCTATCAGACCAACAGTAAAAAATGACACATGCTGCGTATCTGGACCTTGTAGCTTGCTTAGTTCACATTTAGACCAACAGTAAGTCTCAAGCATTATTCAAATTTATTACTAGATCTGATTTTGATTATCTCAGAAACTCCCCTTTCCTCTTATTAAAGGGTGTAAAAGTTTAAGCTGCAAAAATAAAAGAATACCCAAACTTAAACATTATGAACGCCTCAACTCATGAAATGAGAAAACGAACAAACCAAGCAATACTTAAAAAGATTACAAACACCCAAAACTCACAGCAAGGGAATAAATGAAATTCACAAAAAAAAAAAAAAACCATGAAACATGATTGATTATTACTACTGACCTAAAAAACAACGAGATCTATCAAAAGGAAGGAAGTTACAGAAAAATGTTACAAAAGAACAAAAAAAATAAAAGGTTAATGGGAAGATTCCATCCTTAACCAAAAACGCCCAAACAAATTTTAAATAGCCGTGCACCAGTAAGAAAATGAGATCTATTAAGTAGATTCATCTTGGCATCATTAAAAATCTAGCAATTGTAATGAATGGATCCAAGTTAGCTTATAGATGCAATCAGTCTATCACAGAAAAATAGAACTTCATATTCTTAGAGACATTTGGACAAACACCTAACCGTACTACTTATATCCATAAAAGTGAGAGATAAAAATTGTACATGGAAACCATATTACACTTACCTAAATCATCTTCATTGGGCAGTCGGTAATAGAAGCAACACAGTTAAAAAAATTCCCAAAACAATACCAAATAGAATGAGAATAAGACCAAATCCTTGCACAAAACAACCAGTAACAAAAGAGTAAAAATCTATTAAAAATGAAAAATAGATAAAGAACTTGAAGAATCGAGGAAACAAATCTAAAATTTCAACTCAAAATAACCATCATCGTTGAAATCTGACAAAAAATTAGAATAAATACATATACAGCTGGTCAACCAACAAAACCCCTAATTTTTCCTCAAAAAATTAGAAACAAAATAACCTTAATTTAACCCATTTGAGAGAATGAACATGCAGTGCTTAATATGCTACTCTTCGATGATGAAGTTTGGAAGCAACAATGATGAAGTTTTGAAGAAACAAATCATAAGAACAAGAGATTCATCTATTTGATTATGATCTCTTTTCTCAGTTTAGGGTTTGAGGAGAAAGTGGGCGAGATGAAGGTGAGCGGCAGAGATCTACTAAGATAGAGCAAAGTGAAGAAGAAGAAGAAAAGATTGTGAGGCGCAAGAAGAGAGAAAGAAAGAGAATAGAGGGGAAAGAGAGCTGAGAAATGAGTGGACAGAAAAGAAATAGGGTTGCGGATAAGCTTTCTATGGATAAGCAAATTAGAGCCGTAGATTAATATCCGTATGAGTTTTGTATTTGAGTTAATATACGTCGGATTACATTTTATTTTTGTATTGGTTGGACTAATGTCATATGGATCGCGATTGTCAATTTTCCAAGTAGATTTGTGTTTTCTTCGTGCATCATATGATGATTTGTGTTTTCTTGATCCATATGTAGATGATTAGTAATAATTTCATATTTATATTGATTGAATAACCTTTTTCATATACAATTTTTTAATGGGCCATAAACAAAAAGGTCCTACTTTTGTTAATTGAATTACAAAACGATCATACTTTTGTTAATGGTTTACAAAAGGGTCACACTGTGGCCGAGATAACTGTAGGGGGGAAAAACGGGGTTAAATTTCTCTAAAATACCCTTCATTTCAACTGAAGGTCTTTAACCGCAGTTGACCATTTAACCCAACCCGTTTGAGACTCGGTGACGTGGACACTCGCTGACTCGGTGACGTGGACACTCGCTGACGTGGAGATTCGCTGACGTGGACACTCGCTGACGTGGCCAAGTTTTATGTGACTGGAAAATCAGACCGTTCCCAACGGTCTGATTTCATTTCTTCTTTTCTTTATATATTCAAGCAGACAGGTATACTCATTTTTCCATTCCAACAAACATTATCCATTCCAACAAACATTTTCCATTCCAACAAACAACAAAGGTATAATGTTCAAACAACAAATGGGTGGAGGCAAAACTGAGTGGTCCTGCAATTCAGATGAGGCATCAAGCAGTGCAGTAGTTATATCAAGCAGCAACACTAGCATTTGTTGTTTATGTGAGATTGGTATGCATGATCCTATTGACTGTCCATGGATCTATTCAAGGTGTAAGAATGTACCTTGCAATGGAGTGAAGAAGTTGTTGAAATCTCAAACTGATGATCATGTTGGAGAGAAGTTCTTGCGATGCTCCATCTGCTCATACTTTGAGTGGTTTGCAGATGCCACAAACCCAAAAAAAGCAATTCCAGTTCATCTCCCAACTCCCCATTCCTGCTTTGCTTGTGGTGACAAGAACCATATGCACAACAACTGTCCATGGAAGAACCAAGCCTGCAAGAGAAAAGAAGTGTAAGGGAACTGTGATGCTTTTGTTTTGCAAAAATGTACACAACTATAACATTGCTTACCTCAAATGCTCCAACTGTCTTGAGTTTCAATGGTTGTCTGATGCTATTTTCAATGCTGCAAGATCCAATGTAAAACAGATGACACATTTATGCAAGCAAATTGGAGATCTACAAATGTAATGTAATGACCAAAAGTTTGAATAAAAGAAGAAAATTAGACTGAATCCAACTTCATATTAACATAGCATAAACACAACCATCATAATCCAAGTTAACCAACTGCTGCAAACAGAAGTAGTAACAAAAAAGTTTAGTTAAAACATAAAACTTAGACCTACATATAAGCTAACCACAACACTTCATTGAGCAGCAACACTTCATTCAGTAGCCCATTTGGAATGCATCTCATTTGCTTTTGGTTTAGGAACTGTGAAAGTCTGTGTCAGTGTTTGACTCACCCCACCAACACCTGCAATGTCCTGTGTCAGTGTTTGATGCACTTGCAGTCCACTGCCAGACCTGCCACCTCTTGCACCTCTACCACCTCTTGCACCTCTTCCACCTCTTGAACCTCTACCACCTGCAGTTGAAGATGATGATGCACCAGGAGCAGTATTATTTTTTGGTTGAGATGATGCTTCAGCAGCAGAAGAAGATGATGCAGCTGCTCCTCTCTTTCCTCCTCTTCCTCCTCTCTTTCCTCCTCTAGCCCTCCTGGTGGTACTAAGCTCAACTGGATCTGGATAAGAAGTGGAGTGAGATCCTCCTTGAACCATGGTTCTCTTCCTCTTTGCTTTTGGATTAGACCCAACTGGTGCACCAGCACATGTTCTGATGTTGTGTCCAATTGACTTGCATCTGGTACAACTTCTAACTTTCTTCTCAGTGTGACCTTCATCATAAGCCCTTTTCCTTTTCTTGCAAGGCCTCCCTGGTTTTCTAATGTCAATTGGAGGTCTCATGACAACCATGTCTTCTGGCTGCACAATGATACAGAGAAAGAAATGAAGAGAGGATGAAGAAAAATAGAAAGAGATGAAGAAAGAATAAAAAGAAAGAGATAAGGATGTTATAAGTAGTGAATGGGTAAACCCTAAATATTAAAAATATATTTTCCACATAAAGTTAAAGATTCCCTATAAAGTAAATTACCTAAAAGGTCATGCACAGTAAAGTCACATGTTAAGACAGAACATTGCATGTGAGGAAGTAAATTTGTAGTAAAGTAGTAAAATTTGTATATTACCTCATCCCACTCTTCTCTGCCTAGTAGTAGACCCATTTCAGGAGCATATGTAACTCTCAATGCATCAACAAGATAACACTTGTCACAATAACTACCACCAGTACAACATAAAAGCATTAAATCAACAGAGCATTCAATAAGTTCAGCACACAATCAATAATAATAAACAGAGCATTGATATCAAAAAAAAAAGTACAGAGAAGGTATGAAAACTCACTCGCCCAATTGATTCTCATATCCATCAATACACATACAGCATGTATGCAAGGGATTCCTCTAAGTTGCCATTGAACACAAGCTGCAAGTCTTCAACAATGTCAACTTGAAACAGAGCATTTGTTTCAATGTTCCTCACCTCATATAACCTTCCATAGACAGCTCCATTAACTCTCAAGTGAGCTGTGCAATTTTCTATCTTCTTAATCACTTCAAAAACTTTGGGCACCAACTGTCCAAGCTCTAACTTATCGGCCTCAACTCTTCTTTTATAAAACATACCCATTATGAGTTGACCATACATCATTCCAAGAGTACATATGGGCTTGTCTCTCATTGGGCCAACCATGTTGTTAAAGGACTCACTTGGGTTATCGTTAGTGTGCTCGAACTAGTGGATTGGTCATAGAAGGCCCTAGACCCCTTTGCTGCAGTTTTCCCTCATCATATATTCAGCAGCAGATGGAGACAACTTCAAAAGGTCATCCATATTGGCCTGGTCATTCAAACATAATGACTCAGTAACCAAAATAATGTCAACAAACAAAACAAATTAAGGAATAAAGACCAATCATTACCTTCCAATGTCTTTCCTTGTAACATAAGGCAGCACTGCAGACAAGTTGATGTAGCTTTGAACCTTTGTAATATTTCTTGAAATTTGCATACATATGTCTTCATATGAACAAGAAGAATCAAATCAAACAATGAAAACTGAAATAACTACAAATGAAAATAACAAAATGAATGCTTAACCAAGTTAAACCAACCTGAAACAGTATCTTTGAAAATGATCTGGAAATAATGCGAAATGGACTCTAACAACCCTTTTTGTCATGCATCTCGAGATAAAAGTTAACTTTCCTCTAGGGTGATTGATAATGTAAGGCTTCAACCATTTCAAAAACAGTACCAATTCTCACCTACTTCATTTCTAGTTACCATAATACCTAATGGCACTACTCTATTTTCGCATCCAGCGATTCTTTGCCGCCATCGACACCCACCATGTTTTCCAGTCAAATGGCAAGCATCAAATCCAACAACATTTCTACAACCATCATGAAATGCTTTCGGTGGTCTTGCAAAAGCAATTGTCATGGACTCAAAGCAGATTATCAACACTGCAATAGAAAAATGAAATAGTTTATATAAGCCACTAATTATATGCATTAATGTTTAAAAATAAGTTAATGAATCTACAAACAATGTTACAAGAACAACTCACCTTCCATATGTGTAATTTGTTAGAGAACCGGGATTGGTTTTCTCCACCATATCACAAAAAGTTGGAACCAGTTTATATGAATCATCATAACTTCCATTTACTCTTTCTAATGTCTTGGTTCTAGCTCTCCAAGCCACATGATATGGAACACTGGTATTATGAGAGCTGTGGAATTGATCTTGCAAAGTATATGGAACTGGCATTGGATCTCCATTCTTCAACTTGTCATACAAAAATTGTGCTACAAATTCTGCATTAGTCTGTCTTGTTTTTGGTTACACCTTCTGTGACACATGTATGCTCCAAATTCATCTTTCTGACAATGAAAGTGGGTTCATGACTTCTAACACTTGCATATATAAAAAATTTACAATTCTGAGACTTTTTATACTTGCAATTAACAAACTCAATTGGATATCCAGAAATCTCAACTCTTCAACGATTTACACTTTAGCAGAAAATAAAGACAGATCTCAGTAAATTATCTAAATAAAGACGATTCATACTTTCTTAACGGCGATTGATTTGGTTTGATAGGAAAATATCAATCTCAAGCAAAAATAAATACGCTTAATTTCACTTGTTATTCGTTAATCATGCCCAATGTTGGCCGGCCTCACTCGGTTTATGTGGGATTCGACCAGTTTTTCTTGTTGTCCGTCATTTTAACCGAATGTCTATTGAACCTAGTCAATTTCATCCGTTATATATTAATGTTATCCACTCTCTCGACCTAACTCATTTTCTCTTAGATCCTCATTGGTTCAATATAAGGTTACCTATTAATTCAAATCGAATGTCTATCCTCTTCACTTAATTTTATTTTTTATCAGTCAATCTTACCAAATTTGGTTGTCGCATTCATGTTCAATCAGATATATCGGTTTTTTCCAATTATCCATCATTTTAACTGGATGCTCCCATTGACTATAGTCAATTATCGATGTTATCAATCAATTTTATTCAATATCGCTCGACATCACTCGATTTCTCCCAGAGTAAATGGGTTTATATGGTTCACTATTAAATCAAACCGAATTTTCATTTAGTTCACTTAATTTCTTTTTTTATCCGTTAATTTTACCTTATGTCGGTCGGCCTCACTCAATTTCTCTTGGATTACATCGGCTTATCATGTTATTAATCATTTTAACCGAATGTCCATACTCTTTAGTCAATTTCACCCGTTATATATTAATTTTATCCAATATCGCTCGCCCCACCCTATTTTTCTTGGATTCCATGGGTTTAATTGTATGGTTGCCTATTAATTAAAATCAAATTTCCGTCCACTTTACTGAATTTTGTTTGTTACCTTTAATCTTAGCAATTTAGGTCGCCTCACTCAGCTTCAATTAGATTCATTGTGTCTTTTCCTTCCAATTATCCATCATTTTAACCGAATGTCCATTGATTTTAGTCAATTTCACATGTTATCTATCAATTTTATCCAATATTGCTCGACTTTACTCGATTTTTCTAGGATTTTTCTAGAACGACGAATTCATCCATTTACAGGTAAGATTCCTTCGAGATATTCTAGGAAACCTTAAAAAAACCCTATTTCTGCATATTGTATGCGTACCAATATCCGAGATCGAAACCTGGCCGTGAGTTGACTACTCTAAGTCAGAAAATTGGTAAGAACGACGAATTCATCCATTTACACGTAAGAGTCCTTCGAGATATTCTACGAAATCTTAGAAAAAACCCTATTTTCGCATATTGTATCGTCGAGGATCCGAGATCAAACGTGGCCGTGAGTTGACTACTCTAAGTCGAAACTTGGTAAGAACGACAATTCATCCATTTATAGGTAAGATTCCTTGAGATATTCTACGAAATCTTTAAAAAAACCTATTTCGCATATTGTATGCGTGCAGGATCAAGATCGAAACCTGGCCGTGAGTTGACTACTCTAAGTCGAAACTTGGTAAAACGACAAATTCATCCATTTACAGGTAAGATTCCTTCGAGATATTCTACGAAATCTTAAAAAAAAACCTATTTCGCAAATTGTATGTGTACAGGGATCCGAGATCGAAACCGGCCGTGAGTTGACTACTTTAAGTCGAAACTTGGTAAGAACGGCGAATTCATCCATTTACGGGTAAGATTCCTTCGAGATCTTCTACGAAATCTTAAAAAAAAAAAACTATTTACGCATATTATATGCGTATGCAGGATCCGAGATCGAAACCTGGCCGTGAGTTGACTACTTTAAGTCGAAACTTGGTAAGAACGACAAATTCATCCATTTACGGGTAAGATTCCTTTGAGATATTCTACGAAATCTTAAAAAAAAAAAACTATTTCTGCATATTGTATGCGTACCAGGATCCGAGATCGAAACCTGGCCGTGAGTTGACTACTCTAAGTCATAAACTTGGTAAGAACGGCGAATTCATCCATTTACAGGTAAGATTCCTTCGAGATATTCTACGAAATCTTAAAAAAAACCTTATTTCTGTACATTGTAAGCGTACCAGGATCCGAGATCGAAACCTGGCCGTGAGTTGACTACTCTAAGTCAGAAACTTGGTAAGAACGACGAATTCATCCATTTACAGGTAATATTCATTCGAGATAATCTACGAAATCTTAAAAAAACCCTATTTCTGTACATTGTATGCGTACCAGGATCCGAGATCGAAACCTGGCCGTGAGTTGACTACTCTAAGTCAGAAAAATTGGTAAGAACGACGAATTCATCCATTTACAGGTAAGATTCCTTCGAGATATTCTACGAAATCTTAAAAAAAAAACCTATTTCTGTACATTGTATGCGAACCAGGATCTGAGATCGAAACTTGGCCGTGAGTTGACTACTCTAAGTCAGAAACTTGGTAAGAACGACTTAATTCATCCATTTACAGGTAAGATTCCTTTGAGATATTCTACGAAATCTTAAAAAAAAAACCCTATTTCTGTACATTGTATGCGAACCAGGATCCGAGATCGAAACTTGGCCGTGAGTTGACTACTCTAAGTCAGAAACTTGGTAAGAACGACGAATTCATCCATTTACAGGTAAGATTCCTTCGAGATATTCTACGAAATCTTAAAAAAAACCCTATTTCTGTACGTTGTATGCGTACCAGGATCCGAGATCGAAACCTGGCCGTGAGTTGACAACTCTAAGTCAGAAACTTGGTAAGAACGACGAATTCATCCATTTACAGGTAAGATTCCTTCGAGATATTCTACGAAATCTTAAAAAACCTATTTCTGCATATTGTATGCGTACCAGGATCCGAGATCGAAACCTGGCCGTGAGTTGACTACTCTAAGTCGAAACTTGGTAAGAACAGCGAATTCATCCATTTGAGGTAAGATTCCTTCGAGATATTCTACGAAACCTTAAAAAACCCTATTTTACGCATATTATATGCGTACGGGATCCGAGATCGAAACTGGCCGTGAGTTGACAACTCTAAGTCAGAAACTTGGTAAGAACGACGAATTCATCCATTTACAGGTAAGATTCCTTCGAGATATTCTACGAAATCTTAAAAAAAACCCTATTTCTGCATATTGTATGCGTACAAGGATCCGAGATCGAAACCTGGCCGTGAGTTGACTACTCTAAGTCAGAAACTTGGTAAGAACGACGAATTCATCCATTTACAGGTAATATTCATTCGAGATAATCTACGAAATCTTTAAAAAACCCTATTTCTGTACATTGTATGCGTACCAGGATCCGAGATCCACTACACCAAATCTAGGTTTTTGTAACAATGAGTTTGCTAACTAATTTTATTTTAGTAACTCAAATGATCCATCATAATTTCAGTGACAGTGATAAAAGGTTAGCAAATTATCAAACAGTTACTATAATTAGGAATTAACTCAAAAACACTAAATAACTAATCCATAGTGTGAGACTATCAGTTATATATATGTAACACTCTTCTACTAAATAACTAATGCAACTATATCTACCCAAAATTCCAAGTACACCAAAATCAACCCAACCTTTATAACTGTTTATCATTTTGGTTAATAACACACTTTTACATACCTAACGGATATACTTATTTTTAAAATTTGAAAAACCAAAATAAGATTTAAGTTTTTCTAAATCATTTATTTGGAACCAATTAACAGTTCCAGAACCCTAGAATAGCTTAAATCCCGGAACCGGATGATATTCTGGAACCAAATCTTAGTTTCAATTTTTTTTACAACCATGTGGCCCATGGTCGACACTCGACAAAACCAAAACCAAAACCAATCAATATTGGGTGTTGGGTGCCTTTACAAGAACAGATGTTCGAAAGAAAAAGAAAACCCAGTGATAACTTCGATTTCAAAGGAAATCAGTTGAACCAAAACCTGAGCTCAAAAAACAAAACAAAAAAACACTTCAAGCTTCACTTTGGAAATCAATTGAAAAAACCAGACTCAATCTCGATCAATTTTGCCCTATGTTCTCGATTCACCTATTGATCTAATCTGTTTCACCATTGATTTTATGTTATCTCTACGACCAGGCGCAATCGGAAGGTACAATTTCTTCTCCTTCTTCTTTTGATCGTAGCTCTGGTGTCATATTAAAACTATTTAACCTAAATTATGGTATGTATTTCAATCTCTTTTCTGTTTTCGTTTAAGATTTGGGGTTTTTGATTAATTCGAAATTGGTTTAGTGCATGTTGAAATATGATTAAATTAGGTCGTTTTATGATGGGGGTTTGATTCCATCTGTTGTTTTATGGTAGATTTTCTCAGGATCTGCTCTAAACTGTAGATTAATGTTAGAGAAAGTTGTTGAAACTTTTACTATTTGGAAGATTTGAGTTGATGCAATTGTTATAGAGGGGTAAAAGCCGCTAAAATTTTCATCTAAAATGTTGTTGAGTAACATATTCTAATAAGCACCTTTCTACCAATCACATTGCGTTCATTTGGCAAACGAGAATACATTGTGAAATACAGTGTTTGGGAGGATTTTAGTCCGATGATGTCACTCTCATATCCACCTTCATTGTCAAAGAATATTGAAAATATCGTACTTTTGTAGTTTTTCTGGAATACCCAATTAGTGATATGAGCAAATAGACTGGAATAACTAGAGTTTACTTACTCAGTACTACAATACTACAATGTGGCACCCTCATCCCTGAAGGGTGCCACATTGCTTGATAATGTTAAATTGAAAGAATCCCTGAAGGGAATAACTCGAGTTTTCTGGAATACCCAATGTGTTGCTACTCGTCTTAATGAAGTTGATCGAACCATGTAATCAACTTTCTGTAATGCAGCAAACACATTTCAGGCAACATATGGAATGGAAGAACAACAATCCATTTCTTACTTAATTTGTGGCGACTAGACCGATGTATAAGTAATTACATAGGATATTTGTTTATGCTTTATTTAAATTTAATTTATCCATTTTGCTTTTGATAGGTGTTGAGGTACAAATTTTCAGTTTATGGAGTTCACTAATACTAGATGGTTGCTGCTACCTTACATCCAAGGTTTTTAACTAAGAAAAGAGATAAAAAAAAAAAATGCTTGTTTTCTCTCTTTGTTCTGTCTCAATTGGTGGCTCAGTTTAGACTATCAAGTCAAAGAGGTATTTGGTTGGGCTAAGTGTGTGCGTGACTGCAGGTGGTAATTGAGTGACTGCTGATGGTAAGTGAGTGACTGCTGGTTGTGAGTGTTTGAGTGAGGGAGTGGTGTCGGTGGTGAGTATTTGGCATTAATCACTATGAAATTTCAATTATGCTCCAAAGTTCAATTATTGCTAAGTGTGTCGCGTCTAGTGATAAGTGAGTGAATTTGAGTTTTTGTAGATTTTTTATTATTTGTTCTTTTTTTTTTTTTTTTTTTTTTTGCAGCATGATGGCAAGAGTATTCCTTACCTTTTGATCGAGAAACACCAAGTTTTACCCATACGACTTTGGTTGACCTCGTGAAAGCTGGTATTTTGAAGTTTCTTATTATCCAGGTATTTCAATTATGCTCCAAAGTTCAATTATTGCTAAGTGTGTCGCGTCTAGTGATAAGTGAGTGAATTTGAGTTTTTGTAGATTTTTTATTATTTGTTCCTTTTTTTTTTTTTTTTTTTTGCAGCATGATGGCAAGAGTATTCCTTACCTTTTGATCAAGAAACACCAAGTTTTACCCATATGACTTTGGTTGACCTCAAGAAAGCTGGTATTTTGAAGTTTCTTATTATCCAGGTGCTGCCACATTATCTTATTTATGATGTTTATTCTTTCGCAGTTCCATATATAAGAGTTGTAAGGAGCTGGTGGATTAATTCATGGAGGGCGCTTTCGAGAATAAAGAGAAGCTCACTGAACCAGAGCAGGGTATTCTTGATTGGTTAAGCCTAAGGGAGCTTGGATAGAGCTGAAGGCACTGGCTGTGTAAGTTTAATGAATCCTTTCGGTGTCTTATGAATATTTTTTCCATTGCATATTGCAATTGTATGAGCTTAAGGTTCAAGGAAAATTGAAATTTGTAGATATCTTATTATAAGGCTCGCTTAATTGGTCACAAGGTGAAACAGGTGAAAACTTTGTTAAAAAAACCAATTCAAGAAAAAACTTTAATGTCTTTTGTAGTCTATTATGGGCTTAAATCTGTCCATTGGGTCTCCCTCTGATGAATTTCGTTTTGGTTGAATTTGGCAACTTTTTGAATTTCTCTAACAACATCAGCTTATGCTGAGTCCATGAATTAGATCATGTGATTTGTAGGTCAAATTGGTAAGTCATTCTTGAAGGGAATGACTTAGTCAATTTCTTGTTATCAAAATAAATGATTGACTGAAAATTCTGTTCCCATGCTTGTGGTTCTCTACTTGAAACCTTAGCTCTTGCGAACATAAGAATAAAAGCTCACTTTAATTTTCTGTTCTTGCAGGAAAGTGCTAAGAGGCTTGTGAAAGGTGCATTGCAGAAAGCAGCAAAGAAGAGAGAAATGAGATACTCGGATGTGAAAAAAATGGATCGCGGGATCTGTCGTTCTTTTTGAGGTCCTTTATCCTTTGTAAGCTACTCGGATTTGAAGAAAGCTACCACTTCTATTTTCTTTTCTTCTTTCTTTTTGGGTCGACCTTTATACTTTGTAAATTATTTTTAAATTTTATTCAATGATTAAATGTAATTTCAACCATTTTTTTAAAATTCTATTTCATTTTCAGATTTTGTTTTAGGTCCAAATTCAGTTGAACCAAAATAAGGTTCACTCTATCCAGGGGCAAAGTGGTTGATTTATAAAAATTTAAATTAGTGACGGAATGGACATTTCACAAAGTTTCGGGAAAGGGGTAAGATAATAATTTTTGATAAGGGTAGTATGGTCATTTTTACAATTTCCGGGATATTTGTTGCACTTATTTCCCGGTAAGGTCATAAATGCATGTTTGAATCACGTCTGGTTCACTCAATCAAGGGGCAAAATGGTCATTTTATTCGAATTAGTGATGGAATGTACATTTCACTAACTTTATTCGTATTAGTGATGGAATGTACATTTCACTAACTTTAGGGAAAATGGTAAAATAGTCATTTTTACAGTCTCAGAATATTTACTGCATTTATATTTCGATAAAGGTAGTCAGGTCATTTTCATAATTTCGGGAATATTTGCTGCACTTATTTATGGTAAGGTTAATATGATCATTATCACATATGCATGTTCGAATCACGTCTGGTTCACTATATTCAGGGGTAAAATGGTCATTTTATAAAATATTCAAAATGGTGGTCGAATGGGCATTTCATTAACTTTCAGGAAAGAGGTAAAATAGTCATTTTTAGAATATCTGGAATTGTTGCACTTATTCATGTAAGGGTAGTCTAGTCATTTTGTAATCTCTCCGGGAATTTCGCACTTAGTGGCAAAATGGACATTTCATGAAGTTTCGAGAAAGGGGTAAAATAGTCATTTTTTCAGTTTATTCCATTCATCCAAATCTGAACCCGAGATGTTAAAATCTTTGAACACGAGATGTTAAAATCTGATATATTTCATCTTCCTTTCATCCGGATGAGAAACTCAGGTCTAACTCTAGTAATATCTGAACCTGCGATGTTAAAATCTGATATATTTCATCTTCAGTTCATCCAGATGAGAAACTCAGGTCTAACTCTAGTAATATCTGAACCCGAGGATTTTCAAATATATTTCATCTCCAGTTCATCCGAATGAGAAACTCAGGTCTAACTCTAGTAATCTTTGAACATGGGATAATGGATAGATTAAATAAACTTATCAAGTTCCTCTCTAATCATTTATAATATTGTTGTTTGTCCATCTGACAGACCCAACTTTCCCATTTCTTGCGTCCACAACATTTTAACAATCTCCTTCTATGTGCGGGCTTTGAACTGCAGCACTCATGGGATCAGTCCTGATTAATCATCAATTCGTCATAAGTCAAAGTTACAATCTTTCGAGTAAGAGTTCATTTGTCATAAGCAAAAGTTACAATCTTTCGAGCTAGTGTTTCTTCTAACTAATCATACCACGTAAATAGATGGAATCATCGTTCTTACCAAGTTTCCGACTTATAGTAGTCCACTCACGGCCGTGTTTCGATCTCGGAGCAGGTTATGCATACAATATGCCGAATAGTGTTTGTTTAAGGTTTTGGGAATATTCTAATGGAATCTTACCCGTAAATGGATGGATTCATCGTTCTTACCAAGTTTAGACTTATTGTAGTCCACTCATGACCAAGTTTCCATCTCGGAGCCAGGTTATGCATACAATATGTCGACTTATAGTAGTTTAATAGTTCGTTCTTGCATATTGAAGTTCGAATTGACACTAAGCTTCATATTTATCGATTTCGATGATGTATCATGCTAAGTTTGAAGTCAGAACCCTCCCAGAGCTTCTTGGTTTATAGTTTGTATGCCGTTATACCACATTTGAAGTTCGAATCGACACCGAGCTTCATATTTATCGATTTTGATGATGTATCATGCTAAGTTTGAAGTCGAGAATCCTCCCGGAGCTTCGTGGTTCATAGTTTGTATGCCGTCATACCGAATTTGAAGTTCGAATCGATAGTGAGCTTCATATTTATCGATTTCGATGATGTATCATGCTAAGTTTGAAGTCGAACCCTTTTGAGCTTCGTGGTTTATATTTTGTTTGTCGTTATACCACATTTGAAGTTCGAATCGACACCGAGCTTCATGTTTATCGATTTTTATGATGTATCCTGCTAAGTTTGAAGTCAGAACCCTCCTGGAGCTACGTGAATATCAACCGAGCTTCTTGGTTCATAGTTTGTTTGTCATTATACTAAATTTGAAGTTCGAATCGACACTGAGCTTCGTATTTATCGATTTCAGAGATGTACGTAACATGCTTATTTTGAAGTCAGAACCCTCCCGGAGTTTCAGATTTATCGATTTCGATGACGTATCATACAATAAAGCTACTTTATGACATGTATGGCTAGTCGAAATTATTTCATGACCTACGTGACTAGTCGAAATTCCAACCGGAAGCACAAAGAGAAAGCACAAAAAGCACAAAGAAAACACACTTGTCATGATCCGTATGACAGTCTTAAATCAAATCTCTACCGTCCAGAATATCCCTAATCCGTATGACCACCCTTTATCAAATCTTACGGTCCAAATTTTTTTATATAAAATAGAATGAAAGTAAATTTCTCTCACTTACTTTCCTTTTCTTCGTTTCCTCTCAAATCTTCCGCGCCTCCGAAGAAAACCTATCTCAAATCTTCCCTTCTTCTTCCACTTACAGATCAGCCATGGCTTCGACTGAAATCAGTAGCCGCTTCGTTTTGTTTTAATAACCCTAAATCTAGAATCTAAAATTTCTAAACATGAAGGAGCTGCAAACCCTAGAATATCTTTTTTCCTCAGGGCTTCCACAAACTCCAGTTTCGCAGCCATTGTAAGTCCTTCGGATCCATATCTTCACTCCATTATTGTTTCATGCTTGTTCTTCCCCATGTTTGATGATTCCAGAGTTTTATTTTGATTTTACTGGAAACGAGATTTTTTTTCATTTTCTTATGTTTTGATTAGATTCATTCAAAACCCAGACTGGATTCGGGCTTTGAGTTGGATTCAGTAAAAGGGTTTAGCTCAATTTTGAGTTTTATGTTACAGTTTTGTTCAATCTTTATATATTTTCAATTTGTTGCTGGATCTTCGATTGAAGATTTAACTGGAGGATGAAGTTTGATTCAATTATAAAACTGATTGAAGATCGTTTTGTTTGGTTGAACCTATTTTGAATTCCTTCTCCGAAAGCTGAAATCTGATTTTTGAATTGATATTTTCGAGAAAATCTTTGGGGTTTTGGAATTTCAAATTGAGTTTATCATCATACATCCAATTTTTGGAGTTTGGAGTTATACCGGATTATTTTGCCAAATCTCAGTTTAACTTTCAATTGTAAGCTTTCAGAGTTAGTTTTCTTCTTTGATTATCCCTCTTATATCGGATCTATTTAACTTCTTTGGTCATGACTGTTTTAATTTCTCATTAACTCATTGTTCGAGTTTCATAATTACAGGTTTGAAGAGATATTTGGACCGAGATAGTGAAATATGTAGACAAAAATGTATGGAAATGTGCTTAGATCCTCCTGTCGTTGGTTTCGACGCGTAATTTTGGAAGAAGATAGTATGGAAATGCGCTTGTTTACGTGATCTTTAAGTTCCTCCGTTTCACCAACAATTCTCCTCTAAATGGATCCATTTCTGCATTTGGGAAATTTGACTCAATCCCTTACTTGTGTGTCTGTAAGTTAATCAAAAAGTTGGTTTTTACTGAACTTTGTTGTTCTGGTTTTGTATATTTCATATGGGAGTCATTCTAATTGTTTAGGGAAAGTCTCTGTAGCCTTGAAGTGGAAATTGGAAGTGCTGATGGCCATGATTATGGAGGAGAAAGACAAGGATCTACAGATAGATTGCCTTTGGGTGATCTTCAACCAGCACGCCAAGAAGAGCAAATCCATTAACAAATCCCATGCCACCCAGTAGCAGAGATGCTTCACGTTATTATTTTCAGGAGTTCCTCCCTTGGTGTCTCGACGTATTCTTGAAACTCTGATGGTATTATTTAAAATGGATGTTGTGCTAAACGATCACAAGAACACCAAAAATGGTAAGTTATTTATTTATTTTGGTCGCTCGTGGAGTCTCTTTTTATTGGTGATGTAACTTTGAGTCCAAGGAAATGTGGCGACCAACTACAAAAATTACTGTTAGATACCGTTGTTCCTTTTTACTATCATTTTTGCCATTTGCACCATGTTTTCCTGCAACAAGCATGTAGGTTAGTGATAAACAAATAATGTCTCACGTAACCATCTTTGGTTGTGGTTATTTTCATTTGATATCAGACTTGACATATTAAAACAAAACTTTTCCAATAAATTAAGTCCTGAAATGTCTATTTGCACCCGTTTGTACAAGTTGGTTACTTGGTCTGGGCTGTCCCCAACTGATTATGTCAAGTCGATTGCCGGTCTTAGTTTCCAATAAGCTTTCAAAGTAACTGATGTATGTAGTTATGTGATTGAACCAGGAACTAGAATAGGGAGAACGGAGAAATACCTGAGATACTTAAGTGAATTTTCATTGTTACCGTATTATACTATATTATACTCCACCATGATCTCATTTTCATTGTTCGTATAACAGGAAATCATCCAAATGTGCAAAGCTTTTGCTCCAGCTCAAGCTGCCTTGTTCTCCTGCAAGAGAGTTGCATGGATCTGATCAGGGGCGTGGCAAAGCTGTTATGGAAGAGGATGGATGATAAGCAGATACAAGTTCACTTTTCCGGTAGAACCATGTCATTTGAAAGTGCTTGATTTTTCTTATTGGTTATATTGGGTTGGTTGATTTATTGATAAGAAAAAAAATCCGTTGATGCAACAGCTAGTTGCAAAGAAAGCTTTTTTTCTCCTGCACCAGCAGCAAAGAAGTAAGAATCCAGAGATGATGACAGTTCAGATGATTCATCAAATATTTTGTATTAATTTCAGAAGGTTACATGGTAAGTAGCTGGTGCAGTAATTTGAAAGTATCATGAGTTTTTGATACATATTTTGTATGCTAATACTTACCAATACTTGTTCTAAATGTAGGCACAAATGAGGGAACAAGCTGGGTTGGATGAGAATGGTAAGCAACAATCCACTACTCATGAATGTATTACCTACATGATGACATAAACTTGTAAGATCTGAAGGAAATGGTCACTGACCTGTGTTCTAGTTCTATGTGAATGCAAATATATGTGGTGATTAACAACACTGAAAGAATCTAGTGTATTTGTATCCATTTTTGTATGTATGTTGGATCATAAAAGGATAAGACTACACCTGACTTCTTACAACAACTGTGCAGGTACTAGAAACAGCATCACGTAATGGTATTGTGATGCCCATACATGATCAAGATTGGAATCTTACGCTATCACATCTCCAGCAAGGGGAGCCAGTTCACAATGTCAATGAAGAAATCCTCTTGCACGTACAACTGAAACACCAGCACTTACCACACCACATCTTTTGGTTGCGTAGAGGTATAAGACTGATGATGTTGGAATCCCAGTAGATATAAAGCATGGATAGCATCTGTGTAGCTAAATCAGTTTTTTTTTTTTTTTTTACACCTGAATGTCTAATGTGTTTCAGCCATTCAATTTGGTGAATGATTGCATTGTAAATTGTTGCTGGATTTATTGTAAATTGACAAATAAGGATGGTTAAAATAATTTGCAGTTTCCACATTTGAAGTTGAAAATATGGATGGACTGAAATTTTCAGGTGACCGGAACTAGTATTCTCAGGTGACCGCCTTCCGGGCCTGGGTCACCTGAAAGTACCAGTATTTTTTTATTAAAATCTAACAAATTCCTAACGAAGGAAAGATGTTAGACAATTTTGAAAATTAAGACACATGTCATCTCTCTATTAAGTCACTTGAACTGTTATATAAAGAGTTAGCAAACATTGTAACATAATTTCTACATTACAAAGTAAGTAAGAAGTGTAAAATGTCATTAGTTAGGATAAAATATTGTAATGGAATGAAGTGTTAGGCTATTTAATTAACCTAATGGATTAATAGAGTTAGAAAAAATTCTAACACATTATATAACTGCCGATAGATAACCATCTTTCTTAGTTAGGGAAATTAGCTCTTATTTTTTAGTAACACTTTATTTCCATTAGGAAATCCTTGAATTGGTGTAGTGATCGAAACCTGGCCGTGAGTTGACTACTTTAAGTCAGAAACTTGGTAAGAACGACGAATTCATCCATTTACAGGTAAGATTCCTTTGAGATATTCTACGAAATCTTAAAAAAAAAACCCTATTTCTGTACATTGTATGTGTACCAGGATCCGAGATCGAAACGTGGCCGTGAGTTGACTACTCTAAGTCAGAAACTTGGTAAGAACGACGAATTCATCCATTTACAGGTAAGATTCCTTCGAGATATTCTACGAAACCTTAAACAAACCCTGTTTATGCATATATGTATGCATACCAGGCTCCGAGATCGAAACCTGGCCGCGAGTTGGAAATATGGTTAGCAAGTATTTATTATTACCAAGATAAATTAAATTACATATGAAGAAAATGTTAGATCACTCACTAGTGGAAATGGGGGTTAAAAAGACCCACAGCCTCGACCCTCATTGACGGTCAACGGACCGTGGACCGGTCAAGACCGTCCTTCCTCTAATAAAAATGCGGAGCAGACCTTGGAGTGTCAAAAACCGTCCTTGTATAAGAATTTTTATTACTATTTTATTCCTCGTGCTTTGACCAACACTGTGACCGATGATCCTAGCTTCCTATAGTTTAGGATTTCCCACGGGCCTAACCTTTTGATGGTCACGATTAACCGAATCAAGTGAACGAGCATTGGATTAATCTAACCTTATTTCTTATTTTGACCACCTCATGCGTATCTCTTCCCCTACCCATTTCTTATCTTTTCCTATCAAAAGAGAACGAAACTCGCTTTCTCTTCAAACTTCTCCTAGCCGCACCTCAAATCCTTCTCTAACCCATTTCTCTTAGGGTTTGATAATCATGTCTAATAGAATACTAGAATTTTTATTTTCGATGCTACTAGAAATAGAGGTGAAGGTGTTTAGTCAGGAAGTAGGAGAAGACATGGGGTTGAATCTGAACAATCTTAGACCAGTGAATCTCACAGTGTTGTTGACTAGAGATTCACAATGAATATGATACAGGGTAAGTTTTTTATTTTGGTTTTCTCTTGTATTATAATTTTGGGGTTAGGGTTTTGATTTTACATTTTTTAGGGATCGATTGTTTGGATGAGTGAAAATGTTTTAATTATGTTATTTATTCTTGATTTGAAATAGTTTGCTCTTGCAAAATCAGATTTGAAAGGGTCTTTGTCGATTTTCAAAAATGGAGATCGAAGAATAGTTCCTGCTTCAGATGATGAGATTATGGAGTTCGATGACTTTGAATCCCCTGATTAAAGATTAAAACTCTTATTTCTGGTTAGTATTCAATTTATCTTCAATTTTTATTTAATTTTAATTTTGATTTTTTTTTCTTACTGTAGGGTTTATGAGTTTTGGTTTTAATTCGTTTCAGTTTGTGTTTTGTGCGATTGTAGATGTGGAAGAATTTTTCGCGCAGTGCAATCCTGGTGAGGATATTTCTTCTCCTTCTATCTATATCTCTATTTACACCATTTTTGTTAGTTTTGGGTTATTTGTTTTTCATGTTTTTTGGTTTTTTCAGTATGACTAGTAAATCAGGGTTGATTTGAGGGGTTTTTCTAGTTAGGATTTTTGTTTTCTTGATTTTTTGATGTACAGTTTTGACCGAATTAGAGGATTTGATTTGATTTGATTTTGATTAATAATTATTAGTGTTTGAAGAGGATTTTAGTGTGGGTTTCAAAATGAGTGATTGTATGTTGTGTTAGCATGAGATAATGGGTTTTGATACTCAAGAATGACCCATGCATGTGATTTTTGTAGTTAAGCTTTGCAATTGTTGCTCAAATGGAGTTGTAGTATGTGGTCAAATTCTGGGGTTGATGCTCAAATTGATTGTGTTAAGCCTTGGTTTGTAATTGTTGGAAATTCATCATTGGTGGAACTGCAAATATTCGTGTTTGGGATTTGACAGCAAATTCATGCAGTTGTGAGTTGGTATGTACTGGATATTTTATTCTTTGTGTTGAACATTTTGGTTTCCCAAGAATGTTGTCTTTGTTACCTTATGATCAGAAGTAATTGTAGACATAACCTTTTATCAAGTTTACAGTATAATTCAGGTGCCATAAGGTGGATATGGCCGTACGATCTCTCACAGTAATGTGGGATGGAAGCTTAGTTGTTGCTGCAAACAATAATGGAACTTGTTATGTTTGGCGCTTGCAGCGTGGGACTCATGTTTCATATTAGTTCTGTAAAAATATATGTTCTTAATTTTATTAACAAAAAGGCCTGTACTATTTTGATAAGAGTCTGAGCCTTTTTTGATTAATCTCAAGCATTCGTATTATGATGCAGACTATGACAAATTTTGAGACGCTTCATTAACTACAAGCACATGATGGTTACATTCTGAAGTGTTTGCTTTCACCTGGTCAAATAGCTCGTGCAACTACAATTTCAGAGTCGACGAGGTTAGTGCTATATTCTAATTAGGTTTTCGTTTTGTTTTGTAATGTTTTTTTTTTTTTTGTAGTTCTTAAATCTTAAAATTTATCTGAAAAATAACCAAAGATTATTCAAAGATTGTACAGTATGTGGTTTCGTGTATTGTTGTAGCTAGGGATTCGTCTTCAAGGGAAAATGAGTGGAGTTGATCATAGGGCTTCATTTTTTCGATAAAAAAATGATTAGTTTGAGGGTTTAAGGAAATAGGAATTGTGGGTTTATTTAGAAACTCGAGATTTAAGAGTTAAGTGAAATTTTTTATGAGAGGGATTTTGTTTTGGGTAAACAGGTGGTGATATTTGACAATAATAGTGGTTCAGATTATGATTTGAGGTTAGCAATGAAATAAGATGCCGATGGTAATGAGAGCGGTTCACAGTTTCTTATAAGAATATTAAAGTATTTAGAGACAGCTCAGTATCTGAGACGTGCGCTTTTTCATATGCATACAAGCTTAAGAATTGTGGTGCATTTTCGTCAGTTAAAAATGTGCTATAACGTATGTATTAGATGCTCCTCATCATTTGCACAAAAATGCGCTTTTGTGTAATTGCTTATGGATATGAATTTACAAAATCTGCTTGCATTTTTGCGTAGGGTTTGTTACTACCCCTTGATGCTCCTCATCATTTGCATAAGCATAAATGGGTCCATATCGGGAAGGTTAGTTTTGGATGTTTTTATTTTTATTGTGAAAACTGAAAACATTCTCACCTATGGAATTAATAGTTGACCTTGTAATGCCTCTGCAGGTGTTACACAGAAAGAAAGAGGTCCCAATAACACCGGTACACAATTCGATGTTGGTTTAACGAAGGTATGGTTCTCAATCGCCTCTTGGAATAGTTTTATCTAAGAGTTATTGTTTATTGACTTTATATGCAAATGTTGCTATTTGATGAATCTTTTTTTCCCCGAGGATGACATTTTCTTTTTTAACATGAAAGCCAAAAGAAAGAAGTGCAGAATGTGGACAATAAAATCTCCTTGTTATTGATATTTTCAAGCTTTCTAAAATGAGATTTCTTCTTGGTGTTCTAAATCAACTGCATCTGTTATGAACAAGAAACCACATAAGATACTTTTTTACGAAGTATGATTGGTTTCCAGCTGATTGTTGATTTGCCAAATTGTGCAGAATATTGTCGTTGACCAGAATTTTGAGTCTGGAATTCGTGTGACCATAGCAATGGGAACTGATCACTGCCTGGAAACATGTAAACTCTTGATGTTTCTTTTTGATGGATGGTGCCTAGTTAGATTCGCTTTTCAATTATGTTATGGACGAGTGTGATTAGTCAGCATGGGATAATTCTGATGTGTCTGCCAGTACTTAGTTCTTCTCATTCGTTTTTCATATTGCAAATTAAGTCCATACTTGATATGTTTGCTAGCATCACTTGCTTCAGCTTAATCTGTTAATTTGAACTTGGAATATGAGTGTGACTCGCTAATTGCGTATTGTGATTTATATTTTTGGATCCAAAGTTTATGTTAGTTATTTTAGGCCACTCTATATTAAGCCACTTTTGTGTAAAAATTCTTCTTTCTATCTGCCTAGATTCTTTGCGCAAGGTTGTGCCATCTTCCACGCCCAGAGAAGAAGGATCATATTGGGGGTATAAAGTCCGATACGCGCCAAATATCAGTTTTGTTTTTAAAGATTGTCCGTTTGAGGTACCTGTTCTTCTGTTTGCTTAGTTGTTAAGCCACAGCTGTTCATATTAATATTAACCCTCAATTACTTCCCCAGGGTGGATATGATCAAAAGATTGGAACTTCTGAGCACGGTGTTGTTCTTAGCTCATCATAGCTAACCATACCTACATTCAGGTACTGTTTGTGCATCTGTTGTGCTTAAAATTTAACTGAGTTGCTGAGGTAAAACTGTTATTCAGTTCCCTGTTTAGTTGCTTTTTTTTTGTTACCTTTTTTTATGTACATGGACATTTGAACATTGATTCAAATCTTGATGTTGGCAGGAAACTACCTGAATATGGATTGTGGCATATATGCATCATGTACACAGTTGCACCTAATTACAGAAAGGTAATAAACCTTGTCTCTTAAATTAATTTACAATGAATCAGTTACCTTTCCTGCCATAATTTTGAAAGTTAAAAGAACAAGGAAATAGGAAGGCATTATATGGTTAAGTAAATGATATAATCTTGATTTCTATTAACACACGCATGCCTGCGAAGAACATCATATAGTGGAATTTTTCTAGAACTAGTAATGTTATAAACATAAAAGAACTTAGTAACGTGGCTGGTGAATTCTAGGGTCCCTATGCTTGTTTGACACAAAATTTAGTGCAAGTTCTGAAATTGTTTTCTTAGTTTAGTTTTGTCTATGTCATAGTGTATCACTTACTACCAAATGAGCTGAGATGGATTGACACGTGTCATCCTAAATTTTATTGAAGTAGGTTATAGAGTGAAAAAGTAGTTTATAGAGTGCTCTATACTTCGAATCGGGTAATATTTCGATTCATCTATCTTTTAAAAGTAGTTTATAGAGTGCTCTACACTTTCTTACATTGTTTATGTACATTGATATTTGAGCATTTATTCAAATTCTTATCTTTGTCATGGAACTACCCGAATGTGGATCATGAAATATATGGAATCATAATGTTTTGTCGAGGTATGTATATTCGCAATTCTCTTCATTACTTTCTTTGAAGTTTCTTCATTACTTTGCTGATTTTAGCTTAATCTTGTATATAATTTGTTAAATTATTGTAGTCTGTAGTTTTTTTTTTTTTTAACTTCGTTATTTTGTTCACCCGCATTTTCATACCATCATCATTGTCTTAGCAAAATAAGATTAGTCATGTATTCTCGCATAGTAAATCTTCTATTGTGCTTCTCGGTTTAGAATTTCACTAACATCTGTAAATAACCATCTTTAGACTGCTGAACTTTTTGATTGTGCTAGCCATTCCGATTAATACATGTTGTAGAAGTGATTATAGTGGAAGGCCCGATTACGCTAGTTGACTACAGCTCACGTTTTCATCGAGAAAGAGATACTCAATCCAAAGATCGTGAACCAGGATTCGTTTATAAGTGTTGTGTGTTGTTTCTCTGTTAATTACTTGTTGCTTTAACTTAACATTTGGGTTAGTTACAGTTTGTAGAATTTAGTTACCAGCTCTTGAACATTAAACCTGCAAAAACTGACTTGTCGTCATCTCAGTTACATCTCCTTAGTGTTAACCGACTCCGAGTTTGTGTTAGGTGTTAAACAAATTGTTGTGTGGTGTTCTTTTCACGAAAATTGCATCTGTAAGGTGGTAAGCATTGGAGTTGTTCAGTACTTTGCATATCATACCTTATTATAATTTTCCATAATTGGTTTAATTTGGTGAACTGATATAAATTTGAATGTCTGACATCCCGTGTGTCATATTGTATGTTGTCTTTGCCATCATATTTGACTTCTTGGTTGTTAAGGACCTTAAAGTTTGATATGCGTCTTCGATTTAGACACATTTATGTGTTAAAGTGTTTAGTTTCTCTAGACGTCGTCGGGTTATTTCTTATGTTAGTGCACTATTTGATCAAAACTGCTGGTGCAGAATCAAGGTTTTGACATTTGTTTGTGAACTGGAAAATGATCTATTGATTTTTTTGTTTGCAGTTATTGGTCTCCTGCTTTACCAAGGCTGCTACACATGAAGATTATCTCACTATTAGGGTATGTCTTTCTTTGATGTTTCATATTATTAGTTGATTAATGATAAGATAAAAGTTGTCTGAATTTTTCAGTTGAGTATTATGACCTCTGATGGGGGAACTTATTTTTTCGGTGTGTGTACACCATTATTAATCTATCATTCTACAAACCGAATCTTAGAACTTAGTTACTTTTATTGTTGTAAGAACTTGTATTGCTCTGAACCTTTTATTTGTTGTAATTTGAATACTTTTGTTTGTTTGTAATTTAAACATGAATCAATGAATGTAATTTGGTTTCCATTTGAGTTTAATCTGATTCTCATTTGAGTATAATTTGGTTTCAATTTGAGTTAAATTTTAATTTAATTTGACTTTAATTTGGTTGTCATTTGGGTTTAATTTGGTTTTTTCAGGGCGTAAAGATTCAGTCAGTAACTGAGCCTATTTTTTTTTATATTAAAATGTATATCAAGGACCGTTTGGGATCAGTCATAAGACCTTGACCGTTAATGTCGGTCGTTGAACCGCGACCCTCTTAGCCACGTCACAGTTGAAAAAGACGCTCAAACAGCGACCCTTTCTTCGACCGACAAAGCAAGTCATAAAAACGAGTTAAATGACTTGCTTCAGCGGTCGAGAAACCGCTGATTTCTACTAGTGACTACAAATTAATATGAACGAAATTATCACGAATTATATGTATGAAAACAAAACATAAATCCTTTTTTTTTTTTTTGTTGTACGGAATACAAAAATCCATTTAAAAGATAACAATCATGATCCGAAAAAAAAATCAGGAAAAAAACGCTCTAAAAACCCTAGCGGCGCTTGAACATCTTCTTCTCAGGTCTGCTCATTTGGATATGCTCCTAAATCCCTGTTTGATCTATGTATGCTCAATCCTATTTTATTTCAATTCCTATTTGATCCTAATTACCGGGTGATTTAGCAGTTTTCTCGCCAATTACCATGATAATTCCTTGAATCTGATCCTTGAAAGGCACATATTTCAATATGTTTTTCTCACCTGTTAGTTCGGTGTGTTGTACCTCTTTTGTAGCAATTTGGTTTGTTGTTGATGAGTTCCTTAAATTAAATTACTGTTTCGTTCTTATCCGTGCCTTGATTGTTCTAGTGTAGAAGTGTAGAGGGGGTATGTCTCTTTGAAGAATTGGGTTTTAGTTGGGTATGTTACCATGAATTAGTTAAAATTTTCTCTAAGGCAAGAGCAATTATGGATACTCATTCGTGGCGCATCTTTGAGGACCAGAGCAATTTCTTCATAATATGGATCTTAATTCAGTGTATATGATTCTCCAAATGAATTGAACACACAAAGAGCCATGGATTTTGTTGACAATAGAAGCAATGGATGGCCAGCATCCCCGAGCCGGAAAAACCGACTTAAGGAATTGGAAATCAATTTTCCTAGTTTCAGTTGATATGCCACTATGCCTTGGTATAGATGAAGATAATGAAGAAGATATATTACTGAAAAGGATTCCTCATTAGGATTTTCCTAATGGCTGTAACCCTACAACAGCACCCACTGCAGCAGCTTTAACCTTAACCTGGATCGTTTCCTCTCAAGACATTTTAGTAGCAATGCTTCAAATCAGTTATTGGGACGACAGATTACCTTTATTTATTTGTGCTTGTTTCTCTGTTAACAGTATGTAGTGTATTGGTTTTAGAGTCCTAGTTCAGTTAGTAGTTTGTAATACATGTATCTTTTCAGTTTAGTTATTTGATAGCACTAGTAACGTTAATAGCCTTATCAATTTAATTTAGTAGAGTCAGTGAATTCCTATTAGTACTAATACTTCAAGGGTAAAGTTTGGGTACTACTTCAAGTCACAATGGATCGGGTAGAAAAACAAAGGAGTAAGATATCACTGGGGTAGTTTTCATGCAAAGAACAAGATATAAGGGCCCGATTAGCAACTTCAATCAATTGCATCGAACACTTTTATCTCCAACTAAGTTCCCGTGGACACTATCGTGTCTACCAAAGTACAACTTTTCTTGTGAAAAGCATTGACCGAAGGCCATTCGACCTTCGACTCCACCATTCCCTCCCGATGCAACTCCGATTTGAAGACTGCTACTTTGCTAAAATATTATGTTGATGCAATTTCATGGCCTACCAATTTCATTATATTTGATGGTTCTTGGGGTATTTTGTATCCTCGTGTACTAGACCCTTAGTAGTTTAATACTAATATAATGCTTCAAGAAGAAAAAAAAAAATCATGATCCGAATGACATTAATCTGATCAATAGGAAACTAAGATAACAATTATGATCCGTATGACATTAATCTGACCAATAGGAAACTAAGATGACACACATGATCCATATGACATTAATCTGACCAATAGGAAACCAAAATTTATATAATCGACGGATATTAACTGAATAGGAAAACTCATACGGATTGTCCCTTTATCCAACGTCCACAAACATTTTGAATTGGAAAACTTTTTCGGCGGCAAAATTCAACTTGTTTTGAATTAAAGGTGGATTTTTGGCGGCAAAATCCCACCACTTTCCACTTGAATTTTGCTTGAAAAGATTGTTTGCTGTACTGGGACAAAATGGTACAAATCAACAACTAACAAACAATGTTTCAATGGGATGATAGCTTGCATTTTAGAAAATTAACCATTCATTTTTTCTTGATCGGTTTTATCATAAACCATTCATTTTTTGTTTTTGAACATCATCAAGAGCTACAAATTATTTGTTAGCTTGGGATGTATATATCCTTAAGATAAATCTTACTCACCAACAAACTAATTCATTTTATTACATAATTACATTTAAAATGGCCAAAAGAAAATACTTAGTAAACAAATCACAAATTTTATAGTCGGACTTTACTTTGATAGAGAGTGGTAGCTAAGATTTGGTTGCTGAGATAAGATTATACCAACCAAATATTTTTTGAATTGCTGCCCCATTGTGCCTCAAAGCAAATAGCGATTCAAGCACTTTTGTAATTGCTATAGATAACTTGAAAAAGTGATGTAGCAACCTAACATCGTTATTGGTCGCTCCGAAATAGTGGAGCTAAAGTTGCAGCAAGTAAACTATTTGGTGGTTGCAAACTTGGTTGCTTAACCATTAAAGCGACCAAAACTTAGGGCTCTTGCTAAAATTTTGGTCGCTTAAGCCATGTTTTCTTGTAGTGATATTTTTAGAGAAAGATTTATTTTCTTTATCATCTTCTTCCCCAAATAATTAGATCTAGAGCTCTACAAAATATCCATTAATGGAGATTGTAAATCTAATTCTTATGTAACCTCAAAAATCATAGTGAAGAACCATGGATGTAGATCACATTGATCGAACCATGTAAAAAATCTTTGTGTCCATTTTATAATTTTAGCACTTTTATCTTCATTTTCATATCAAATAAGTTTAGATCTAGAAATTATTGTCAAGATATAGTGAGGGTGTAGTGTGGGATTTCCTGCAACTACATTGGTTGTATTGTTTAACAATGCATTGAAGATGATTTAGTTTTATTCTATGATTTGGTTGTATTCTATGATTTTGTTGTATTGTTTAATAATGCATTGAAGATGCAATTTTGCTCAAATCCAAGATTTTACCTGACCCTAGCTGATGTTTATTTTTGGAAACCATTGGATACAGCTCATTAGTTAATGAGCATGAGATCCTAATTACAGCAGAAGTAGGTTTTATTGGAGGCTTTGGGTCACATATATCTCACCTTCTAAGTTTAAATCATCTACTTGATGGACCGAGGATTTCATGCTCATTAACCAATGAGCTAAAAAGGTTAATTGTTCTCCACCTTTAACATATTTTAATCCCCAATTGAAATAAATTACTTGACTTTGTATAATGATTTAGATTTCTCCAGTTGGAAGTATTTAATCATCTCTGCTTCTTGGAAGATGTCAAATGTCATCTCTGCTTTTTGGAAGATGTCAAATGAAAGGTTAATTATTCTCCATTTTCAACATTTTTTAATACCCACTTGAAATAAATTACTTGATCTAATTTGTATAATGATTCCAGTTTGAAGTATTTAATCATCTGAGATAGTTAGATCTGTGCATGATATTATCTCTGCTTTTTGTACTACTTGCTTCTCTGGTATAACCTTTTCTAAAAATTGCTGAGACAGAGAATTTTGTATGTTAAATTCTGAGGAGATGAAGAAATGTTAGCGTGTTCAAAGTGGAATAGCTATGGATATTAAATTCTGAAAATGGTGCTTGAGATTCAAAGTTACATCTATATAATCAATGTAATTATTAGTATATATCCTGCAGTCTTTGTTGTTTTTTTTGCGTCTGAAATTCTAATTTATGGGTCGTCGTAGAAGCCCCTTAGAGAGCTGCCTTTACTTGTAAGATGTTGGTTGTATCACTACAACTGGTTGCTCTTAAGTTCGGACTTCTTGATTGATTGATTTTCGTTTTATGATTGCATTGATGGGGGCATTAGTCAAATGTTTTTAAAAGTAAGATTGTAAGAATCCAAATTTGATACCTGTAAATGGCAAGATACGCCTGAGGGGATGTTCATGGGACTGAATAAGTCTGGTCGAGTATACCTCTGTTCTGCTCATGAAAGAAGCAAGTCCAGTCTGCCTTCGATATCTTAGATCAAATAGTTTATTTACATCAGGTAGTATTATTATGATCAAGAGAAAATAGTTCAGAGTCAGAACTTGGTTGAAATTAATGGCTACCTGCATTTTAACTCCATCTCTATTTGCATATAGAGTGGGAGAATCTAATGCCAAGAGGGTGTGTAGGCTAGGCCTATTACCTCAAATCTAATACAATTAGGTTTGAACCTTGAACAATTAGGTTTCAAGTAAAATGGAAGCAATGTTAGTATCAAACCAGTGGCGGTAGTAAGAGAGAGATTATTAACATGCAAAATGGTGTTTGAGATTCAAAATTACATCTATGTGTTTGTATTTCCTAGTCAGCTGCTGTTTGTTTTTTGCAATAAGGGAGTTCGGTCTCCTATTGGGTACTTCATTATATCAATTTTGGTGTGGATTTCAATTAGTGTATTGATGTATCAGAAAAAAAAAAAAAGCTATAGTTTCTTTCTAGCATATGACCACTATCCATTTGGTTTAACGAAAAAGAAGACCGTGTTAACATTTCTGTTTTCTTGACGAAGGTAAAAGGCGACAAATTAAAGTTTTTGCTGGGTTATATTAATAGTGTTGCCAAGAAATGAGGGTTGAGATTCTGGCATTAGCCGCCTTATGCCATGGCTCACATTTTTATCTTAACTTCCCATGTCAAATTTTTCATGTAGTGAAATAAAGTCAGTTTGAGCAAATCACGAAATGAAAACATCTAGCATGGTAAAATGATGATAATCACCAAATAACCTTGGTTCTTCCAAGATTTATTATCTATGTGGAAAGTAATGGAGACCTGAACTGAAGAGGCATTATTGAAAATATATTATTAAGTCTGGTTGGTCCATAATCAAATCTAATACAAACTTATGAAACCTGTTTTACCATGTCCAAGAATTATATCGATCTGTCCCAAGTTAGTTTGCAGTGTAGCATTCGGTATAGAGGCAAACACTGCTCGGACTCTCACATGACTCAAGAGTAATATAATACAGATGGGCATGGGCTCAAGACTGTTGGACAAGGTGGCTTGCCAGAAGCTCTAGAGGTAAGGACAGGCTTAGGGTTTACTATATAAGAAGAAGTTGACCTCTCTTTCTTCGTTTAGGCGAACACTACATCTAAATCCCGAACTCAAATTCCGCGCGCGCTTCCAGGATATCTGTATCCGATATCTATCATCAAACAGTTCACAAGATCAATGATTTCTAAAAATCATCAAACACTTCACATAGAAGAAGAATGAGTTGTGAATTACTGATATTTGGGTTTTTGTGGGAACCTCTACCTATAGCCTGGTGGTGGCCGGAGACAGTGGTCATCTTTATTTAACAGAATGATTTCTCCTCTCAAAAGTAAATCAAAAGAAATCAGTTTATCCTGATAAACTGATGATTTTCACCAGATCCTTTACTTCTTGGCCATCCTGATTTTCACCACTAGATGATCCCTTATTTCTTCTCCCAACTGATGGAAGAACAGACTGAGGAATAGCATGTGGAGATGTTTTGATTGATGCAGGAGAATATGAAGAAGAAGCTTTGAGTGAAATGTTTGATGGAGGTTCGTATGGATTAACCAAGACCGAGATCTTGAAAATACAGTTGTGAAATGAGTGAATGATTAATTAGCAGTAGTTAGTGTTACTTTGATATTATGCAATTCAAACAGATAAAATGTCATGTTACATCTCGTAATTTGCTATGTGTATCAAAGTACTGTAATCAACTTTGATGATGTAAAATTAGTTTCTACAATGAACTTTGATGATGTATATTAGTATGGAGATTTACACTTGTGCAAAAAAACAACTTGGCTCATTCTCTTCTTATAATATCTGAGAACAGGTTTTGTATCCCTTTTCAAGTAAAATCTAGATAATAGCTAGGCACTCTTCCAAAGCAAAACTGAAACTAGGTACTGTTTGACAGGTTGTAGATTGTTTTGCTGCTTATATTTAAAATTCTATGAATCATATCCAGATCTTGATTGAGTGCAGAGTTGAGATTTAGGTTTGGGTTATGTAACAGACTAGGGTTAGAAGAGAAGATAAATAAGGTTTGATTGAATTATTGATTCCTTAATTGAATGAATACAATGTACAAGAGTGCTACGTATATATATATGTACGACTTGTTGAGTTACTTGCAATACAAGTATACTAAGTTTCCTAAGTTACAAAGACTTCTATGTATAAAAAAATTCTAGAACCGTAACTTTCCTGAAGTTGTTACGTTGTTCCAATACCCTCCTTAAAGCGCAACGGGTCATCTTGAACAAAGTAAGCTTGAATCTTAGTGAATTGAAACGATCCTTGGAGAGTGGCTTGGTGAATATATCGCTATCCGATCTTTAGATGAAACGAATCGAACATCAAGAAGTTTTAAAGTAACTTGATCACGAACAAAGTGATAATCAATTTCTATATGCTTTGTTCGAGCATGAAAGACTGGATTGACAAGAAGATAGGTTGCTTCGAGATTATCACACCACGTAATGGGTGGAGATTGTGAGAAACTGTAATTCTTTTAGAAGAGATTGAATCCACATGATTTCAAAGAAAGTGGCAATTGCAAGTCCACGATACTCGGCTTCAAGTGCTAGATCGAGAAACCTGTCTTCTATTTACGAGCACTCCAAGAAATGATATTACCACCTAAATAGATACAAAGATCCAATCGGGTAGAACGCCGATCTTCTAAAGAACCGCCCCAATCAACTGTAGGCAAGTGAACGATAATCAAGATTATCGCCTGGTTTGAGAAGAATTCCATAAGTGGAAGTATGTTTAAGATACCTTAATATGCGTTTAACCAATGCCCAATGAAAATCATTGGTGCATGCATGAATTGACAAGCTTTATTGACAAAGATAAGCTATGTCGACGAGTGAATGTCGGGTATTGTAATGCTCCACTATACTTCGTATTCGTTGCATCTGCATTAATGAGAGGTTTGTGATCAGATGAGATAGCTCCAGAAGTACTCATTGGAGTTTGAATTGGCTTAACCCCATCCATTTTTGCTCGAATAAGAAGATCATGAGTGTACCGCGTTTTTGTGTAAGAAACAAACCAGAAGAGTTACGAGTTCCTTCAATTCCAAGAAAGAAAGACAAAGATCCGAGATCCTTAATTGCAAATTCTTTGTGTAGAGATGCACGAATAGAATCCAAGCTTGTAGTATTGGATCCAGTGAAAAGAATATCATCAACGTAGACCAAAAGAAAAATAATGCCAGTAGCATCCCGTCGAATAAACAGTGAGGAATCACATTTGGAAGCAAAAGAAACCCTTGCTTGAATCAAAAAGCACAGAGTCTATGATACTAGGCACGTGGTGCTTGCTTAAGTCCGTAAAGCGATTTTTTGAAGTTTACAAACATAAGTTGGGAAATTAGGATCCGTGTAGCCTGGAGGTTGTTTCATGTAGACTTCTTCTTCAAGATTACCATGCAAAAACGGCGCTCAACATCGAGTTGATGAATAGACCAATTATGAGACAATGCCGAGTGAGAACAATACGAATAGTGCAAGGTTTTACCATTGTGACTATACGTTTCACTATAATCAACACCTTCCTGTTCATGATTTCCGTTAGCTACAAGTCGAGCTTTGAACCGCTCAATTGTACCATCGATTTCTGCGTTTTATGCGATATACCCATTTACAACCAACCGACAGATTCATGGAAGGATGATAAGGCACCAATATCCGTGTACCATTTTTGAGTAAAGCATTATATTCATCATCAGATGCTTGACGCCAGTTAGGATCAGCTTGAGCTTGAGAATAACACGTCGGTTCAAGAAGTGAATCACTGATAAGATCATACCTTGAGGTATTTGGCTTAAAAATTCCATATTTAGCTCGAGTAACCATATGGTGAGACGGAATTACTGGAGCATTAGAAGATTGCAAATTAGCTGGCACTGTAGAATTTTGTTGAGACTGAATATTTCCTTGAGTATTAGATGCTGATGATGATTCCGACACTATATCTGCAGAAGTAGATGAAGGGGATACCGAAGTAGATTGAAAAATAGTATCTCCAGATGGTTGCTCTTGTTGTAAGGGTGAATGCACATCAGGTATCTCTATTCCTTGAGTATTAGTTGGTAAAGATGAACTTGAACTAACAGACACTGGGATAGAAGATATAATGTGCAAAGGGGAGATATCACCGATCGGTGGAAGTTGATGTCGGAGATGGTTCAACCTAGGTGCTTGCGAAAGGAAAGGTGGTCTCATCAAAAACTACATGCCCGCTAACATATACACGACCAGTTGGGAATATGAAGACACTTATAGCCTTTATGTTGTGGATTATAACCAATGAATACACAGGGTGAGGATGATGGATCCATCTTATGGGCTCTATAAGGATGAAGATGGGGAAAACAAAGACATCCAAACACTCGAAAAGAAGAGTAGTCAGGAGGGGAACCAAACAAAACTTCATACGGAGATGCTTTATCAAGAACAGATGAAGGTACCCTATTCATAAGATAACAAGCAGTAAAGAACGCATCATACTAAGAAGTTGGTATAGAGGCCGTAGACAATAATGTTTGACCAGTTTCCACGAATGTGACGATGCCTACGTTCAACCAATCCATTTTGCTCAGAGGTGTGTGGACAAGAGAATCGATGAAAAATCCCATTTTGTTGAAGATAGGGTGTAATCCTCCGATATTCAAGAGCATTATCAGATTGAAAAATCTTTATCTTGCGATTAAAGAGATTCTCAACATGTTTTTGAAAAACAAGAAATATAGAGTAAACATCCGATTTATGAGTAAGAGGAAACATCCATGTAAAACGAGAATAAGCATCAATAAAGATAATGTAATATCGATAACCATCATTAGAGACAATATGAGAAGGACCCCAAACATCCGAGAAATTCAAATCAAGAGGATTCAAATAAATAGTATTACTAGAAGAGAAAGGTAACTTATGACTCCGATGTTCATGACAAGAAGAACAAAAACTTAGTTTTCTACTAGAGATGGGAAGAGAAAATTTAGAAATAACATGACGCACAGTTCGCATCATAGGATGTCCTAATCTAGAATGCCAGTTTTGCAAGCTAGTATGTTCACCAACAAGACTGGTTGTAGAAGTGCTCGAACTATCAAGAATATAGAGACCACCAACTCTATTTCCACGCAGAAGAACCTTCCCCGTGCATCGATCCTTCACAATACAAAACTCAGGGTGAAACTCAAACAATACATCATTATCAGTAGTAAGCCGAGAAACTGATAATAAATTATGGGAGATTTGAGGAGCAAATAAAGTATTGTTGAGATATAACTTACGTCCTGGAGTACCTAGTATCGAAGAACCAACATGAGTAATTGGAATGGAAGAACCATTACCCATCTTTATTTCATCGGGACCGGTGTATTCTCGAAAAAGGATGCAATCTAGCTAGATCATTCGTGATATGATCGCAGCCCCACCGTCCAGTACCCACGGAGCAGCAGGAGGAGGACCCTTGTGTTGTAGCAGCATAAGCACGAGGAGCAGATGACTGTGGTTGATTGCGTCGAGGAGGTTGTGGCTTGAAATTGCGATCAAAACGCTTCCAGCACAAATGATAAAGGTGTCCAGGTTTATCACATAACTGACAGACAGCACTTTGTCGAGCACTAGCATTAGAGGCGGCAGTATTAGGTCGTGGTAAGAGACCAGTATTCTGAGAAGGATAATTCCGAGAAGCAGCAGCAGCAACAGGTGTAGAATTCAGTAGCTTTGTTTGTTGTTCAACACGTAGTTCAAAGGTGAGAAGGTAGGTGATGAAATCTTCGAGTTTCATAGTTCCCATTGAGGTGGTGAGAGAAGTGACGATAGCATCATATGAGGAGTCCAAACCGGCTAGAATACAGTGACGTAACTCAGTGTTAGTCACAATAGTATCAGCGGCAGCAAGGCTGTCAACAAGGTTACGAGCTCGATCAATATAGGCTCTCATAGAAAGAGACTCTTTCTTCAGTGCACGGAGCTCACATTGAAGATGATGAATGTGTGCATCAGATTTAGAAGCAAACAAAGATTCCAGGGAGGACCAAACTTCATGAGAAGAGGTAAGACGATGAACTTTTCGTAGTACGGCAGGGGTTAGAGAAGAAAAGATCCATCCTAAAAGAATGCGATCTTGTTTGAGCCAAGGAGCATATTCAGGGTTAGGGTTTTCAGAGTTTTCAAGAGTCGCAGATGGACAAGGTTTGTCACAAAGAATATAACCATCAAGTTCATATCCCCGAAGATAGGGTAAAAATTGAGCACGCCAAAGAGAGTAATTGGTTTCATCGAGTTTGACAGTGATGATATGATGAGGTTGTGTGAAAACAGAGGAAGCCATCATAGATTGAGAAGATTGAAGAATAGTTGAAAATGTAGAAACAGAAGAGGCTGCGGAAGACACGGAGATCACAACCAGGATGATACCAAGTTGAGATTTAGGTTTGGGTTATGTAACAGACTAGGGTTAGAAGAGAAGATAAATAAGGTTTGATTGAATTATTGATTCCTTAATTGAATGAATACAATGTACAAGAGTGCTACGTATATATATATGTACGACTTGTTGAGTTACTTGCAATACAAGTATACTAAGTTTCCTAAGTTACAAAGACTTCTATGTATAAAAAAATTCTAGAACCGTAACTTTCCTGAAGTTGTTACGTTGTTCCAATATGCAGCAGACTCAACTTACCAGATCTCTTAAAGCCTGTAAATTCCTCTTAGAATTATGCTTAAAAATCCCTAATCCTCCTCGAGGAAGCGTTTCAAATAAATAGGAGGTAATTTCTTCTTTATGTCGAGGAATATACTCACATCAACTATCTCTCCGATCTTTAAGTAAAATTGGTTTAAATACCTTATCTCGATAGAGAACTCTAGAAGGCCAAGCATAGATCATTCTTCATCCCGTATCTGTGGAAACAGATGAATGTTTTGGGAATGTACAAACTGCTTCGAAGACTTCCAGAGTAAACATATGTGATGAACTGAACAACATTTGTCCTTCCTGAATATCGAACAAGGAACTCTTTTCAGTATTACCTTGCAGTGTCTTATTCGTTTAAAACAGCTAGACGGAAGTGTCTAACCTCCTTAGCAAAAATGATTAAGGCAACATAACAAGCTGTGCATGTCGAACACTTCTGGAGTCTAGGATATCCTTTCTTTTTATATAATTTCCCTGACATAGTTAAACTCAAAAGTTTTTGCTGATTAGTCTTCACTTATGTATTTTCCTTGTCTAACAAGTATTAGCAAACCCGTTACTTAATTTTAGTTGTTTTCTGGCGTTCCTTGCTTCACTCATATTTTTTAACCAGCAAATTTCATGTTCTAAACTCTGGGGAGATAAAAATTCAATGAGACGTACGGAAGTTAAAACTACACTCGCATTAGCCATATATGTTTAGTTCATGGTTAATTTTTTTTTATTTTTTTGAAAAACCATCCAAAACTGACTTCCTAAGATCAATTACATAGGTGGTCATGTGCTGGGTTGCTCGTGTGATGCTTTTCCATCTACTTATCTTGGTCTTCCTCTCGGTGATCAAACACTCTCCAAGTCGAAATGGGATGCAGTCATTGAGAGATGCAAGTCTTGGCTAGCTACCTGGAAACGTAGTTCCCTCTCCAAAGCTGGTAAGTCACCTTAATCAAGAATGTGTTGTTGAGTCTGCCTATTTATTACTTCTCTTTATTCATGGCTCCAACTTCTGTTATTTATAAAATCGAAAAAATTATTCTTGAATTTCTCTGGCACAATTCGGTTGAAAAGATAAACATCCACTGGGTTAAATACTCCAATTGTTGTAAACCTCTTGATAGAGGTGGTTTGGGCATTCGAAATATTAGCACTTTTAATAGGGCTTTACTTAAGAAATGGTGGTGGAGGCTCGGTAAAGAAAGGAATTCTATTTGGTCCAAGATTATTTTTGAGAAATATGATTCTGTTGACTTAGGGTGGAGAACAAAAATCCCAACTGCTTCTCATGGGGTCAGTTTGTGGAGGAACATTCCAAAAGTTGCTGAAGAGTTCTTCAAATATACTCAGTTCAAGATTGGTAAGGGGGACAGAATTCGTCTTTGGGAGGATAAATGGTGTACTCAAGGTCCCTTGCATAGTGCTTTCCCTAGAGTCTATGAGCTTGCCAATAGAAAGAATTATTCTTTAATATCTTTGTTTGAGGCAGATGATTCAGGCTTCCATTGGAAGTTAGATATCTCTAAAAGACGCCTTTATGATGAAGAGATCTCAGAACTCACCTTGTTGCTACCTATCCTTAACAATGTAGTGTTTTTCCCTGATGAAGATGATGAATTAGTTTGGGTGGGTGATAAAACAGGGCTGTTCTCAGTTAAATCCTCCTACCTTAACGACTCCAATCCTTCTCCTATGGTGGTGTTTCCTCGCAAGAAAATTTGGTCCAAGGCTTGGCCACATAAAGTTGGGTTCTTTCTTTGGCAATTGGTGCTTAACAAGTTGCTAACTATTGATAATTTGCTGAAGCGGAACTGTGCAGTTGCTGCTTCTGGGGGTAATCCATCTACAACTCTTTGCTCCTTGTGTAATATCATGCCTGAAACTTGTACTCATCTATTTTGGGAGTGCATCTGAACTTAATGTCTATTTGAGTTAATTTAGAGTTAGGAGAAAAGAAGAATATACCTACACGTTCCATGATGTTGCAGGTGCGTCGTAGTTTCTGACACCGCAAAGGATAAAGTTTCGTAGGAATCTTACTAATGTCACAGCTAAATGTATTTACCATAGCTATCTTAGACTGCATTCGGCATCTAGCCATTCCTCCATCGTCCAACAACATAAACCAAAAAATAAATATATAGCTGGCAATAAAAATGGTTGATCAGCAGCCCCTAGAAAAAGACCTAGGTAGTAGTAACTCAATTCAAGATATGTAACTCAATTCAGCATTACAAGATATGCAACTCAATTCAGATAGTGGTGTTTAAAAAATAACTTTGACAATTGTGTTATATAGCCCTAGAAACCATACCAAATGGGCTCCATTAAGGATGGGCTTAGGGTTTTCTATCATACTACTAGATACTATACTATATAAGAGACCTTTCTTTCTTTTAGGGTAAACACTTATACAATCTAATCTAATGAGTAACTCACTACTACTCAATCCTGAAATCAAAAGCGCCGTTTTGACATCTCTGTCTCACTGAACTAAATCTGATCTCTATCATCCACATCTTTCTGTGAAGTAAATTTGATCTCCATCATCCAACATCCACATCTCTCTATCTCTGAACTAAATTCGATCTCCAAGAAGAATGAGTTATGAATTGAATCTTGGATTTGTGTCGGAATCTTTACATATAGCATGGAGGAGAGACAATCATCCTTAATTAGCATAATGATTTCTCCTCTCAGAAGAAGTTTCAGGTATTTCTTCCATAAGTTGGAACAGGTGAGTGTGTGAATGGCTTTGTAACTAAGCATGTGTACTACTACATATCATCTGCACAATCTTGGTGGTACCGTCATAGCAGCACTCTCCTTGACATATGGAAGAATAGCCTCTGGCTCCGACACACGATGCACCTATGAAGATGGGTCATTGGTGATGCAAAGTCCATCAGGTATTATTCATTTATGTGTATAGTTAAATTTATTAATTTTTAGAATTTGTTAAAAGAATTAACCTTTTATGTAACTCATAACAGTCGAGTAAAGGAGCCCAAAACTACTCAAGGTCTCTTCTAACTCCTCCATGGCAACATGTGGAGATGAAACGTATAACCTGGACGTGTATCAAGCGGTCTCCTCCGAACAGTTACAACAAGCTGGACCTTTTAGTGACGATGAAGATGCTGTACATTTTTATATATCCATCAATCACATAAATTGCTTCCTTAATCTGATTTCATGTTCACATTGTTGTACTTATAAAGCTAAGAATCACCGGCAAATTTCATGTTCACAAAAATCTGAGATATCATGTTAAAAAACTGAGGAGATGCAAATTGAAATGTTGACGATGCTCATTGCCTTTCGAAATTTTTGTTATGATTTTAGTATGTGTAAAACTGCGATAAAACCTGCTTCTTGTTGAGTTTGAAAGTGCTGGCATATAAAATGTTTCTTTTAATGCTACAATACATTCGTCAAGAACTCCATGTAGTGAGGAATCTTAGTTTTCTGAAGAAAACGAGTCTCCAAAGCTTTGAAGTGTGGAACAAAGTTAAGAATGGTGTAACCAGCTAAACAAGCGACTTGGAAATGAGTATTTAATACTGATGGTGAAAATGAGTTGTGATAGTGTTGCAATGGTGTATGAGCAAAGGGATCCAGTGAAGGTAGTAGTGGTGGTTCCAAAGAGTACTATTGGGAAGTGTAAATACTTGGAATCCCTTGATCTTCCTCGAGCCAGTGGTAGCTCGAAGTAGACTTTAGCTTTATCTGAATTCGAACTAGTGTTTTCATTTTGGTGCAATTTCTTTTTCTTCTTGAAATTGAAAATATATGTACATCTGAAGGTTGATCTTCTACTTTTAGCATACGCGTTCCATGATGTTGTATACACCATACGCGTTCCATGATGTTGCAGGTGCGTCGTAGTCTGACACTGCCAAGGAGAAAGTTTCGGAGCAATCTTGCTAATCTCACAGCTTGACATGTATCCGCCATATATACATCCATACAACCCAATCTGATTCTGACCTCATTTTGAGTAACCTTGTTTTTATTATGAGACATTTCGCTTGCGCCAATATATTTTTAGCATCCATGCTTCCGACCTTGCACTTCAAATAACACTCCGACTCCATTCGGCATCTCTGCCATTCCTCCATCATCCGACTGCATAAGCCAAAAAAAAAAAAAAAAAAAAAAACAATTAAACTGACGTAACCTGTAGCTGCAATAAAATTGGTTGTGATACCGTGTAACATACCTAGCTAGCAACTGCCAAAATGTGCAGCATTACAAGATATATAATTTTAGATAGTGGTGGTACCGTGTAACATGTTTGTTTGTGTTTTAAAAATAACGTAACGGGTTGTTGGTAGTAATGTTATTTTGTGGCAGTAATGTTAACTTAACATGCCTATGATCAAATGGTCATTGGTTGGGGTTGACAAGGTTATGATCTCAACAAAAATTATTTAAACAAAAACGTTTTTAAGTTTGACACCCACTTTTGAACTTAAGTGAAGTCGCTGGGAAACAATAACTAACGGGCTCTAGTGGTAAGGATGGGCTTTAGGGTTTACTAGTAGTACTATATAACATAAGATGACCTTCCTTTCATTTAGGGCCAAACACACTAGACTACTCATATCTTGAATCAAACAGCGCCGTCTCCACATTTCTCTCTGAACTAAATCTAGATCTCCATCATCCACTTCTCTCTATCTCTGAACTAAATCTGAGAATGAGTTATGAATCGAGTCTTGGATTTGTCTGGGAACCTTTACATATAGCATGGAGGAGACACAATCATTCTTAATTTGGCATAATGGTTTCTACTCTCAAAAGTGAATCGAAGTTTGAAGTATTTTGATTTTAAAGGTTAATTTTTTGAAGACTCCTTGACACATGGAAGATCTCGAATCTTCGTAAACCTTGTCCATGTATCGCTAGATAGAGTCTATGGGATAATCTTTTGGAAGGTAGCAAAGTGGCCATTCTATGATTTGGCTATAGTGTTCAGCTGACTGTAGTTGATGCTCATATTTAGTATATTGGTCTTAAGATGGTTGTAGATCTGTACATGAAAGATGTTAAATTCTGAGGAGACAGGAGAATTGTTAGGGTGTTCAAAGTGGAAATCAATGACTTAGGAGGTTTGGGAGCACAAGTGTTAGAGATCTTCTTCTTGTAGTCGTCGAATTAGGGACTGAACTCGTTTTCTATTTGCATCTACTTTAATTAACCTATGTCAGCAATACCGTGTGTCGTTAATGATTCACTTAGAAGCTAAGAATCAATGCAAGTTGGCATTCCATGCTTGCCTAGCAAATTTCATGTACTAATAGCCATTTAGTTTGAGTATTTGCTTCTTGACTTTGTGTGATAGTGACTTAGGTTTACCAGGGAGCTCAAGTGCTAGAGATGTTATTTGCAGGTAGAATTCGAATCAGGGAGTATCAATCTTGATGATGTTCTAGTATTCAAGTAGTGATTTAATTTCTCTCTATATTATTTTTGCTTTTTCTATTGCTAATTTATTACCTGTGGACTGCCGCCATTGCTTGTTGAGTCCGTCAATTTAGCCAAGTTGGTTAGATGAGCTCTATAATTTAGAGGATCAGACTCTTCATTATAGCAATACCAGTACAACTTGAAGTTACTTGTTTTCCTTACAACAGTTAACTTGATGTTTACTTAGATAATTAGGGTCGTGCTAGATTACAGATGCTAAAATGGCCATTCTTACCGTGTCAAGACAAAAAATTTCTAAGAGTAATCTACTAATTTGTTTGGAGCGAGCGAGGTTCATTATTTGCAAGAAGACCTTGCTGAGATTATGGACTGCTCTTATTCCTACCACTTATTTTATTTGTTTATGGGTCCTAAGCATGTGTATAAAATATGTTGTGAAGACGGTAATACGGAATTTCTTGTGAAGTCAGATGGTTAACCAAAGAGTCTTAACTTAGACAAGCTACGTTAGCCAAAGTTGGGCTTGAGGTTAGCCCGAAAGGTCTGATTTTAGGGTCAGGCTTAGGGTTTATCCACTACCACTATATAAAACACCAGTCCGCCATCTCCACAACAATCCATCTCTCTCTTTCTCTCTATGATCTGATCTTTATCATCCAACAATTCTTCTTCTTCCTCGTTTGAGTGAGTATCTGTTAATTAGAAATAGGAAAGAAGAGTTGTAGAATGAGTCATGAATTATTGACTTTTGGGTTTGTTTGGGAATCTTTACATATAGCATGGTGTGGGAGACAACCTATTATCCTCAACTTCGCACAATGATTTCTTCTCTCAACATTAAGTAAGGTTACCTATGGATCAGGGAGGTAGTTCTTTGATGGTGTCCTATATCAATGCGATCTTCATGTACAAGACAATGATACAGCCGATGGTGTGGAAACTAGATCCAGATATATTTATTTTTTTTAAAAAAAATTTCTAGCATAAGTAGATCTAGATATGTGGAAGTATGTAATTCTTAAAAAAAAAAATCCTATTTACTTGGATAGTGTTGAAATTCTGATTAAAAAAAAAAATCCTATTTATTTAGTTTTCCTTTTCTCGTATGTATTTAATGTCTAAATACCTGATTGAATTTGCTGTATGCAGTTTAGTCTTGGCTATAATACATATACTGAAATTGCGATTCGATCTTGGGTTTCGGTTTTTATTTCTATTTTGGATTCATCTATTGATATATCAAAATGCTTTACGTTCGGATTTTTCTTACTTATCCATCAATCACATAAATTGTTTCCCTAATTTTAACATTGTTTTACTTATCCATCAATCACATAAATTGTTTCCCTAATGTTAACATTGTTTTAGCTTCCTTTAAGCAACAGAGCTTGCAAAGCTTTCAAGTGTTGGAACATAGTTAAGAATGGTGTAATAGCTTAACAAGAGAGTTGGAAATGAGTATTTGAAACTGATTGCGAAGATGTGGAGTCCATCAAGTGTATATAATGTTGTATGATGAACTTAAGTTACTTGACTACATCTGTTCTTTAATATCAAACCAAGCAAATCTTTTTTTTTTTCTTAGTTTTTTAGTTTTTTTTTTTTCCTTAACTTTGCTAATTCGTTGGTTTTGGACCGGGTCTCCCACTGAGTCAGTCACTTGTAGTCAAGTTAGTCAAAATTCTTCATTATTGAAACAACAATGATTTCTCTGCACTACGATCACCAAACGTGCATGGGCTCAAATTGGACAAGGTGGTTTGCCAAACCTCTAGGGATAAGGCAGGCTTAGGGTTTAGTATATAAGAAGATGACCTGTCCTTCTTTTATTTAGGGCAAAAACTACATCTACATCTAAACTCCAGCCGCCGTTTCCGGATATCATCCAACAATTCACAGAAAGAAATAGAGGAATGAGTTATGAACTACTGATTGTTTGTGTTAGGATCTCTACCTATAGCCTGGTGGTTGGAGACAAAGTCATCTTTGATTGAGCATAATGATTTCTCCTCTCAAAAGTAAATCGAAAGAAATCTGATATAATTTTTTTCTCTATGTTTAAACCCAGATCTTAATTTTTTTCCTGATGTCTAATTCCTCTCATGATGGAGAATAGATTTAGGAATAGCTTGTGTAGTTGTTTCGATTGACGCTGGAGAGTCTACGTAATCATCTTCACTGTTCTACTAGATGCTATCTTTTTTATTCATGTTTATGAGGTTAAATAGTGTTTTTATTTTGTTGTTGAACTTCTATCACTCACTTTAGAGGGGTTTATGGCGTTTGGTTTTCCACTTTTGGTTGAATACTACTTGCGAGGATGTTAATTTGTTGGTTTACTTTTAAGCAGCTTTGTTATTTTTATGGTGGTCAATGACTGGAAACATATTTGGACTTAGAAGAAAGGAAAGGTTTCAGAGGATCTGAGGGCATTTCTAACACTTCACTCATTGAAGGAATATTCAGAGCTACTACGATTATATATTTTGTCTTACCACCACGTTTAAAAGCCTGGCGAGATTGGGGTATACCCAGATTAATTGGGGTATACCCATTTTGTTCCCATCCAAAGTAGTGCGCTAAGGGGTGTCTAAAAGAAGCTAAAATACCAAATCACCCTTACTATTGATACCCTGCCGACTGATCAATCGAAAACAATTTTTTTCTGAAATGATTTAGAAATCAAAACTCTATCGGAATGTTGTGATGAAATCAAAAATCAAAACGAAACTAAAAAAAAAAAAGAAAAAAATTGGCTACGGGATTTGAGATGATTTTTGTTAAAGGGAGAGCAAAATGTGATCCGAGGAGAGCAAAAACCGTAGTCGACTCACTAACTAGGACAAACTCGGTATATTTCTTCTACTCGGTCAAAAATATCCTTACCAACTAAACATGCTCTTCACACGCGCTTAAAAAATAAAATTATCGTCCTTTTCGTCTTTCTTTGGTAAGAACAAATCATAAACCTTAAAAATTGACAAATCATGAACCCTAAAAATTGACAAATCTTTCTACGGATGTTGTAATATTTTACAGAAGTATGGTAAGTATACAATTGCTTGTTTACAAGCTAAGCTATTTTCGGTTAGGTGTTAATTATGCTTATCGTCCTTGATTCTGTTCGTACCACAACGCGGGTAAATGATAGCAACGATTACGATAGGATCTGGTGTTGGTGTCACGACAGACTTCTGCATTAGCAGAGTTAACTAACTTGTAGACAACTAATGTTCTCCTATTCTGTCCTTTCTCCTATTATGTCCTTTCTCCCTTTATCTTCTATCCTAATGCAAAAACCAACGATTTAAGTATATTAATGCCAAGATTTTCTTTTCAGTATTCTAGTTCAGATTTTTAGGGTTCTTTGCCCGTTTTATTAAGGAAGAAGACATTAAAGAAGAAAAGAATTTTCTCTGTGGGAACCCGTGTGAATAATTTGTGCGACTGGTATGGACTTTTTAGTCCGAATCACAACAATATATCGAGTTAGTCCTAGTTATTGAGTCAGTTACGATTTTTGCACTCCTCGAATCACATTTTGCTCTCCCTTTAACAAAAATCTTTGAGATTGGGCACGAAATCATACCCAATTTCAAATCATGTATGATATCATTTTCTTATCAAACAGCCGGTAGGGGTATTTATTTGTCGACCTTGCCGACTAATATCAGTCGGCAGGGTGTTTTTTGTCGACCTTGCCGTCTCAGACAACAACATTTATAGGGTCGGCACGATATTCATCCTTATACCTTGCCGACTTTTCATCTCTGAAATTAGCATTTACAGGGTCGGCCCGGTATTCATCTTTATACCTTGACGACTAATCATGCATTTCTAACACTTTTCTCTGTATGTCAAAGAGCCTATAGTCGGCAGGGTATTTTTTGTCGACCTTGCCGACAATAAGTTAGTCGGCAAGGTAAGAAATCAATAAGCATGTCGGCCAAAGTTAGTCGGCATCTTCTTCATTCGTCGACCCTGCCGACTTTTCATAATTTCAGAACTGAAAGTATTGATTAAATTCTTTAATTTTGAGTATGATTTCATACATCATCTTTGCAATCCCCTTTTCTGAAGTGTTTGGGTAGTTGTTGATGGTGGTTTTTAAACAAGGGGTAAAATCATAAAACCCCATGACCTAGTGTTACCCGCAACACATTAACTAAGAGCATTTAACTCAGGTGTAAATAATTAATAGGGGTATTTTTTCAAAATACCAGATTAGGGTTTTCGACACGTAACCCTAATTCCAAAACCAAGCCGCACACTGCGCACCATGGCAACAATGCCAAACTAAGCCGCACACTGCGCACCATGGCAACGATGCCAAAACCAAGCCGCACACTGCGCACAATGGCAACGACGCCAAAACCAATCCGCACACTGCGCACCATGGCAACGATGCCAAACCAAGCCGCATACTGCGCATCATGGCAACGAGGCCAAAACCAAGCCGCACACTGCGCACCGTGGCGACGACGCCAAAACCAAGCCGCACACTGCGCACCGTGGCGACGACGCCAAAACCAAGCCGCACACTGCGCACTATGGCAGCGACGCCAAAACCAAACTTCATATCGCACTCATTGGCAACCATGCCAAACTAAGCCGCTATGCCATTGGCACATGCCAAATATAGCGCCCTAGGCTTGCAAAACGTGCAACTAGGTCAACATGGCCGTACGTGCCATTGGCACATGCCAACACGTACCACGAGCCATATTTCCAAGTCGCTATACCATTGGCACATGCCAAATATAGCGCCCTAGGCTTGCAAAACGTGCAACTAGGTCAAAGTGGCCGTATGTGCCATTGTCACATGCCAACATGCTCGCTGGTAGCTTTTCCTACCAAGGCCACGGCCCTAACGGCCACGCATGCCATTGGCACATGCCAACATGCTCGCTGGTAGCTTTTCCTACCAAGGCCACGGCCCTAACGGCCACACATGCCATTGGTACATGCCAACATGCTCGCTGGTAGCTTTTCCTACCAAGGCCACGGCCCTAACGGCCACGCATGCCATTGGCACATGCCAACATGCTCGATGGTAGCTTTTCCTACCAAGGCCACGGCCCTAACGGCCACGCATGCCATTGGAACATGCCAACATGCTCGCCGGGTAGCTTTTCCTACCAAGGCCACGGCCCTAATGGCCACGCATGCCATTGGCACATGCCAACATGCTCGTTGGTAGCTTTTCCTACCAAGGCCACGGCCCTAACGGCCACACATGCCAACATGCTCGCTGGTAGCTTTTCCTACCAAGGCCACGGCCCTAACGGCCACGCATGCCATTGGCACATGCCAACATGCTCGCTGGTAGCTTTTCTTACCAAGGCCACAACCCTAACGGCCACGCATGCCATTGGCACATGCCAAACACACACGCTGGTAGCCTAACTTGCAAACCGTGCAACCTACCACCAAGGCATTCCGCATATTCCATTGGCACATGCCAAACACACACGCTGGTAGCCTAACTTGCAAACCGTGCAACCTACCACCAAGGCATTTCGCACATACCATTGGCACATGCCACACACACCACTAGCAGCTCTGGCATTGCCACTTACACTCAACGTACAACCGACCACCAAGGCATTCCGCACATGCCATTGGCACATGCCACGCACGCCACTAGCAGCTCTGGCATTACCACTTGCGCTCGAAGTACAACCCGCAACAAGGGCATTCCGCACATGCCAATGGCACATGCCACACGCGCCACTAGCAGCGCCACTTGCACTTAAGGTGCAACCAACACTCGAGCTATCAACACAAACTGGGGGATGCTTTCCAGGGTTTTGGTTTGGCAGTCACATCTTGCAGCGTACACTACGCTCACATTAAGAAAGCGTGAAAAGGAATAAAGCGGTCAAATAAATGAGGAAATAATGGTGAAAACGTTTTCACCCATTAACACCATGCGGTTACCACCTCCTCTCATTATTTCACCCTTTACTCTCTTCCTTCATGAGACCAGGGTACGTTTCAATCTCGACTTGTATAAATAGGTCTTACCTATTTCCACCAGAAAACAAGTCTCGGTCAGGAGAAAAATACTACACTCTCAGAAAGACAACTTTGCAAGCTCTCCAAAAAGCTTTCATCCCTTGCAAGCTTCCTAAGCTTTCACTTTCTGATACAAGTCGTGACACTACTCTCCCATAATTATTCTGGTCTCAACACCTTTCTTTGCTTCCCTCCCCAAATCAACCCTTCTCCTCCACTTTGTGACCGAAGCAAGTCTGGAACGACCATTTCTTGGTTTAGGCCGGACTTGTACAGATTGATCTCTCGAATCTAGAAAGTGCTCACGTGCAGAACATTTGTTTAGGGTTTAAACCAGTTTCTCACTCACCTACTGAGTTTACCAAAATCGGCGGAAACGATTTTTACCCATAAACACCTGCAAAACCAATAAAAAAGTTAAGATTACGATTGTTAAAGATAAATATCAATATAGCCAGCAGCTTTACTAAGGAATATTAGATGTGAATTTCTGTAAAAACTTATCAAGCAATACCATTTACCAGCAACAGATTGAAACATGTCATATAAAATGTTTGTCTATTAGACAAGTCTAGAGGAGTTGCAAGATAGCTGAATCAACTAAGGTACTTTAATTGAACATGGACATATCATGGAGCTAAGGTAGAAGCTGTTGTAATAAGTTGTTCTGGTCTTGAAATCAGTTTTAAGATGGATGTTATTCATTCCTTGAGCGTAATATCTACTACAGGCATAACCGATAATGGTCAAAAGTGGCTATAACACAAATAAAATCCGAAGTAGCTACAAGATAGTTTCAAGAAACTGGGATTATTTCTTTTGCAAATACCAAATTCAGCATTCACAAATAACAATCAAAGTTGAATCCTAAGTTATCATTCACATGAATGTTATGCATTGGGTCTTTAAGATCAATACTCGTATATAGGTATTCACAAACTAGATTCTGCTTGCTTGAGTTTTCCTAACTCAACATGTTTCATGGTGTTCAATTCTAATGATGCAAGCTAAAACAATAAAAAGCCAGCGAAAGTGTTGATGGTGGATTTTAGACAAGGGGTAAAATCGTAAAACCCCATGACCTAGTGTTACCCGCAACACATTAACTAAGAGCATTTAACTCAAGGTGTAAATAATTAATAGGGGTATTTTTCAAAATACCCAGATTAGGTTTTCAACACGTAACCCTAATTCCAAAACCAAGCCGCATCTCGCGCACCATGGTAACAATGCCAAACCAAGCCGCATCTGCGCGCACCATGGCAACCATGCCAAACCAAGCCGCATATCGCGCACCATGGCAACCATGCCAAACCAAGCCGCATATTTGCGCACCATGGCAACCATGCCAAACCAAGCCGCATACTGCGCACCATGGCAACCATGCCAAACCAAGCCGCATACTGCGCACCATGGCAACCATGCCAAACCAAGCCGCATACCGCGCACCATGACAACCATTTCAAACCAAGCTGCACTCTGCGCACCATGGCAACCATGCCAAACCAAGCCGCATACTGCGCACCATGGCAACTGTCACATGCCCATTTAATCGCCTAAAATTTTCATGGGACATGACCAGCAATGATTGTGGTTCAGTGACTCAACATCACCCAAAATCATTCAGCCTTGCATACTTGCATCAAAGTACGCATCTTCCTTCACTCATAAGGCTTTGCACAACGGAAGTCTTTTCTTCTTTCTCTCTAACTCTTCATGCCCCCATAAGCATAAGAGGTTCTGCCATGTACTTGAACAATTCTCACACAACATCAGCAACATAATGGACACAAAGGATACTGCAACAAACCCATTTTATTGCACTAAAGGAAGATTACAAAACTCGTCCATCACATGGACCAAAAATAGGCCATTCACCCTCTTGGTGAATTCCTAAAACTCTCTCTACATGAGACTAACTCTCTCCTATGTAGCCTACTGATTTTTCCCACTCCTTAGGACTATTTATACAGTAGTTACAATGGCCAAAAACGTGCACAACACTTGCACACGCATGGAACAGCCATGTGTCCCATCGTAGTTTCCATAACCGTGACTTGCTTTTCCAATCGCCACCTTTTGTGTTGTCAAGCCAACAGATGCCACACCTGTTCTTGGTGGTTATGAACACTCTACTAAGGTTATGAACTCATTTCATAAGCCTTCTAACTTGTCTCGCACCTTTGGCACGCTTGTGAAGCCAATAATCAACTTGCAACCGTCACTTGAGCCGTATTGCGCCACTCGTTTTGGCATACTGAATTCTGTCTTGCGCCAACGTTCAGCCCTCTTGGCCCTGCATGCTTATTATTCTAAACTCATGCACGGACATTCCTTAAGCTTCAAACATCGATACCAGCTCCTTAAGCTCACTCTAGTTGCTCATGCGTCATATATGCTTTACTTCGCCAATTAGCTTGACAATAGTAATGCAAATCTTGCATTACCAACTTGTTTGCATTATTCAAGCTTTGTCCAACCTTGAATATATGCCATAGACCAACTCTTAGTCTATTCTTCACTCTTGCATCCTCCTTGAGCTTGGGCCAACTCAATTCCATGGATATGCATCGATGCCAACATCGCATGTTGCATCTGTCACTTTGGCCATGTCTTGCCAAACCTTCAATGAAGCTTCATTGTGTCGGCCAATAAGCTTCATCACTTAGCCAAATGTGTTTAGAATGTAATGCTGCACTTGCATTACATTGTCCCTGTAGGTTTATGCCATTCTTGACACTTGCCAGTCTATTCAGTAATACCGCTATTATGGCTTGCATTGCGCTATTATAGCTTCGCATTGCACCATTACGGCGGAACTCTAACTTGGCCTGCAAATCTGTGTCCCACAATCATCGTGCGTCACTTGCAGCACTGTAATAGACCTCCCCCACCTAATCCGTTCAACGCCCTCGTTGAACGCAACAAAGTATACTCGTTATACTTGTTCTCTGGCCTTGTACGCTTCTGAGCCCTTCTCAGAAATCAGCAAACTTTGTTTGGCCTTTAGCCTTGCCAAAACTTCTATGCCTAGTACCAAATGCCATCACTTAGCTTACTGCCTTGCCATTGATCCTACTGACTTGCACTGTTGTTGTCACGTTGGCCTACGCTCCAACTTCAACTACAATCGCATATCAACACCCAAATGCAACTTGGAAATTCTTCTTGCCAATTCCCTGAATTGTGCTTGAACTTCGCATGAATCATTTGTGCCTAAGTGTACACAAGTAATGATTCTTCCCAACTGATCACACTGATCATTGCCATTGTCTTATGCCTCCATTTTCCAACTTTAGTTGCACCACGCAACTTGACAGGACTTATACAAGACTTGGCCTCAATTCTTCAATCATATGCGCCTACGCCAAATTATTCCATGCCTTAAGGTATGCATTATATGATTTCATACCACTCTTGGTATACGCCACAATCTATAACCTTTCTTTGCACTTTGCAAACTTCAGACTTTCACTAGATTTGGCCTCCAAATCATTTTGCAAACTTCACCTTCTTGGACTTGCATCATTTGTATGCCAAAGAACTTGCACCTTCTTTGTTCTTTGCTTGCATTGTCGCAACATCATGATTGAAATGCATGACTCTGGTATAGTCATGGCTTAGGATACCCGTGACATCACAACGCCTCTCTAGGCCAGGCATCCTCTTCATGCGCCTTTGAAACCAGCAATTTAAGCATCACTTGCTCTTTCAAACTGCTACGCTTTAATGTAGTGGAAAAACAACATCATGTTCTTCCTAACTATGAGTTACTCTTAACTCATATACTTGATGGACTTACATCTTCATTCTTGCTGCATTACTCCATGCATTCGCTGCCAAATTCCTTCGCACTTCCACATAACTCTCAACAGCAAACTCGACTATGCCACCAACCCCTATATTTGCTTCTTTCACTTTCAGCATCTTCTATTGCATATTTTGGCTTAATATGCTATGTAGCATCTTCCACGCGAACTAGCTTTACTTTGAACGAAAGAGGCAAGATCTTTCACTTCAAATACCCTCATTCACTACTACCTTACATAGAGAGACTTCATTTCCAACACCAAGGTCCACTCGACCTAAAGCGAAAGTATACTCAAACTTGAGCAAATACTCGCGCCAATCGATTGCAACTTGTAAGACCTAACAAGCCTTGCAATATCGACTTCAACTTCGCTTCTAAGCAACAAAGGAAGCGAGACAACACCTATTGTCCCCAATGTAGCAATTCACCTTGCCACATGCACTCTTCCATTCGATGCTATCATGTTGCTTTAGCTTTCATGAAGATTTCTTTAATAATGGCCACATGCCATTATTATGCATCACCACCACTTTGTCCTTATCTTTCCCGCATCCACAATTTGCCTAACTTGCATTTCTTCACGCATTATGCATTCTGGCCATGCCCAAATCCCATTTTGTGCATGTTACTATTGCATACATGCTATGCCAATTAGTACCCAAATCTTGACACAAAATTGTGCACCTTTGCACAACTGGAACGGACTTTACTTGGTGATTCTGAGCATCACCATAGAGCTCAGCAAAGTCATATCACTCAATGACTTCCGCGGATAAACACTTCGGACAATATTAACAAGGCACAATCCTTGCAAATGAGGCGCCACTGCCTACATTCCATGAAGCAAGAATGCCGCATTCTTCTTCAAACTTGGAACTCATTTTACTGCCCATGCACATCTGGTTACTCTTGTCTTTCCCTTCGCCAAAATCAACTTGAGTAGCAACAATTGTTGATTTGCGGTTGACAAGAACATCCGCTTGTGGTTTTGATCAAATGCGGTCTTTGGACACCCTTGTCTAAGCATACTGATCCCACTCATAAACCAGGTGCAAGCACACTCCTTGTGCGCATCTAGCATCAACGAAGAACTTCTTTGCAAACGCAAGACCGTGGTGTATCGGTTTTCCCTAACTTGCGCTTCTTTCTTGCCTTTCAATAAGCTTTATGCTAGATAAGAATTGGCCATCCAATTCTTCATTCATGGCATCACGTTGCCACAAACATCCGGTTCGCAACTGGACTTTGCATTACCACCAAGGTACATGCATTCGAGAAAGATAACTATAATCTTCCATCAATTGTGTCTACAATGAAAACACCTTCAATCTATCACATAGACATGTTTTTCATCTACTTTGCCACTGCAAAGGCCATCAACTTCTTTGAGTTCAGGAATTTTCGCAAAATTCCCATTACCACACATGTAATGTACTCGCTACTGATAACACTACGAAACAATGCATTCCAAATGCATAATCTTCGCATACTTGTGAGAAACATGGAATTTAACACCTGACTTGCACCATAGAAGTCAGCATACTCCTTAGTTTTGTCATGCCATCACTTGAAAACCCGGTTTTCAATGATTCTTGCGTGTTCGCCTAACACTTTGGGATGGAATTTTGACACCTTTGTCATAAACTTTCATGGCCTGCTGCTACTTCAAGCTTCAAGTTCATTCCAATTGATCTTTCCACACAAGAACAACTTCTTCTAGTCTTCATACTAGCGAAACCCAAACAATTCACCTCGAATTTGACAAACAAATGACACCAACTTGAGTAAAAGAGAGAAAAATCAAGAACCGTGTCCCCTAACACAGCTACGATACCAGTGTCACATGCCCATTTAATCGCCTAAAATTTTCATGGGACATGACAGGCAATGATTGTGGTTCAGTGACTCAACATCACCCAAAATCATTCAGCCTTGCATACTTGCATCAAAGTACGCATCTGCCTTCACTCATAAGGCTTTGCACAACGAAAGTCTTTTCTTCTTTCTCTCTAACTCTTCATGCCCCCATAAGCATAAGAGGTTCCGCCATGTACTTGAACAATTCTCACACAACATCAGCAACATAATGGACACAAAGGATACTGCAACAAACCCATTTTATTGCACTAAAGGAAGATTACAAAACTCGTCCATCACATGGACCAAAAATGAGCCATTCACCCTCTTGGTGAATGCCTAAAACTCTCTCTACATGAGACTAACTCTCTCCTATGTAGCCTACTGATTTTTCCCACTCCTTAGGACTCTTTATACAGTAGTTACAATGGCCAAAAACGTGCACAACACTTGCACACGCATGGAACAGCCATGTGTCCCATCGGGTAGTTTCCATAACCGCCGACTTGCTTTTCCAATCGCCACCTTTTGTGTTGTCAAGCCAACAGATGCCACACTGTTCTTGGTGGTTATGAACACTCTACTAAGGTTATGAACTCATTTCATAATCCTTCTAACTTGTCTCGCACCTTTGGCACGCTTGTGAAGCCAATAATCAACTTGCAACCGTCACTTGAGCCGTATTGCGCCACTCGTTTTTGGCATCTTGGATTCGTCTTGCGCCAACGTTCAGCCCTCTTGGCCCTGCATGCTTATTATTCTAAACTCATGCACGGACATTCCTTAAGCTTCAAACATCGATGCCATCTCCTTAAGCTCACTCTAGTTGCTCATGCGTCATATATGCTTTACTTCGCCAATTAGCTTGACAATAGTAATGCAACTCTTGCATTACCAACTTGTTTGCATTATTCAAGCTTTGGCCAACCTTGAATATATGCCATAGACCAACTCTTAGTCTATTCTTCACTCTTGCATCCTCCTTGAGCTTGGGCCAACTCAATTCCATGGATATGCATCGATGCCAACATCGCATGTTGCATCTGTCACTTTGGCCATGTCTTGCCAAACCTTCAATGAAGCTTCATTGTGTCGGCCAATAAGCTTCATCACTTAGCCAAATGTGTTTAGAATGTAATGCTGCACTTGCATTACATTGGCCCTGTGGGTTTATGCCATTCTTGACACTTGCCCGGTCTATTCGCAATACCGCTATTATGGATTGCATTGCGCTATTATAGTTTCGCATTGCACCATTACGGCGGAACTCTGACTTGGCCTGCAAATCTGTGTCGCACAATCATCGTGCGTCACTTGCAAAGATCGTAATAGCAACCATGCCAAACCAAGCCGCACTCTGCGCACGCACCATGGCAACCATGCCAAACCAAGCTGCATATCGCGCACCATGGCAACCATGCCAAACCAAGCCGCACTCTGCGCACCATGGCAACCATGCCAAACCAAGCCGCATACGCGCGCACCATGGCAACCATGCCAAACCAAGCCGCATACTGCGCACCATGGCAACTATGTCAAACCAAGCCGCGCTCTGCGCAAGCCATATTTCTAAGCCGCTATGCCTTTGGCCCACGTCCAACATAGCGCCCTAGGTTTGCAAGACTTGCAACTAGGTCAACATGGCCGCACGTGCCATTGGCACATGCCAACACGTGTCGCAAGCCATACTTCCAAGCCGCTATGCCTTTGGCCCACGCCAAACATAGCGCCCTAGGTTTGCAAGACTTGCAACTAGGTCAACATGGCCGCACGTGCCGCAAGCCATATTTCTAAGCCGCTATGCCCTTGGCCCATGTCCAACGTAGCGCCCTAGGTTTGCAAGACTTGCAACTAGGTCAACATGGCCGCATGTGCCATTGGCACATGCCAACACGTGCCGCAAGCCATATTTCCAAGCCGCTATGCCTTTGGCCCACGTCCAACATAGCGCCCTAGGTTTGCAAGACTTGCAACTAGGTCAACATGGCCGCATGTGCCATTGGCACATGCCAAAACGTGCCGCAAGCCATACTTCCAAGCCGCTATGCCTTTGGCCCACGCCAAACATAGCGCCCTAGGCTTGCAGGACTTGCAACTAGGTCAACATGGCCGCACATGCCAAATACACACACTGGTAGCCTAACTTGCAAACCGTGCAACCTACCACCAAGGAATTCCGCACATGCCATTGGCACATGCCAAACACACACATATTTGGTAGCCCAACTTGCAAACCGTGCAACCTACCACCAAGGCATTCCGCACGTGCCATTGGCACATGCCAAACACACACGCTGGTAGCCCAACTTGCAAACCGTGCAACCTACCACCAAGGCATTCCGCACATGCCATTGGCACATGCCAAACACACACGCTGGTAACCTAACTTGCAAACCGTGCAACCTACCACCAAGGCATTCCGCACATGCCATTGGCACATGCCACACGCGCCACTAGTAGCGCCACTAGTAGCGCCACTTGCACTCAAGATGCAACCAACACTCGAGACATCGACACAAACTAGGGGATGCTTCTTTAGGGTTTTGGTTTGGCGGTCACAGCATGCAGCGTACACTACGCTCACATTAAGAAAGCGTGAAAAGGAATAAAGCGGTCAAATAAAAGAGGAAATAAAGGTGCAAAACGTTTTCACCCATTAAACCATGCGGTTACCACCTCCTCCCATTATTTCACCCTTTACTCTCTTCCTTCACTAGGCCAGGGTACGTTTCAATCTCGACTTGTATAAATAGGTCTTACCTATTTCCACCGCATTGACAGGTCTCGGTCCAGAGAAATACACTACACTTACACTCTCGTAAAGGCAACTTTGCAAGATCTCCCAAAAGCTTTCATCTCTTGCAAGCTTCCTAAGCTTTCACTTTCGATACAAGTCGAGATACTACTCTCCTCAACACCTTTCTTTGCTTCCCTCCCCAAATCAACCCTTCTCCTCCACTTTGTGACCGAAGCAAGTCCGGAACGGCCATTTCTTGGTTTAGGCCGGACTTGTACGATCGATCTCTCGAACCTATAAAGTGCTCACGTGCAGCATATTTTTTTAGGGTTTGAATCAGTTTCTCACTCACCCACCGAAATTACCGAAATCAGCAGAAACGATTTTCACCCATAAACAGAAAGTAAAATGAAGTAAAAAATACAAGCAAGTTTTATAAAAAAAACTGAAGTAACCAACACGAGACCATTTGTACAAGAGATTACTAACAACCTTAAGAATCTTTTAGTACAAAACTACAAATCTGTATTTTAATTTTGGTAAACTAGAAACAAGAGCATGAATGTAAAACAAATAAAGAGACTAAAAAAGATAAGGAAAAATTGTAGCACCTTATATGCAGCTAGTACATCATCCATATTTCCAGAGAGTGCCAAAATGATGTATTTAAGAGAAGCTCGAGACCAATATATAAAAGTTCGAGCACCCTTAAACATGAGAAAGCAGAATAAGCTTGAACTAAAACTTTTTAACATGGGGTACAGTGAAAAAGGTCATTGACAAGTCAACCTTATTTGGCTAAAAATCGAATGACCTACTACTAATATCACTTGATTATGGTAAAATTATGAGTAGGCCATGACAAAAATGCTTCACACAACAAGTATGCAAAAGAGTCTCTAGAGCATACCTGAGGAAAAACTCCAGCTATTTGTTGGCCACTTCCATACATAGAAACGCACCACCTCTTCTTAGCACGAGCAGCTAAGTACTCGGCCAAAAATTTCTCCAGAATTCAATCTTGTTATCCTGTATGAACAATACAAATACCTTCGCAAAATTCATAAACCATTCAATCAAACAATAACTGTCCGATCCTTATAACCACCACAACCTTGTCTCTATAAGCAAATCAACTAACAAATATCCACTGACAAAACCTCAATTAAACACTAGCAGTAGTCTAAAACAGAAATCATAGATATTGAATCAAAGCATGATATAGAATTATCAATGAAGACCAATTTTTAGAATCCCATTAGAATCAAACCCAAAATTTCAACCTAAAATCCACACCAGATAACACATATTTTCCCCTAAAATTTCAATTAATCCATCAGGAAAAATCATATTGGCAAATGCATTAAAAGCCCACTTCTCTAAAAACAAAAACCCATCAAATATCATATTAAAACGTCAAACTAATCACCTCTAACACACTCAACCCATCAAAAACAAACACCAGATTTAACAAAATCTTTATAACTTTAAAAGATGCAATCTTTAGAACATTTAGAAAGGTTAGAGAGATTACCAGAATTAGTCCAGTTATGTTTGTAGGCTGCTCATAAAAAACTGGAAATATGCTATGCCATTTTCCCATCAGCATCAAGCAGGACCATAAACAACTTCATACATCATCATCAGATACCACAAATTCCTATTCCTATAACTCCAGATCAACTCCATCATCTTCACAGCCCTGTAACCCTAATTGTGGACTCAAAACTGGGGAAAACTCCATCATATTCACAACCATGAAAAAGGAGAAGAAACAGTTCATGTGCTAGTATGAGGATAGCTTTCTTATTCGACGACAACAATGAAGGCTTGAATCTGATGAAGATGATAACGATGGTTGCTATAATAGGAAGAGGTAAAGTAAAGTGAAGAGCGAGAGAGAGATGAGAAAGAGATAAAAAAATGGCTTTTCCCGATAATAAAAGAGAGATAAAAATACGAGTCAGCTTTCTCGACCATCTGAACGGGCTGAATAGTGAATCAGCTAAAAAGTGTGGGCAGCCACACCCACGAGTCGCATGCGTACAAATCCAATCTGTTGTAAATCGCAATAGAAAGAATCAGTTGCGAGATTTGAAACAAATTCCAGCTGTTGCGAAAAATTTGCAACTAAAATTTGCAACAGAGGCAAAACTGTTGCAAAATCTAGTTTCTAATCCTTGAATTTGGTGTAGTGATTAGTTTGAATTAGTCAGTATTTCTTTTAAGGCAAACCTACAGAGATTAAGTATGAAGATTCACCCTTCTGCCAAAGTTTTGGCTCTCATTCTCTTGTTACAATATCTGAGAATAGGTTTTGTATCCCTAAAACGTTTTCAAACAAAATCTAGGCACCCTTTCAAAAGATAAGTAAAAATTTAGGTACAGTTTTGACCGCATGAACCCACACGTTTTTGTTTGTAGGTTGTGGATGTTTTGCTTCTTATTGTTTGAAAATGCACGAATCATATCCAGTATTGGATTGAGTGAAGCAGACTCAAGTTACCAGATCTCTGTCTTAAATTAATATTCTTGCTTTATTGATATTGCAACTCAATGATCTCGAAGCTTGTTTGTTCCTCGTAGAATTTTCGCTTGAACACCCTTATCCTTCTCGGGAAGTGAATCAATTGTCTATGTATTGTATTTACACTAAGTATCTTTGTAATCTTCAAGTAAAATTTGTTTAAATTTTATGATCTTGCAGTATTACCTTATCTCGACAGATAACTCTTACCGGCCTAGTACACATCTTTCTTTATTCCATATTTGTGGCAGCAGATGAATGTATTTTGATTGTACAAACTGCTTCGAATAATTGAGGATTAAATATGTGATGAACTAAACAACATTTGTTCTTCCTTGATAGCAAGCGAGCAAGTCTTTTTAGTACCACCTTTCGGTGTGTTATGCATTTCAAACAGCTGGATGGAAAGATAGTCTAATAGTGTCTAAACTTCATAACAATGAAAAATGTCATTATGCCAAGGCAACCTAACAAGCTATGGGTGTCAGCCACTTTGAAGTCGGAATAACCTTTCTTACGATAATTTCTCTAAAATTGTTGAACTCAAAACTTTTTGCTTATTTGTCTTCACTTGTATGTATTTTCCTTGTCGAACAAGTACTAGCGAACCCGTTGCTTAACGGAATGATGAATATTAGTCGTCTCCGCGTAGACTTGATGTTAACATTCTTGTGTCTGAGTAGTGATTTAATTCCTCTCTGGATTGTTTGCTTTTAACTTCGCTAATTTATTAGTTGGGAACTAAGATCGGCTGAGCTGGTTGATTTTGCAATGTGAATAAGGTTGGATGAGCAGTGCGATTCAGAGTCAGACCCTTCCTGTTACAGTAGCAATACATCATGAATTACTTGGCCTAGATTGCAGGGCAAAATTGTTGAAAAATTGAACAGAAACTCCGGAGATATACGAGCATAGTTGTGTTGCTTGTACAGAGCTCCTAGGAAGCAAGGCTAACACTTAAACTCTCAAACTCTTAAACTTGCTCCGTCAGAAATATAAATGAATGTATCACTGCCTATTTATAGGCATTACAAGACCGACCTGGCAACCTCTGGATACTTCTAGAGAACACTTGTAAAACACATAGAACTCTCTAGACTAATCTAACTCTAGACTTTTCTAAACTATTCTCACAGGCTAACTAAATGACTCGATCATAACTCTAGAAATTCACTGTGTAGAACTTTCTACACATTTCTCAACTAATCAAGACAAATCCAAATTACAAATTACAATTTCCAAACAAAAATTTCTCAAATTCCTTTGTGTTGTCCTACGATCACCATCATCTCTTGGACACTCCCGGGAGTAATAAAATACCACATGGGCATGGGCTCGGGATCAAGTTGGACAAAGGTTATCCAAACCTCTAAAGATAAGGGTCGGATTAGGGTTTTCTACAAGTATAAATATCGGAAGACCTTTCTTGTTCTAAAAATCCTGAACTCCTCAAATCCGCCGTTTCCACATCTCTCTCTATCTGATCTCCTTCATCCAACAATTCGCAGAAAGAAAGAAAGAAATGGATAGAAGAAGAATGAGTTACGAGTTACTGGATCTTGGGTTTGTGTGGGAATATTTACATATAGCATGGTGGGAGACGAAATCATCTTTGATTTAGTATAATGATTTCTCCTCTCGAAGTTAAGTCCACGGAGGTCGGTTGATCCTAATTAGAAAAGCAGCATTTGTAAAAACATCTCCTTAAGTATGAGATGAATCTAGTGAAATAGGTTGCCAGTGCAAATTGTTGGAGGAGAAGAAAGGAAAGTCTTAAAGCTGATCTTCTGCGGCATTTCCAGATCTTGGCATTTCCAACTATTTACTCGGACGATTGAGTGGATTCATGAACCGGAAGCCTACTACTAAAACGAAATCTGCATTACTTTGATGTTCTGCAATTCAAATAGATAAAATGTCCATTTAAATGTCTGAATCTGCTACATGTGGTTTATTCATATATCAATGTGCTGTAATTTCAACTACATTGTTTGGGAATCATTCTTGATTTAGCATAATGATTTCTCCTCTCAAAATTAAGGTGAAACCGATTGCTACGCAAATTTGGAGTAGAAGATTGGAAAGGCTTAAAACGATCATATGCGGCATTTCCGGATCTTAGGTGGCATTTCCAACAATGTACTCATACAAGGACGGTTGAGTGGATTCATGCACCAGGAGCCTACTACTAGACCGAGGTCTGGAAAATACACTTGTGAATGAATGATTAATTAGCACTAATTAGTGTTAGTTTGATATTTTGCAATTCAAACACCTAAAATGTCCAATTAAATGTCTGAACCTACTATGAGTAGTTTTTTGATGTATCAAAGTGCTGTAATATCAACTACATTTTTCTATATCTATGAACTCACTTGAAATCTTGAATTGCTTCCTTATTAGTTTGATTTCATTTTAACATCGATCATTGCACTTATAAGGAAAAAAATCAGTACAAGTTGGCATGGAATGCTTGACTCATCTTTTTAAACCAGCAAATTTCATGGTCTCCGGAACCTCTTGGATCATGATCTAAGATTGTATGGATAGAACTTGAAATGTCGCCATGTCGGTTGCCTTATGGAACAATATAGTACTATTAGCCATTTACTTTTGAGTATTTGGTTCTTGACTTTGTGTGATCAGTGACTCAGGTGGATTTTTTTCATGTATACGCCATACAATATAGTAAAAGTCATCTTATGGGAGCACAAGTGCTAGAGATCTTCGTTATTTGCAAGATGGCAAATGATCAGACGGCCATGCATTCTTAGTGTTCCAAAGTTGAATATATGTAATAAATGTCGGAGAAATTATTGAGATGAGACATACAAAGAGGTCTGGAATTGTAGAGAACGAGGGGTCAAGTCTTATGGCTAACCAAAGGGGCTTAAGTTAGCCAAAGCTGGGGCTTGAGGTTAGCCAAAGGTCTGATGATAGGGACAGGCTTATTAGGGTTTATTATTCACTATATATACACAAGAGATGGCCTTTGTTTCTTCTTGGGAAAACACTACTCCGCCGTCTCCACAACATTCCATCTTTCTTTCTGTGCTCTGATCTTCATCATCCAAAAACAACAATTCTTCATCTTCGTTTGAGTTAGTATCTGTTAATATTTTATAAGAAACAGAGAGGAGTTGTAAAATGAGATTATTGAAATTTGGATTTGTGTGGGAACCTTTACATATAGCATGGAGGAGATACAAACCAATCATCTTAAATTTCACACAATGATTTCTCCTCTCAACACTAAATAAGGATGCTTCTTGCTTCCGGAGATCATAAATCGATAATATCCTATACTAATGCCATTTTCATATACAAGTCAATGAGTGACCGATGGTGTGAAAGTAGATCTACAAAGTCATGAATTGTGAAAGCTTGACTTAAGAAGAGAGTTGGAATTGGGCGATGCGGAGAATGAGGAGTCCATAAGTGTATGCTCGACTAGCGGGTAAGTGTGTGTTCCCAATGGTGTATGAGCAAAGGGATCCGGTGAAGGTAATAGTGGCGGTTCCAAAGAAATTGAAAATGTGTTCATTTTTGTGTACTTTCTTTTTCCTTCTTGAAATTAAAAATGTATGTGAATATTTGAAGGTTGATGTTCAACTTTTAGCATATTTGAGTTGAATAGCAGAACTTGCTGAATGTATTGGTTACCCGCATCCGAACTCGCTTAATCTAATTGCGTTTAGAGCTAAGAAAAAAGATGGAACGGATATATCACACGTGTTCCATGATGTTGCATCGTAGTCTTGGCTCTGCAATGGTGAAAGTTCCGAAAGAATGGTGCTAATGTCACACTGCTGACTTGCATCCACCATAGCTACATCCATACAACCCAATCCGAATAACCTTGTTTCCTTATGACGGGTTCCATCCATAAATTAAAGTCTTTGCCGAGTTCAATTAATAGTGTTGCCATGAAATGTGGATTGAGATTCTGGCATTAGTCAAATCTTTCAAAGTCGAGTGAGCAAATCATGATTATCGATGATGCTTTAAACATTTACTGTGTAAAATTGACTCTCTTCACAGATAGGTGCTTCTAGTGTTATAAGTAAGTTTTCCCCGTCTTGTTTGAATCTTTCAGATGATGATCACCAAATAACTTTGGTTCTTCCAAGGTTTATCATCCATGCGGAAAGTAATGGAGACCTGAACTGAAGAGGCATTATTAAAATATATTACTATGTCTCATTATCTGTCATCAAATCTAATAGTACAAATTTCGGTTTAATTATCGAATCAGTTTTACCATGCCCTACAATTTTATCGATCTGTCCCGAGTTAGTTTGTAGCGTAGCATTTGGTATAATCAAATTTTGGCACAATAAAGTTCAAAGTAGCTTTGTTTAGTTTGAGTGCCGCTCCGTGGAACCACGCTAAGGAATTTTATGATGGCGCATGAACACAAAATTTTCTGATATGTTGTAGATCGTTTAACCTTTATGTCAATAAATGTCTTCTTTGTGGCAATGCAAAATTGATACACCGCTCCTCTCTCCTCTCTCCTCTCTCGGATGGCAATGCAAAAAATTCGCCGCTCCTTTCTTGCTCGGATGGCAATGCAAAAAATTCGCCGCTCCTTTTTGGACTAGATCCGAGCAGGCCTTTAATTCCTTCTGGTTTGCTTTCATGTTGTTGGTATCTCCGGGTTGCTGAAGAAGATCAGGTTGCCATGGTAGATTCTAGCTCTCTCCTTCCCCGTGTCTCTCTTCAATTCCTGGATTGAAGAAATTTGTCCGCATTTCCCCTTTACAATCTCACCTCATGTTAGAGGTACTGCTGGTCCCAATCTATATAATCAGTGAAATCCTTAATTAATTTCCATCAATCAAAGCAGATGCTTCATCCTAACCTAAACAAAATCTCCAGCAACCAATCCCCTTGCACCCATATCTCAGATCTTCAGTTCCTAACCAACATGGTGTTGGTTACTGATAAGTCTTTTGCACCCACCTCTCAAATCTTCGGTTCTTAACCAACAATGGTGTTGGTTACTGATAAATCCCTTGCACCCATCTCTCAAATCTTCAGTTCTTAATCAACAATGGTGTTGGTTACTGATAAATCCCTTGCACCCATCTCACACACATTCAGTTCTTAACCAACAATGGTGTTGGTTACTTGAATAAACTTCCAATCTTCTTCTTGAGATGTTAATCGGCAAAAAGGCTGGTTCTGATGATAATTAGGGTCGCAAAATCAATGAATCTCTTCGTAATTAGGGTTGCAAAATCAAGTTGAGGCACCGCAATCGTTTTCGGTGGTCGGGGATATCGACGCGGGCTTTGTGTTGATCGTTTGTTGTGATCAGGGAGATTGGCGGCGGCTAGATTGGTAACGATGATATTTATTAGGGTTTGTATCTGTTCTCATGGGCTCCCTGACCTAACGGGCACTTCCAAATGTCACTGGGTTATCTCAAAGTTTCAGTTAGTACTTTGTAATGGGCTTTCTGGGCTCTTCGAGGTTGTGTTGTAAAGCTCTCTCAATAAGTCCATTGAGACTTGAGAGTTGTCTCTTTTTTTATTATTGGGTCCAATTGTAATCTATTCTTATTTCTCTAATATAATCCTCCTTTCACGATCAAAAAAAAAAAAAAAAAAAAAAAAAATGCAAGACACCTGTTTTTTGATTGCTCGTTTTCTAGAAGAATTTGGAATTCAGTCCTTCCATCTCATGGCATAAATGGTGTTTGGCCTGTCACCGTTTTTCACCTGATGCAAGTCTGGCACACTCTTCGATCTCCCGAAGATGATAAGAAAATTTGGTCTCTAATTCGCGCTAGCAAGCACTCAGTCCATATGGAATGAAAGAAATTTAAGAACGTTTGAGGAGAAATTCAAGAATGTTGATCTAATATGTCAAGATGCTAGAGCATTACTACTATCGTTAGCATTACTACATTGTTTGCAATCTGATGGTTTCTTAAACACAATCCTAGAGAGAAGCGTTTTGATTTCACTATACATCTTGGAAAATATATACGGCTCTCTCCGGTAAATCCATGCATCCCAGGAAAACCAAAAGCTGAGCAAAGAGGTGAAATATCTTAAGAGTTTAAGAGAGGCTTGAATTACGGACACTGTGACCATTCCCCGTTCTAGACAAGTTATACCAATGATATTGTACGTCTTATACAAAGTTTCTGCTATATAATGCGTAAACATGTTCTTAGAAAGAGTTACCAGTTGAGTTGCCTATATATGCCATTTTACTTGCTAAATTGCATATGATCAAATGGTAAACGTAGTTTGACACCCGCTTGCGAATTTCAGACTTAAAAGAAGAGCAAGTCGCGAGGACCAATACCGAACGGGCTCTAGTGGTAAGATGGGCTTAGTGTTTTTACATAAGATGACCTTACTTTCATTTTAGGGCAAACACTAAAACAAAGCCTTTTCCACATCTCTTTCTAAAGTAAATCTGATCCCCATCATTCACATCTCTGTCTCTCTTCGAATTGAATCTGATCTCCAAGAGGATTGAGTTATGAATTATATCTTGGATTTCTGTCGGAACCTCTACAAATAGAATCGAGGATACAAAGTCATCCTTATTTGGCATAATGATTTTTCCTCTCGTAAGTAAATCGAAGCAATGGTGAAGTTGAAAGACGACTGGTCCCCCAAAGGTTGGGGTAGCTTCAAAACGGTAAAGAAAAGGCTGGCTTCAGATTTCTTTTCTGTCTACCATTTCAGTTATGTGAACATTAGAGTCCTACACAGATCTGAACTATTCTTTTCTTTGCTAATTTCAGTGACTCGGTTTTAAATTTCAAACACTGCAATGGTGAGTGTCATGTATTTTATGGTATATCAATCACATATTTTATGGTAATCGAGATCTGTGTATGTGTACTGCTGGCATCTTTGGAAAAAATTACTCGACTGAGTTTTGTATGTTAAACTTTTGAGAAGATTGAAGAAATGTTAGGTGTTCAAAGTGGAACGGAAGTAGTATGTAAAATGGTGTTTGAGATTCAAGGTTACATCAATTGTAAGTTTGTAACTCCTAATCAGCTATCCGAATCTACTATTATGGGTAGTTTATTGATGTATCAGAGTGTTGTAGTTTCAAATAACATAAATCTATTCCCTGGTTCTATTTTTTCAATTTCATTGCCCTTGTAAGCTGGCATTCCTTACCTGGCTTATCTTTGTTCACCTAATTTAATGTTCTCAAGAATTCTGGGATCATAAAAATTTCGAAGAGATTAGTTTTCCTTTGCTCTTCTGCAATTCAAACAGATAAAATGTCTAAAATGTCTGCAATTCAAACAGATAAAATATCTGAATCTACTATGGGTATTAGTTTATCGATGTATCAGAGTGTTGTAGTTTCAAGAACATTTTCTATGTCCATGAATGAAGTCACCTAAATCTATTCCTTGGTTCTATTATTTAATTCATTGCACTTGTAAGTTGGCATTCTTTACGGCTTATCTTTGTTCACCCGCTAATTTTATGTTCTCTAGAATTCTGGGATCATAAAAATTCAAACGAAATTCTTTCCTAGCCTAAAACGATTGTTTGGAGACAAAAAAAAAAAAATTGTTTTCCTTTCTTTTTCGTCAAAGGCAAATATATTAGTCACCAAATCTAATATTTGGAGCAAAAATATAGTAGTTTCTAAAACTCTTTACTCTGATAGCAAATTCTTTGTAATGAAATGTTATTTTTCAATAACAAATATTATCATAAGATAGTTTTAATGACGATATATTTCATTCCTAAAATTTTGTCTTTATGCACAAACAAATTTGCTTGCAATAATTCTTATTACAAGACAAACGAATTTGTCCGTGAAAATTTTATCAACGAAAAATATACCAGTCTCTAAACAAAATAAATTGGCACAATATTTTTTGTTACTATTTCTTTTTATTTCGAGACCAAATTTTTTGTCTATACATTTTATCTTTGCACACTGAATACATTAGTCGATAAAACCTATTTGGAAATCAGTTTTAATTGTCTATAAAACTCATTATTACTTGCTGAATCATTTGTCTCAAAAACCCTTTTTAAAGACTGCGGTGACGATCTTTGGAGACAAAAACACTTGTTGGTAAAGTAGGATTTAAAGACAAAGTACTTTGTCGCTGGAACTTATTATTGAGATAAAACTAAATTGTCATGAAAATATTTAATGAGAAAAATCATTTATCGCCAGAATTAATTTTGATGACCTAATTTTTCGATGTTAATTTTGTACTTTGAAGACAATTTACGGTAGTCATTGAAAGACATATACAACGACATAAAATTTGGTGTCACCAAAATTATCTCCTGCGACCATAAAAAGTTTCCACGACGATGATTAGACGACAAACTTTTTTTTATTCCAAATTTTATTTGGCGACTAAACGAGGTAATTTTGTGATAAAAATATTTGTTACTAAATGCCCATTTTCTTGTAGTGAGGCTTGAGTAGTCTTGTAATGTTACATTTTTGGTTTTAATGCAATATTGATGTTCTTGTTTTTGAGTAGTGATTAAATTCCTCATCTCTAGATCTTTTTCTTTTCCCCTTGATGATTCTTTAGGTGTGGACGGACACCGTGACCATTCCCCGTTCTTACAGAAGTTACCAACGATATACAGAGTATGTATTATAGAGGTTCTGATATAATATGGGTAAAAATGTTCTTAGACAAGGGAAACAGAAACAACAAACTACCTAAGCAACAAGGTCGAAGCCCAGATGCCAAGGCATCGACAATACAAGAGGGGGGGAGAGACTAGCCAACTGTTACAAACATGGTTGGTATGAGCATAATGAGAAGGAGAGTCCAATTTTGGTATGAACTTCATTTTATTTTGCATTTAGAGAAGGAGAGTCCAATGTTGCTTATTGAAACTATTTTACCATGTGCAAGAATTTTATCAATATGTCCCGTGTTAGGTTGTAAATAACAAGTTGTGTAATCAAATTTTGGTGGTATAAGACATGAAAGTAGCTGTCCAACTTTGAGTGCCAACCCCGCCAAACCACAACACACCTCGGCAAATGTCTTCTTAGTAAATTTGTGCAAAACATAAATAATAAGGTTTCATATGCATGAATAGCTGGAGGGAAAGGTAACAGTTGAGATGCTTTTAAGGCTATCAAGCTATGGGTGTCGCTACTTTTTACTGATTAGTCTTCACTTGTATGTATTTTCAATGTCTAACAAATACTAGCAACTTTTTTCCATAATTGGTTAGAAGAGCGATTTTCACTTTTAGGCTCGATAACAGATTGATGAAAATTGTCAAGTTTTATGTATACTTCTTGATGGTGTTCATGTATCCGAGTAGTGATTTAATTCCTCTCTATATTATTTGCTTCTTTCCTTGCTAATTTATTACTTGTGGAGTGCGGCGATTGCCTGTTAGATGAGCACCGCAATTCAGAGTCAGACTCTTCATTATTGCAGTAGCATTACAACATGAAGTTACATGTTGCTATACAGCATTTTACTTGCTGTACTATAAAATTAAGGGGAAATTGGGAATATGTCCTGTTTTCACTAATTCGTTTGGGGATCTATCCCATAACGGAAAAAATTTAGATATCTATCCTAGTGAGAGAAAAAATCCGTTAGATGGTTATATACCACACATGTGTGGTGTTATACTTGTGTCAAGTTTACATTTTCACCCTTATGATTATACGAGAATAGTTTTTGCATCTTTTCCATAGAGAAAGAAATCGAGAGAAACTCAAGGATTGACAGAGAGAAGTCGAAAGACCAAGAGAAAGAAAGAGATAGACCGAGTGAAATAGTGAAAATCGAGTTCGTTTATTTGTTTTTGGGATGACTATGAATGATTAAAGGAAGAAGAACTTGATATCTCATAGACGATGGGATTTTTTCATCATCAAAGTCATGTAAAGTCGCTCCGTAATAAAATTTTTGGTTATGACGAAATGTACTAATAGGTAGTCCGAGGGTGCTATAGAATGCAACATCACACAATACATGGCGGTGTTGCATTATAGAGAGCCTATTGGACGGCACCTTGACAAACCTATCGTCCGTTTGAGCAAAATGAATTTTTCTTTTATATATCGTCTGCTTGATATAGAAATCTCGGTTGTATTAATGAATTTTGTCCGACAATTCATGAAATCTTCTTTTTTGTTGCCTAATCATCGCAGCTTTTTCTACGGTTGAGTTTTAACTTCAGTTCTCAAATTGTTCTTAATGTTGTATTTTCTCGCTCCGGCTTGATAGGGTGATGTGTAATGTCATACACCAAACAAAGTTTGGCCTTCGTTGGACTTATCAATGAGGCCCGTTTGTCCTTCTATCCTTCCAAATGTTGTGATGTTCGCCATTTCACGGTGAGACATTTAACTTCGTTGTGCATATTAGAGGTTTCGTTCATTCATTGCCGCCTTCTCAAAATTAGCACACATGGGGAGTTGGTAATGTCATGTACGCACAATAATCCTGACATGCCAAAAGCGAGTGGGGAGTTGGTAATGTCATGTACGCACAGTAATCCTGACATGCCAAAAGCGCGTGCTGTCGAATCCTAAACTCCTCTAGGCGCAGAACGGCAAAAATGTAAGTGTGAAGGGTAAAACTATAAAACTGGCGCATGTGTAATCCCACACATGTGGGCTGTTAACAATTTAATAGTTTTTTTCTCTCACCGGGATAGATATCTTAATTTTTTCCGTTATGGGATAGATCTCCAAACGAATTAGTGAAAACGGGACATATTCCCAATTTTCCCTAAAATTAACAATGATAATTAGGGTAATGCTAGATTGCAAATTATACGGCAAACCCTTTACCATTATTCTTTTGTTTATTTCAGAGGTTGATTGAGTTTGACATAAAGTGGGATTTCCCTCTACATAAACCAAATTTGATCAAGTCTTTCATTTTGAAGAGATTTTCAACCCCCATAGTCATCTTTGTTACTGAGACATAAAAAGAGGTCTCGGCAGGAAAATATTAACAAGCTACATTATTTGCAATTGTGCAGAATCAAGGCGAAGTCTGAAGGCTAACTTAAGAGGGTCAGAATAAGTCCAATACCAGAGGGGCTTAAGTTAGCCAAAGCTCGGCTTGAGTAGGACAAGGTGAGCCAAACCTCGGCTTGATAGGGCCTGGCTTAGGGTTTGTGCACTATATATAAACAAGAGATGCCTTTTCTTCTAGGGCAAACACCACTCCGCTGTTTCCACAATCCATCTTTCTCTTTCTGTGATCTGATCTTCATCATCCAAAAATAATTCTTCTTCTTCGATTGAGTGTGTATCTATTAATTAGAAACAAAAAGAGGAGTTGTAGAATGAGTTATGAATCTTTGAAATCTGGATTTGTGTGGGAACCTTTAAATATAGCATGGAGGAGACACAAACCAATCATCCTAAATTCAGCACAATGATATTTCCTCTCAACATTAAGTGATATTGCACCTGAACCTGGGAGATACCTTGTCAATTATGTTGTTTTTTAGCGCCGTCATCATGTACATTCCATTGAGACAGTCGATGGTGTGGAAGTAGATCCAGATATGTAAGTTTGTATCTCTTAATTTGCCTTTTTCTTTTTTTCTCTTTTTCTTATTACAGCGTTGGAATTCTCCCTCAGATTAATGTTTAATTTTGGGTGAATTTAATGTTTAGTTTTCCTTCTGCATTTCAAACAATTAAAATGTCTAAATACTACAGAAAATTTATTACCTTGGGATTCCAGTATTCATTACTGTTACATGATCCTTTTGGGTTTTTTATCTACATTTTGGCTTAAATTTATTGATGCATCAAAAATGCTGTTACATTTTTGTGTGTTAAATTACTTTCTTAATCTGATTTCATTTTTACATTTTGTACTTATAAAGCTAACTATCAATGTAAGATTGGCATATTCCTTGTTTGGCTTATATAATTTCACCAGCAAATTTTATGTTAAAAAAAATCTGAAGAGCCGGAAATTGAAATGTCGATAATGCTCATTGCCTTCTGAAACTTGTGTTATGATTTTAGTATGTGCATAACTGCGATAAAACCTGCTTCTTGTTGAGTTTGAAAGTGCTGGCATCTAAAATGTTTCTTTTAATGCTACAGCGCATTCGTCAAGAACTCCATGTAGGTTGGAATCTTAGCTTTTTGAAGCAACCGAGTCTCCAAGGCTTTTAAGTGTGGAACAAAGTCAAGAATTTGGTGTAAGCAGCTAAACAGTAGGGTTGGAAATGAGTATCTAAAACTGACGAAGGTGTATGCAATTGTGTATGAGCAAGGGGATCCAGTGAATTAAGGTAATAGTGGTGGTCCAAAGAATACTGTTGAGAAGTGGAAGTACTTCATGCTCAATTCACAAGTTGATCTTCTTCCTCGATCGACATGTTATCTCACAATGCACGGTCATTTCAACCTTAATTCACAAGGTTTGAACCTTGAAATCATTAGTAACTCAAAGTAGACTTCAAGCTTTTTCTGGATTCGAACCAATATTTTAATTTTAGTGTAGTTTATTTTTTCTTCTTCAAACTGAAAATGTACCTAAATCTGAGGTTGATCTCCTTGATTTAGCATAATGATTCTACTCTCAAAGGTAACTCAAATAGGAGAGAAGAAGTTTTAAATACTCAATCCGGAGTGATGGTTACTAGGTCGCAACACCAGCAATAAAAATCTACTATTGCTCGGTAAAGATTGGACCTCACATGGTTGATTTACCACTTTGTCATACCCATAGTGGATGCAAACTCACTCCTTTGAACCGGCCAAATGGATCATTTTCAGTTTGCATCTGGTTTATCCAACAACCTATGTCACCATTTTCAAGCTAGCGTTTGACATTTTTCAATTGGTTTGAAAAATAAAAAGGTAACAGTTTGACAGTTCAAAATTGCAAGTTAGTGCTAGATTGCAGATGATGGAATGGTATAGTCTTACCAATTCCTCAAATTTCCTTGATACTACGATTACAATGGCTATAAGGGGTAACCAACGTTGGACTAGGTATAGTTTGGCAGGTTTGCCTAAGCACTTACTAGTTACGAGATGGACAGCCTTAGGGTTTACCAAGTCATGCTTATATATAGGAGGAGCCAAACTCAAGCATTTATGGTTAAACATGTTCTTAGAGAAGTTACTTGTCGAGTTGCCTGCACCATTTTACTTACAAGGGTTGCGCATAGTTATTCCTTGAGGTTGTCATAGTTTTGATGTCAACCAAAATTCTTTGAAAAGAAACGTTTTAAATTTGACACCCAACATTCTACTTGCGCATGGTTATTCCTGCACCATTCTGCCTGCACGTCGGCCCTTAGTTTCACTTTAGGGCAAACACCAAAAAGTACTTATAAAGACTCTAGGCTACTCAGTCCAGAATCAAACAGCGCCGTTTCCGCATCTCTCTCCGGAACTAAATCTGATTTCTATCATCCAACATCCACATCCTCTCTAAAGTAAACTAAATCTCATCTCCAAGAAGAATGAGATATGAATTGAATGTTGGATTTATGTCGGAACCTTTACACATAGCATGGAGGAGACACAATCATCCTTAATTTTGGCACAATGATTTCTCCTCTCAATACTAAATCGATGTTTGAAGTGTTTTGGTTTTGAACCAGTGCAAGCAATCGATATAACGTTTCTTTGGAATGTTGGGCTTTTTATTTCCATTTAGGCTTAATATATTGATGTATCAAAACGCTGTATATTTTCCTATATCCATCAAAATCACATAAAATGCTTCTTTAATCTGATTTCATTTTTACATTGGTGTATGTATAGAGCTAACAATCAATGTAAGATTCGCATATTCCTTAACTGGTTCATATATCTTCACTGGCAAACTTCATGGTTCACATAAAACCCTGGGATGTTAAAAAGAACTGAAGACATGGAAACTGAAATGTTGCTCATTGCCTTTTCAAAATTTCGTTATGGAAATTGAAATGAGAGTATAACTGCGATAAGACCTGCTTCTTGTTGAGTTTGAAAATGCTGCTATATAAAATGTTTCTTGTAATACTACAGCGCACCCATCAAGAACTCCATGGAGGAAACATATAGCTTTTTGAAACAAGAGCCACCAAGATTTTAAGTTTTGGGAACAAAGTCAAGAATGGCGAAAGAAGTTAAAGGAGATGAGTGCTTGAAAGCGATGGCAAAAATGAGGAGTTCATTAAGTGTATGAGCAAAGGGATCCAGGGAAGGTAATAGTACTGGTGGTTCCAAAGAGTACTGTTGGTAAGTGTAAGTATTTAGAATCCCCCAAGAGCAGGGTCGTTCCCACCTTAATCACAAGGTTTGAAATCAGTGGTAGCTAGAAGTAGCCTTGAAGCTTTTTCCTGAATTCGAACCAATGTTTTCATTTTAGTGCAGTTTATTTTTCTTCTTGAAACTGAAAATGTATGTAAATCTGAAGGCTGATCTTCTACTATTAGCTTATTTGAGCAACATAACTTGATGGATGTATTGGCTGCCTGCATTTGAACTGAATGTCTATTTGAGTTAATTTAGAGTTAGGAGAAAAGAAGAATATACCTACACGTTCCATGATGTTGCAGGCGCGTCATAGTTTCTGACACCGCAAAGGAGAAAGTTTCGTAGGAATCTTACTAATGTCACAGCTTAATGTATTTACCATAGCTACATCAATAGAACCCAATCTGACCTCGTTTTGAATTACTTTTTTTTATTCATGAGCCATTTAGCTTCTTCCAATTGATTTTTAGCGTCCATTCTTCCCACCTTGTGCTTGAAAGAGCTCTCAGATTGCATTAGGCATCTAGCCATTCCTCCATCGTCCAACAGCATAAACCAAAAAATAAATATAAAGCTGGCAATAAAAATGGTTGATCAACAGCCCCCTAGAAAAGACCTAGGTAGTAGTAACTCAATTCAAGATACGTAACTTAATTCTAAACATTACAAGATATGCAACTCAATTCGGATAGTGGTGTTTAAAAAATAACTTTGACAATTGTGTTCTCAGTAGCCCTAGAAACCATACCAAATGGGCTCCATTAAGGATGGGCTTAGGGTTTTTATCATACTACTAGATACTCCCTCCGTTTTAGGGCTCCATTAAGAGAACTTTCTTTCTTTTAGGGCAACACTTATACAATCTAATGAGTAACTCACTACTACTCAATCCTGAAATTAAAAAGGGCTGTTTTCACATCTCTCTCTCAGTGAAATAAATCTGATCTCTATCATCCACATCTTTCTGTGAAGTAAATTTGACCTCCATCATCCAACATCCACATCTCTATATCTCTGAACTAAATCTGATCTCCAAGAAGAATGAGTTATGAATTGAATCTTGGATTTGTGTCGGAACCTTTACATATAGCATGAAGGAGAAACAATCATCCTTAATTAACACAATGATTTCTCCTCTCTGAAGAAGTTTGAGGTATTTCTGCCATCAGGGATGCTAATGTTGTATATACTTGTTATGCGCGGGTATTGTTCTAGGTGTGATTGAGGACGGCCATATTATTTCATCTCTCATAATGTCCTGGTTGTGTCGGAACATTTAGACATATAGCATCATGACGGCCATTCGAGCTTATTTCATCTCTCATCATCTATCATCCAACATCCACATCCTCTCTAAACTAAACTCATCTCCAAGAAGAATGAGTTATGAATTGACTATTGGATTTGTGTCGAAACATTTACACATATAGCATGAATTGACTTAGTTTTTTTTTGAACCCATGCAAGCAACGATTTAGTGCTTATGTACTTTTTGTTTTGCTAGAAAAGTGGCTATTCTATGATTTGATTTATGGGTCAGCAATGCATTGAAGCTGCCGATATGCTGAAATCCCAAGGTGTTACATGACTGTAGCTGATGCTCATTTGTGCAAACCATTACTTGGATACAGAGCTCATTAGATGATTAGTTATTGAGCATGAGATCACATTACAATGGAAAAAGGTTATATTGGACTATTGGAGTCACATGTATCTCACTTATTTACTTTAAACGGTGTACTAGATGGATCTCTGAAGGTTATTCCTTTTTAATCCCCAATCGAAAAAAATTACTTGATTTCGATTAACCCTAGCAGGACGAAGACAAACAGTGTTTGAGATTTTAAGTTATGTGTAGAATAGTGTTTGAGATTTTAAGTTATGTGTTTGTATATCCTAATCATCCATGTGTTCGGTCTTATATATGTTGGACTCTGTTACACTGAAGTTAGGCTTAGTCCTATGGGCTAGATATTTAGTTGCTAGATTGGCCATCTACGTCAGCTTGGGCATCCTCCTAACCCCTACGGGATGGCCAATCTAGCAGCAAAACGCCTAACAATTCGGCGTCGGACGCTGAATCGAACCGCGTTTTCCTCTCTCTCCACAATTTTTTTTTTTTTAAAACTAATCATTTACTTCTCTCTCCACCTTTTCCTCTCTCTCCCCCACTTTTTCCTCTCTTTTTCCAATACATCACTTCCTCTCTCCATTTACTCCACGTTTTTTTCTTTTCTTTCCATATTTTTTTCTTCAACGCCGAATGGTTCGGCATTATAGCCACTTTTTGAGCGCCGCACTATTCGGCGTTTCAATCTCGCCGATAGTGCGACTGCGAGCAAATGCTAGGAGAGAGAAGTAGCCAGATTGAGTGTTAACTTTTTTCCCACACTTTTTCATGATTTGCAACACTTTTTGGCCAATCTAGCAGTCCAATCTAGCCCATAGGACTTAGCCTTACTGTTCCATTATTGATTATTGTGTTGCATGGCATTCATCAATTCTCGTGTGGATTTCCATCAGTCTATCCATGTATCAAAATGCTATAGTTTTCTATCTAGCATATGACCATTCGATTAGCACATATACTTTACATTTCTGTTTTCTTGACGAAGGTAAAAGGCGACAAATTAAAGTCTTTGATGGGTTCAATTAATAATAGTGTGGCCAAGAAATTATATGGGTTGAGATTCTGGCATTAGCTTCCTTATGCCGTGGCGAAGGCATTCAGATGCTATCACATTTTTGATTTTTATCTGGATTGAGTGTAAAAGACTCAGCTTACTAGATATTTGTCTAATATTCCATTTTTAGTTTTATCGAAGCATGTGCCTTCCTCGTAGAATTGCAGGTTACAAGACCTTATCCAAGGAAGCGATTTAAATAAATGAGACGTAATTTTGTATTTCATGTTTTTGTCTATATATCGTCCTTACTCACCACCCTAAGTTTCTCTCTGATTTTTAAGTAAAATTTGTGAACTTTAGGTTTATGCAGCATTACCTCATCTCGGCAGGAAACTCTCAGCGTGTGCGTTTGGCATGTGCCAATGGCATGCGTGGCCGTTAGGGCCGTGATAGGGAAACTAGCTAGCAAGCATGTTGGCATGTGCCAATGGCATGCGTGGCCGTTAGGGCCGTGATAGGGAAACTAGCTAGCGAGCATGTTGGCATGTGCCAATGGCATGTGGGGCCGTTAGGGCCGTGACCTTGATAGGGAAACTAGCTAGCGAGCATGTTGGCATGTGCCAATGGCATGCGGGGCCGTTAGGGCCGTGACCTTGATAGGGAAGCTAGCTAGCGAGCATGTTGGCATGTGCCAATGGCATGCGGGGCCGTTAGGGCAGTGACCTTGATAGGGAGCTAGCTAGCGAGCATGTTGGCATGTGCCAATGGCATGCGCGGCCGTTAGGGCCGTGACCTTGATAGGGAAGCTAGCTAGCGAGCATGTTGGCATGTGCCAATGGCATGCGGGGCCGTTAGGGTCGTGACCTTGATAGGGAAGCTAGCTAGCGAGCATGTTGGCATGTGCCAATGGCATGCGGGGCCGTTAGGGCCGTGACCTTGATAGGGAAGCTAGCTAGCGAGCATGTTGGCATGTGCCAATGGCATGCGGGGCCGTTAGGGCCGTGACCTTAATAGGGAAGCTAGCTAGCGAGCATGTTGGCATGTGCCATTGGCACGTACGGCCATGTTGACCTAGTTGCATGTTTCGCAAGCCTAGGGCGCTATGTTGGGCGTGGGCCAAAGGCATAGCGGCTCGGAATTTGGCGTTGTTGCCATGGTGCGCAGGGTGCGGCTTGGTTTGGCATGGTTGCCATGGTGCGCAGAGTGCGGCTTGGCTTGGCACGGTTGCCATGGTGCGCAATATGCGGCTTGGTTTGGCATGGTTGCCATGGTGCTCAGTATGCGGCTTGTTTTGGCATGGTTGCCATGGTGCGCACAGTGCGGCTTGGTTTGGCATGGTTGCCATGGTGCGCAGTATGCGGCTTGTTTGGGCATGGTTGCCATGGTGCGCAGAGTGCGGCTTGGTTTGGCATGGTTGGCATGGTGCGCAGTATGCGTCTTGTTTTGGCATGGTTGCCATGGTGCGCAGAGTGCGGCTTGGTTTGGCATTGTTGCCATGGTGCGCAGTATGCGGCTTGGTTTGGCATTGTTGCCATGGTGCGCAGAGTGCGTATGCGGCTTGGTTTGGCATGATTGCCATGGTGCGCAGTATGCGGCTTGTTTTGGCATGGTTGCCATGGTGCGCAGAGTGCGGCTTGGTTTGGCATTGTTGCCATGGTGCGCAGTATGCGGCTTGGTTTGGCATTGTTGCCATGGTGCGCAGTATGCGGCTTAGTTTTGGAATTAGGGTTTTGTGTAGAAAACCCTAATCTAGTATTTTGAAAAAATACCCCTATTAATTATTTACACCTGAGTTAAATGCTCTTATTTAATGTGTTGCGGGTAACACTAGGTCATGGGGTTTTACGATTTTACCCTTATCTAAAAACCACCATCAACATTAAGTCCCCCCGCTTAGCTTGGAACAGGGGGCTTTGTTGCGAGGTAAGCATAAGATGGTGACAAGCTGTTAACAACAACCCGTAAAGAAAATTGAAGGAGGCTTGTCGACCTTTTATAAATAGGATTTGGAATCCTTGCCTCTCGGTAGTTTTGCACAAATCGGGAGGCTGGCACAATTGGTGGGCCGGTGCAGCTTGGGCGACGTTGGGAAGTTGGCGCAATTGGTGGGGCCGGTCTAATCTTGGAAACCATGCTTGCAGGCGTGTCTTGGGTGACCATTGGGAGGTCGGTCTAATCTTGGAAACCATGCTTGCAGGCGTGACTTGGGCGACCATTGGGAGGTCGGTCTAATCTTGGAAACCACGCTTGCAGGCGTGACTTGGGCGGCATTGGGAAGTTGGCGTAGTTGGTAGGGCCGGTCCAACTTGGAAAACATGCTTGCAGGCGTGACTTGGGAAATGGCGTATGCTGGCTAACTGCGTGTGCTAGCTGGTAAGACCGGCGCAAGGTGTGGAAGCTGTGAGTGCTTGCAGGCGTGACTTGGGCAACTGAGCGTGCTAGCTGGTGGGACCGGCGCAAGGTGTGGAAGCTGTGAGTGCTTGCAGGCATGACTTGGGAAACTGAGCGTGCTGGCTGGTGGGACCGGCGCAAAGTGTGGAAGCTGTGCGTGCTTGCAGGCATGACTTGGGAAACTGAGCGTGCTGGCTGGTGGGACCGGCGCAAGGTGTGGAAGCTGTGCGTGCTTGCAGGCGTGACTTGGGCAACTGAGCGTGATAGCTGGTGGGACCGGCGCAAGGTGTGCGTGCTTGCAGGCGTGGCTTGGGCGGTCATTGGGAAGTTGGGCGCCCTTGTGGGCCCGTTTCTTACACGCACGATTTTGGTAAAGGGAAATCCTTCCCTATTTCAGAATCTTCACGCCTATATATATAAAGTCCCTTTCTCCCATCTTGCACTTTCATCTTTTCATACCGGCGGTAGAGTCACAAAGAGGAACCGGCTTCCAAGTATGTCTGCCAGTACTTTTGTTGTTTCCCTTTCGCGTAGGTGTAAACCCTAAGAGTACGCGCTTGCAATGATATTGCGCATGTGATTTCTTGGCGTGCTTCTTGTAGAAAATATTGTATATATGCACCCAAGGGAATACTGCATATATGATTTGAACCCGTAGGAAAGTGCTCCATAAATAATTTTGAACTCGAAGAAGGATACTGCAGACGCACTTGAGCCCGCATAAAATACTGCATATAATTTTGAACCCTGAAGAAAATACTGCGTGTGCAGTTTCGAACCCGTAGAGAATACTGTATATGAATTCCGAAGAAGAATACTGTATATGTGCTTCATATGACTTCGAACCCGTATGAAATATTGCATATATGAATTTCGGTCCTGAAAGAAATACTGCGCGTGCAGTTTTGAACCCGTAGAAAATGCTCCATATATAATTTGAACCCGAAGAATGATACTGCGTGTATATTTTTGAACCCGTAGAAAAATGCTCCATATATAATTTTGAACCCGAAGAATGATCTTTGAGACGCACTTGAGCCGTATAAAATCTGCGTATATGATTTTGAACCTCAGAAGAAAATACGTGTGTGCGGTTTTGAGCCGATAAAGAATACGCCCTCTTTTTTTGTTGTTGTTGGGTGTGATTATGTGTCGGGGATATAATTTCGTCTTTCTTCGTATGCAGATATCCCGTTACTAAATTGTTATGAAGAAATCCGTCAAGATGTTACCTGAACAAAATTTCGCCTCATCGAAGGATGTTCATAGTTCCAAACCAAACACGGATGATGAATTCTTCGCCCAAAAACTTGTCTCTCGCTTCGGAAAAATCACCTGTGTTTCGTGCCAATTTCGTTAAACGGTGGTGAAGATGAAAACAAGACACGTTCGGTTCGCCTGCAGAACACCATACGGTTCTTGTCTTCATAAAGGGGTATATTCCTCTTCCAACATTGATTTCAGGATGTGTCAAAGCCCATTGCGTTCTTTTGATAGATGGGTTGATTTCATGGTGAGTAATGAGCACATAAACACCAACCTGACTCGAGCGCAGATTATTGATGCTGTGGTGAGGCTCTGGCTGGTATCAACGGGTGAGGAGAAACAGTTCTTGGTTGGAGATGTAATCAGGAGAGACTACATTATCGTGGTAACAAGGTAGGTTGGATGATATAGCGAGCAAACTTTGCAGGAAGGAGTGGCGTTGAAGTGAACGTTGAAGCGAAGCCACTGCTGGAGAAAAAATGATGCGTAGCTACTTCTGGAGAGAGCGTTGATGCGGGGAGCTACTTCTGTAGAGAATGTTGGAACGACGTCTTGCAACTTTTAGAGCCTTGACGGTTACCATTTTGAAGTCGGAGGCCGCGTCACGTTCTGTCAAACTCGACATCCCTCAAGAGAACAGAGGTTAGGAGTCCCCAGTTTCATCCATCGATCGTGCTTTCTAGGAGAGGTTGGGGTTTGGGAACGGCTTCCCTGGCTGGAAACGCCTGCTTTCCTGATGCAGTGCGGTTGAGGGGTGCAAATATGCCTTGACGCTACGCCTTGGAGAAACATAGAATCTCACATAACTGTTTCATCATAGACTGTACGACTTTGTGGGCGAAGTTCCCATTGTGCGGGTCCTGACGGGAGAAGGGTCTCCGTGAACTCAGGAGAGTTGTTGATTTCCCTTGCTTTCGATTTTTGATAAGTCTTTCCTGATCTTCATGAGTGACAAATTTGGATTGCTTATCCCCTTCTACTGGGCGTCCAAGAGCAACGCGAGCCTCTTCATCTATAAACGCACGTCCTGCTGAAGTATCTTTTGTCTTTTCATCAAATCAACAGTGCTAAAAGAAGGTCGGCTTCTTCCGGATCTTCCAGTATCTTGCCCTGATGGTGGAGTAGCGTCTCTGGTGACGGTTGAAGCTGCCATGCTTGAATAACCGTTGGGGTGGCGAAGCGAGATCTGGTTACGGTGATCGTAAGTGTATCGTGCGAGATGCACGGATTTTGATCACGAAGTCTTTGGAGCCATGGCGCTGTTTCGAAGGGCAAGGATGGTGCTGGAAGGGCGCAAGATATTAGCGCTGGAAGGATGCAAACTGTTAGCACAGAGTGTGGTACTGCGGCTGGCATGCGCGTGCGGCATGTGTGCCTGGCATGTGCGTCTAGTAAGCGTGTCTAGTAAGCACGTTTGGTAAGCGCATCTGGCAAGCGCGTCTGGCAAGCGCTTCTGGCATGTGCGTCTGGCAAGCGCATCAGGTAAGTGCACCTGAGAAGCGTGCCTGGTGGATCGTCTTGGAATGGGCGATGACTTGGTGTGGACGCTGGTTAGGCATGGAAGAAGACCCTCTGCGAGTCGTGAGTCCAGGTGCAGGCGCTATTTTTGATCCCCGTACTTGGTTCCTTATCCGTGTCATGTGCTGGTTGGCGGCTCAAAGATACCGGCTAAGCATGAGGCGTTTTACACTTAATCGTTTTCAAGACGTTATTCCGATCGGGAGCACCATCGCGACGTGTGCGTAGAAAAGGAGTTCAACACTTCGTGGTTTGTCGAAGGCCTTCTTTGAGATCCAAAAGTTGAAAGATGCAGCAATCGAAAGCCTTTCCGCCGAGGAGATTGCACGACGGAGGTGGAACTCGAAAAGCTTTCCAAGATGTTGACTATGAAGAGAGCGGCTCTTGAAGATGCAAAGTTGACTTTCCAAGAAGAGCAGACTTGTTGGATAATTTTCCTTGAACGTTTCTCCGTTAAACTTTCATTTAGGTTTTTTTTTTTTTGAAAGACATATTGGATGTCCGGTTCAAAGCTTGGCCTTTGATAGACAATTTGGTAGCTTTTTAGGAATTGGATTATTTCGGGATGAATGGCTTTGATAATATGACTATGATTATGTTTTGGGAAAGGAATATTGCTTTTATGAAAGTGTGTGCTAGCAATAGGCACAAGACTCGGAATATGACGGTTTTACTAAGAACCTAAAAATAGATCGTATATCTTCCCCAGTCCGAATTTACTCACTTCATAGGTTTTGCGAACACACCCTCTCCATGTAAAAGGCGGTTTCTTGGCGGTTTTGTTGGCAGCATCGCCAGCAAGTCCCCAATCGCTGGTAGCGTCTTCGGCGAGTCCCCATGATTGAGTAATAGCATCTTCAGTAAGCCTCCAATTGCTGATAGCGTCTTCAGCGAGTCCCCAGTTTTTTCGTGTAGTTTTTTGCAACTGGTAACCGAGTCGCCTGGTAGTTGAGTCGGATCGAGTTGCCTTCCCCTACCATCTTGACATCTGGGTCGAGAAACGAGATCGACAAATCGACATTATAGCCGATAGATCAATCCTCATTTGTGGTCGCCAATTGTTTATGGGTGAAAATCGTTTCTGCTGATTTCGGTAATTTCGGTGGGTGAGTGAGAAATTGATTCAAACCCTAAACAAATGTGCTGCACGTGAGCACTTCGTAGATTCGAGAGATCGATCTGTACAAGTCCGGCCTAAACCAAGAAATGGCCGTTCCAGACTTGCTTCGGTCACAAAGTGGAGGAGAAGGGTTGATTTGGGGAGGGAAGCAAAGAAAGGTGTTGAGGAGAGTAGTATCTCGACTTGTATTAGAAATTGAAAGCTTAGGAAGCTTGCAAGATATGGAAGCTTTTGAGAGAGCTTGCAAAGTTGCCTTTCTGAGAGTGTAAGTGTAGTATATTTCTCCTGACCGAGACCTGTTGTCTGGTGGAAATAGGTAAGACCTATTTATACAAGTCGAGATTGAAACGTACCCTGGCCTCATGAAGGAAGAGAGTAAATGGTGAAATAATGGGAGGAGGTGGTGACCGCATGGTTTAATGGGCGAAAACGTTTTTCACCATTATTTCCTCTTTTATTTGACCGCTTTATTCCTTTTCACGCTTTCTTAATGTGAGCGTAGTGTACGCTGCATCTTTGTGACCGCCAAACCAAAACCCTAAAGAAGCATCCCCCAGTTTGTGTTGATGTCTCGAGTGTTGGTTGCATCTTGAGTGCAAGTGGCGCTGCTAGTGGCGCGTGTGGCATGTGCGGAATGCCTTGGTGGTAGGTTGCACGGTTTGCAAGTTTTGGCTACCAGCGTGTGCGTTTGGCATGTGCCAATGGCATGTGCGGAATGCCTTGGTGGTAGGTTACACGGTTTTCAAGTTAGGCTACCAGCGTGTGCGTTTGGCATGTGCCAATGGCATGTGCGGAATGCCTTGGTGGTAGGTTGCACGGTTTGCAAGTTAGGCTACCAACATGTGCGTTTGGCATGTGCCAATGGCATGCGTGGCCATTAGGGCCGTGTCCTTGATAGGGAAACCAGCTAGCGAGCATGTTGGCATGTGCCAATGGCATGCGTGGCCGTTAGGGCCGTGATAGGGAAACTAGCTAGCAAGCATGTTGCCATGTGCCAATGGCATGCGTGGCCGTTAGGGCCGTGATAGGGAAACTAGCTAGCGAGCATGTTGGCATGTGCCAATGGCATGTGGGGCCGTTAGGGCCGTGACCTTGATAGGGAAACTAACTAACGAGCATGTTGGCATGTGCCAATGGCATGCGGGGCCGTTAGGGCCGTGACCTTGATAGGGAAGCTAGCTAGCGAGCATGTTGGCATGTGCCAATGGCATGCGGGGCCGTTAGGGCCGTGACCTTGATAGGGAGCTAGCTAGCGAGCATGTTGGCATGTGCCAATGGCATGCGGGGTCGTTAGGGCCGTGACCTTGATAGGGAAGCTAGCTAGCGAGCATGTTGGCATGTGCCAATGGCATGAGGGGCCGTTAGGGCCGTGACCTTGATAGGGAAGCTAGCTAGCGAGCATGTTGGCATGTGCCAATGGCATGCGGGGCCGTTAGGGTCGTGACCTTGATAGGGAAGCTAGCTAGCGAGCATGTTGGCATGTGCCAATGGCATGCGGGGCCGTTAGGGCCGTGACCTTGATAGGGAAGCTAGCTAGCGAGCATGTTGGCATGTGCCATTGGCACGTACGGCCATGTTGACCTAGTTGCATGTTTCGCAAGCCTAGGGCGCTATGTTGGGCGTGGGCCAAAGGCATAGCGGCTCGGAATTTGGCGTTGTTGCCATGGTGCGTAGGGTGCGACTTGGTTTGGCATGGTTGCCATGGTGCGCAGAGTGCGGCTTGGCTTGGCACGGTTGCCATGGTGCGCAGTATGCGGCTTGGTTTGGCATGGTTTCCATGGTGCGCAGTATGCGGCTTGTTTTGGCATGGTTGCCATGGTGCGCAGAGTGTGGCTTGGTTTGGCATGGTTGCCATGGTGCGCAGTATGCGGCTTGTTTGGGCATGGTTGCCATGGTGCGCAGAGTGCGGCTTGGTTTGGCATGGTTGCCATGGTGCGCAGTATGCGGCTTGTTTTGGCATGGTTGCCATGGTGCGCAGAGTGCGGCTTGGTTTGGCATTGTTGCCATGGTGCGCAGTATGCGGCTTGGTTTGGCATTGTTGCCATGGTGCGCAGTATGCGGCTTGGTTTGGCATGATTGCCATGGTGCGCAATATGCGGCTTGTTTTGGCATGGTTGCCATGGTGCGCAGAGTGCGGCTTGGTTTGGCATTGTTGCCATGGTGCTAAAGATGCGGCTTGGTTTGGCATTGTTGCCATGGTGCGCAAAAGATGCGGCTTAGTTTTGGAATTAGGGTTCTGTAGAAAACCCTAATCTAGTATTTTGAAAAAATACCCCTATTAATTATTTACACCTGAGTTAAATGCTCTTATTTAATGTGTTGCGGGTAACACTAGGTCATGGGGTTTTACGATTTTACCCCTTGTCTAAAAACCACCATCAACACCTACATCAACAGAGATGGCTGTACAAGAAGGTTCATTGCCTGTTGTTAGTAAGAAACGGAAAGTATCTGAAGCATGGGACCATTTTACCAAACTCTTGCACTTAAAGCCTCCTAAAGCTGAATGCAAGCATTGTGAAATCCGGTATGCATATGGTAGTTCTACTCATGGTACATCTAATCTTTTTTATCATATCAGACACTTGTGTCCTAAATACAGGAGTATAAGAGAAGAAAATCATACTTGTTTAATCTTTCAACCTATGAGTGGGGGTAAGGGGCATACTATTATGTCCCATACATTTAATCAAGATACATGTAGGCTTTCCCTTTGTAAAATGATTATGCTAGATGAGTTGCCTTTCAGATTCGTAGAACATCAGGGATTTTTGGATTTTTGTAGAGAACTACAACCTAAGTTTAAAGTTCCTTCTCGTTTTACTGTTGCTCGTGACTGTATGAAATTGTATAAGAGTGAGCGGGAAAAATTGAGGAATCAATTGCATGGTCAGCGTATATGTCTTACAACTGACGCCTGGACTTCAATTCAAAACTTGAGCTATATTTGTGTGACTGGTCATTATATTGATAAGGATTGGGTGCTAAGGAAAAAGATCTTGAATTTCTGGTCAGTTGCGAGATCATTCGTACATTATCCAACTCAATATCTCTGAAATGTTAACTAACTTTTTGTTTATTTCTATCCCTATATTATTTTGATTTTCTTATTTCTATCCCTTATTTTATTAAAAATATTAACTAACTTTTTGTTTGCACAGGTTTAACAGTGGGTAAAACTATTGAGGCTTGTCTCTTACAGTGGAAGATTGAGAAGGTATTCACCATCACAGTTGATAATGCTTCTGCAAATGAAGGAACTGTATCCTATTTGTCTAGGAGAGTCGTTGGTTGGAAGGCAGCAGTTTTGAAAGGGAAGCACATGCATCTTAGGTGTGCAGCCCATGTCCTTGCTCTAGTTGTGAAAGAGTGTATGGATACTCATAATGAATCAATAAGTCGGGTACGTGCAGCGGTTAAGTTCGTAAAAGCATCACCAGCTAGATTGAAAAAGTTTAAAGCTTGTGTAGAAAAAGAGAAACTTGATTATTCAAGGTTTTTAAGCTTAGATGTCAGTACAAGGTGGAACTCAACTTACAAGATGTTGCAAGCAGCAGTAATATATGAGCCAGCATTCAACCTATTTAGAGAAACAGGGTATGCGAATGACTTTCTTCATCCTCCTCCTTCAAGAGATGTTCCAACAGTTCCAACACTTCCAAAGGTAATGGCCTACTGCTGCTAATTGGGAAATAGCTCGTGCCTTTATCCCATTCCTAGAGACTTTCTATGAGGCTACGTTGAGATTCTCCGGAAGTACATATGTTACAGCTTCTTCATTTATAGATGAAGTTGTTATTATCCGTGCACAGTTGCAGGAATGGGTTGACAGTGATGATGTTTTATTGAGCAACATGGCTGATTTTATGGTATTGAAGTATGAGGCATATTGGGAAGTGAATAAGATTAACATGATGTTATACATTGCTTTGTTGCTTGACCCACGACGCAAGGAAGCATATCTTTCTTTTTGCTTGAAAGAGTTACTAAGTATGGAAGGCGGGGTTTCAACTGATGACAGGGTTCGCAACACAATGAAGGGGGTTAAAGCACTTTTAACAACGATGTTTAATGAGTATTCAGAGTTTTACAAAGGTAATGATGCTTCTCAACCATCTCCACCAGTGACAGAATGTATTGATACTTATCATCCAACACGACCTCGGAAAAGATTAGCCTCTCAGTTTAAGGAATCTCTAAAACAGCAAGGAACATCTGATGGAAAGTCAGAGTTGGAGAACTATTTATCTGATTTTAGTGAAGATGTGGAAGATGACAACTTTGATATTTTGAATTGGTGGAAGATAAATTCTACCAAATATAAGGTCTTGTCCATGATTGCTCGAGATGTTTTAGCAATGCCTATCACATCCGTAGCTTCTGAATCTGCCTTTTCTACTGGTGGTCGTGTCCTTGATAAGTATCGTAGTTCATTACATCCAAAGACAGTACAAGCTCTAATCTGCGGTCAGAATTGGCTTCAAGTTAAGCCAAATGTCGTTGAACTTGATGAGGAGACTGAAAGCTTGGATTCAGGTATTCAATTTGAACTTGTTTATATGGATTTTTAGATTTAAGATTGTTTTTTGTTGCTGAATGCTTATCCATGTCCCCTCACCTCAACATCACAAACACAAAATTGATATATTCAATTGATAATCTAATTCGCTTATGTTTTTGTCTTACTACTGACTGCATTGGAAATGCTCCAGGATGTGGAAGAAGTAATGATTTTGACTGATGTGTATGGTAATATTGGTGCTGGTTTTTTGGCGATGCAGTATATATGGTAAAATTGGTATTGGCTACAAGGACTTGTCTTTTTGGCGGTGCAGTATATAGCACCTAGTATGCTTGTAGATTTTAGTTAGATTTCACGAACTTTTTGTATACTTGTGTAGATGGTCGTAGAATCAGTAAAGACTTTTTTTTTTGAGTGATTTGTATGGTAACATGGTAACTTTTGTATGGTAAATTGTTGTGTGTTGGAAAGACTTGTTTGCTTGGGGTGTTGTCCATGTCACTCTTATATATATATATATATATATATATGTATGATGTTTAGGTTTTATGTTATTATAAATTTTCATTTTAAGATAAATCCATTGGATTATACGTATCCAATCCGTCCATCCGTGCATCCATTGGATGTGGATTGGATGCGGATGTCAAATTTGACATCCGTTAGTTGATTGGATTGGATGCGGATGAGGTGAAAACCGGTCCATACCGGCCCATGCTCACCCCTAATTTTTAGGGACCATGATTATTTTGGGGGAACATGGTCTTATTAGGCCAAAATCATAAGGGTGTCATAAAGTTAGGTAAATACACATTTACCCTTTATTTTTATTTAAATTAAAACTAACCTAATAACTATATAAATCTAATCATATATATCTAATCTAAACTAAATAAATCTATTAACCAAAATCAAAATCAAAATCAAAAACAAAAACAGGGGGAATCGAAATCAAAATCATAACCAAAATCAAAATCAAAATCTAAATCAAAATCAAAAAAATTATTCTCTTCTTCTTCTCTCTTTCCTTGACGTTCTTCGTTCGTTTGAAAAATCAATATTAACCATTGTTTATGGGTGAAAATCGTTTCGCTGATTTCGGTAATTTCGGTGGGTGAGTGAGAAATTGATTCAAACCCTAAACAAATGTGTCTGCACGTGAGCACTTTGTAGATTCGAGAGATCGATCTGCACAAGTCCGGCCTAAACCAAGAAATGGTCGTTCCAGACTTGCTTCGGTCACAAAGTGGAGGAGAAGGGTTGATTTGGGGAGGGAAGCAAAGAAAGATGTTGAGGAGAGTAGTATCTCGACTTGTATCAGAAAGTGAAAGCTTAGGAAGCTTGCAAGATATAGAAGCTTTTGGGAGAGCTTGCAAAGTTGCCTTTTCCGAGAGTGTAAGTGTAGTATATTTCTCCTGACCGAGACTTGTTGTCCGGGTGGAAATAGGTAAGACCTATTTATACAAGTCGAGATTGAAACGTACCCTGGCCTCATAAAGGAAGAGAGTAAAGGGTGAAATAATGGGAGGAGGTGGTAACCGCAAGGTTTAATGGGCGAAAATGTTTTTCACCATTATTTCCTCTTTTATTTGACCGCTTTATTCCTTTTCACGCTTTCTTAATATGAGCGTAGTGTACGCTGCATGCTGTGACCGCCAAACCAAAACCTTAAAGAAGCATCCTCCAGTTTGTGTCGATGTCTCGAGTGTTGGTTGCATCTTGAGTGCAAGTGGCGCTGCTAGTGGAGCGTGTGGCATGTGCCAATGGCATGTGCGGAATGCCTTGGTGGTAGGTTGCACGGTTTGCAAGTTAGGTTACCAGCGTGTGTGCTTGGCATGTGCCAATGGCATGTGCGGAATGCCTTGGTGGTAGGTTGCACGGTTTGCAAGTTAGGCTACCAAAAAGGTGTGTGTTTGGCATGTGCGGAATGCCTTGGTGGTAGGTTGCACGGTTTGCAAGTTAGGCTACCAGCGTGTGTGTTTGGCATGTGCGGAATGCCTTGGTGGTAGGTTGCACGGTTTGCAAGTTAGGCAACAAGCGTGTGTGTTTGGCATGTGCCAAAGGCATGTGCGGAATGCCTTGGTGGTAGGTTGCACGGTTTGCAAGTTAGGCTACCGGCGTGTGTGTTTGGCATGTGCGGAATGCCTTGGTGGTAGGTTGCACGGTTTGCAAGTTAGGCTACCAGCGTGTGTGTTTGGCATGTGCCAATGGCATGTGCGGAATGCCTTGTTGACCTAGTTGCAAGTCTTGCAAACCTAGGGCGCTATGTTTGGCGTGGGCCAAAGGCATAGCGTCTTAGAAATATGGCTTGCGGCACGTGTTGGCATGAGCTAATGGCACGTGCGGCCAGGTTGACCTAGTTGCAAGTCTTGCAAACCTAGGGCGCTATGTTTGGCGTGGGCCAAAGGCATAGCGGCTTAGAAATATGGCTTGCGGCACATGTTGGCATGTGCCAACGGCACGTGCGGCCATGTTGACCTAGTTGCAAGTGTTGCAAACCTAGGGCGCTATGTTTGGCGTGGGCCCAAGGCATAGCGGCTTAGAAATATGGCTTGCGGCACGTGTTGGCATGTGCCAATGGCACGTGCGGCCATGTTGACCTAGTTGCAAGTCTTGCAAACCTAGGGCGCTATGTTTGGCGTGGGCCAAAGGCATAGCGACTCGGAAATATGGCTTGCGGCACGTGTTGGCATGTGCCAATGGCACGTGCGGCCATGTTGACCTAGTTGCAAGTCTTGCAAACCTAGGGCGCTATATTTGGCGTGGGCCCAAGGTATAGCGGCTTAGAAATATGGCTTGCGGCACGTGTTGGCATGTGCCAATGGCACGTGCGGCCATGTTGACCTAGTTGCAAATCTTGCAAACCTAGGGCGCTATGTTTGGCGTGGGCCAAAGGCATAGCGACTCGGAAATATGGCTTGCGGCACGTGTTGGCATGTGCCAATGGCACGTGCGGCCATGTTGACCTAGTTGCAAGTCTTGCAAACCTAGGGCGCTATGTTGGGCGTGGGCCAAAGGCATAGCGGCTTGGAAATATGGCTTGAGCCACGTGTTGGCATGTGCCAATGGCGCGTGCGGCCATGTTGACCTAGTTGCAAGTCTTGCAAACCTAGGGCGCTATGTTTAGCGTGGGCCAAAGGCATAGCGGTTTAGAAATATGTCTTGTGGCACGTGTTGGCATGTGCCAATGGCACGTGCGGCCATGTTGACCTAGTTGCAAGTCTTGCAAATCTAGGGCGTTATGTTTGGCGTGGGCCAAAGGCATAGCGGCTCGGAAATATGGCTTGCGGCACGTGTTGGCATGTGCCAATGGCACGTGCGGCCATGTTGACCTAGTTGCAAGTCTTGCAAACCTAGGGCGCTATGTTGGGCGTGGGCCAAAGGCATAGCGGCTTGGAAATATGGCTTGAGACACGTGTTGGCATGTGCCAATGGCACGTGCGGCCAGGTTGACCTAGTTGCAAGTCTTGCAAACCTAGGGCGCTATGTTTGGCGTGGGCCAAAGGCATAGCGGCTTAGAAATATGGCTTGCATAAGACGTGTTGGCATGTGCCAACGGCACGTGCGGCCATGTTGACCTAGTTGCAAGTGTTGCAAACCTAGGGCGCTATGTTTGGCGTGGGCCCAAGGCATAGCGGCTTAGAAATATGGCTTGCGGCACGTGTTGGCATGTGCCAATGGCACGTGCGGCCATGTTGACCTAGTTGCAAGTCTTGCAAACCTAGGGCGCTATGTTTGGCGTGGGCCAAAGGCATAGCGACTCGGAAATATGGCTTGCGGCACGTGTTGGCATGTGCCAATGGCACGTGCGGCCATGTTGACCTAGTTGCAAGTCTTGCAAACCTAGGGCTCTATATTTGGCGTGGGCCCAAGGTATAGCGGCTTAGAAATATGGCTTGCGGCACGTGTTGGCATGTGCCAATGGCACGTGCGGCCATGTTGACCTAGTTGCAAATCTTGCAAACCTAGGGCGCTATGTTTGGCGTGGGCCAAAGGCATAGCGACTTCGGAAATATGGCTTGCGGCACGTGTTGGCATGTGCCAATGGCACGTGCGGCCATGTTGACCTAGTTGCAAGTCTTGCAAACCTAGGGCGCTATGTTGGGCGTGGGCCAAAGGCATAGCGGCTTGGAAATATGGCTTGAGACACGTGTTGGCATGTGCCAATGGCGCGTGCGGCCATGTTGACCTAGTTGCAAGTCTTGCAAACCTAGGGCGCTATGTTTAGCGTGGGCCAAAGGCATAGCGGTTTAGAAATATGTCTTGTGGCACGTGTTGGCATGTGCCAATGGCACGTGCGGCCATGTTGACCTAGTTGCAAGTCTTGCAAATCTAGGGCGTTATGTTTGGCGTGGGCCAAAGGCATAGCGACTCGGAAATATGGCTTGCGGCACGTGTTGGCATGTGCCAATGGCACGTGCGGCCATGTTGACCTAGTTGCAAGTCTTGCAAACCTAGGGCTCTATGTTTGGCGTGGGCCAAAGGCATAGCGTCTCGGAAATATGGCGTTGTTGCCATAGTGCGCAGAGTGCGGCTTGGTTCGGCATGGTTGCCATGGTGCGCAAAAAGTATGCGGCTCGGTTTGGCATGGTTGCCATGGTGTGCGATATGCGGCTTGGTTTGGCATGGTTGCCATGGTGCAAATATGCGGCTTGGTTTGGCATGGTTGCCATGGTGCGCAAAGTATGCGGCTTGGTTTGGCATGGTTGCCATGGTGCTAAAAGATGCGGCTTGGTTTGGCATGGTTGCCATCGTGCGCGAGTGCGGCTTGGTTTGGCATGGTTGCCATGGTGCGGTGATATGCGGCTTGGTTTGGCATGGTTGCCATGGTGCGCGAGGGTGCGGCTTGGTTTGGCATGGTTGCCATGGTGCGCAGAGTGCGGCTTGGTTTGGCATGGTTGCCATGGTGCGCGATATGCGGCTTGGTTTGGCATGGTTGCCATGGTGCGCGATATGCGGCTTGGTTTGGCATGGTTGCTATGGTACGCAAAGATGCGGCTTGGTTTGGCATGGTTGCCATGGTGCGCAAAGATGCGGCTTGGTTTGGCATGGTTGCCATGGTGCGCGGTATGCGGCTTGGTTTGGCATGGTTGCCATAGTGCGCAAAGATGCGGCTTGGTTTGGCATGGTTGCCATGGTGCGCAAAGTATGCGGCTTAGTTTGGCATGGTTGCCATGGTGCGCATATGCGGCTTGGTTTGGCATGGTTGCCATGGTGCGCAAAGATGCGGCTTGGTTTGGCATGGTTGCCATGGTGCGCAAAGATATGCGGCTTGGTTTTAGAATTAGGGTTACGTGTTGAAAACCCTAATGCGGTATTTTGAAAAAATACCCCTATTAATTATTTACACACGAGTTAAATGCTCTTAGTTAATGTGTTGCGGGTAACACTAGGTCATGGGGTTTTACGATTTTACCCCTTGTCTAAAATCCACCATCAACATTAAGTCCCCTGCTTAGCTCGGAACAGGGGCTTTGTTGCGAGGTAAGCATAAGATGGTGACAAACTATTAACAACAAACCGTAAAAAAAATTGAAGGAGGCTTGTCTAACCATTTATAAATAGGATTTCGAATCTTTGCCTCTGGTAGTTTTGCACAAATCGGGAGGCTGGCACAATTGGTGGGGCCGGTCTAATCTTGGAAACCATGCTTGCAGGCGTGTCTTGGGCGACCATGGGGAGGTCGGTCTAGTCTTGGAAACCATGCTTGCAGGCGTGACTTGGGCGACCATTGGGAGGTCGGTCTAATCTTGGAAACCATGCTTGCAAGGCGTGACTTGGGAGACCATTGGGAGGTCGGTCTAATCTTGGAAACCATGCTTGCAGGCGTGACTTGGGCGGCATTGGGAAGTCGGTCTAATCTTGGAAACCATGCTTGCAGGCGTGACTTGGGCGGCATTGGGAAGTCGGTCTAATCTTGGAAACCATGCTTGCAGGCATGACTTGGGCGACCGTTGGGAGGTAGGCGCAATTGGTGGGGCCGGTCCAATCTTGGAAACTATGCTTGCAGGCGTGACTTGGGCGGCATTGGGAAGTCGCACCCTTTGTGGGCCCGCTTCTTACACCCGTGATTTTGGTAAAAGGGGAATCCTTCCCTATTTCAAAGTCTTTCACGCCTATATATGTATATATATATATATAAAGCCCCTTTCTCCCCAAACTGCGCTTTATTCTTTCCTCTTTTCATACTAGCGGCAAAGAGAAACCAGCTTCCAGGTATGTTTTCGAGTACTCTTCTTTCTCTTTTTTTTTTATATAGGTATACACCTTAAAAGTAGGCGCTTCCACAATCCTTGCATATGATTCCTTGGCGTGCCTCTTGTAGAAAATATAGTACGTATGCAAACAAGGGAATACCGCATATATTGTTTGAACCCGTGGGAAATATTGCATATATGAATTTTCGGTCTGAAAGAAATATTTGAACCCGAAGAAAATATTGCGTGTGTATTTTGAACCCGTAGAGGATGATATGTATATAATTCGAACCGAAGAACGATCTTGTAGGCGTATTTGAGCCCGTACGAAACACTTGCATGTGTATTTCGATCCGTAGAGAATCTGTATGAATCCAGAAGAAGAATACTTGTGTATATGCTTCATATGACTTCAAACCCGCAGGAAATATTGTATATATGATTTTTGCCTCTTGAAAGAAGTACCATGCGCGCAGTTTTTGAACCAATAGAAAAATGCTCCATATATATTTTTGAAACCGAAAAAGGATACTTGTAGACACACTTGTACCGTATAGAATGCCGCGTATATAGTCTCGAACCCGAAGAAAATACTTGCGTATATAGTCTTGAACTCGAATAAAATACGTCCTCCTTCCTTCCTCTTTTCTTTTTTTTTTTGTTGGGTACGATTATGTGTCGAGAAATAACTTCGCCTTTTCTCCGTTTGTTTTGTGTAGATATCTTATTAACAAATTATTGTGAAGGAATTCGATAAGATGTTACCGAAACAAATTTCACTTCGTCGAAGGATGCTCATAATTCCAAGCCGAACATAGATGATGAATTCTTCACTAGAGACCTCGCCCCTGCTCGGAAGAATCACCCGAGGTTTCGTGCCAATTTTGCTAACCGGTGGTAAGGATGACGGGGAAGACACGTTCGGTTCGCCAGAGAGCACCATTTGGTTGTCTTCATAAAGGGGTATATTCCTCTTCCAACATTGACTTCGGGATGTGTCAAAGTCCATTGCGTTCTTTTGACGGATGGGTTGAGTTCATGGTGAGCAAGGAGCATATAAATACCAACTTGACTCGAGCGCAGGTCATTGGTGCTTTGTCAAGACCTCGGTAAATCTCAGTTAGGAAGGACATCCCGGGCTTGGTTGCTTTCATCGCGGATGGTGTTCGGACACCCATACAATCATATGTAGATGGGGTGAGATAACTTTCTCCTTGGAGAGTGTGGCTCTCTTCTTTGAATCTTCCAAGAATCGGGAATCTTAGAATCCAATTATCCGAAAGCGAGGTGAAGATGCGGGATGACCTGGCCGCTAAGTTGGGGGATTTCGCTCGGAAAGACTCCATTGCGAAGTCGAAGGACTCTTCCCGGAAAGAGGATGAAAGGTTCCCTTACGGTTGGTGGATATCTCAATGGTTTCCGGACGAGTTGGAGCCCGAACGAGTAGTGCGGTGATCTTCATGTCGCAGCATTTTGGCCCTACGGTTGTCTAGAGACATTTTTGATGACGGTTACGGCAAGAAGGGAATAAGACCGAGTTGTTGGCGATTCTTTGTGAAGTTGGCAAAGGGTGAAGTTCTTCCCATTGGCAAGCTGTTCCTTGGTTCCCCGTATGTGCATCGGATCACCTAGTTGCGAACATGCGAGTTTCGAACGGTTTCATGAAAGTGGATTCATATGTGCACGTTGCTTTTCTCGCAAGTCCGGCTATGGGAGCACTTTGAGAAGTATGCTCCGAAACCGTTGCCTTCGCTTCCGTGAGTTGGGGTGGCTCCGAATTCTTCGATGGGTGAACAGGCCCAAGGGTTGGCGTGAGCTTGGCTAGTTTTCTTGATAAGTTGCATGAAATCAATTTTCGTCCATGGGGTCCGGTCCATAAGTCGGTGACTCAAATTGACACTTTGCTTCGCTCCGCTCATGTCTTTGTCTTCGATGACGATTTGAGCGTTGGTGAAAACCTTGTTCATCCAAAGCCGCTTGCCGGTTATATGCCGTCTTTCTTCGTGGGGTCTTTCCGGATAGCCGCTTACAATATTGACCGTCTTTGCTCGTCACATGGGTTTCGATCAAGGGGTGCCTCTTGTTTACCGACCGGTGATCCCTAAGGATTCATTGCATGTCGCCCTTGACGCCTTGATGTCCTTAAGCCGGGTATCCGTCTTTCCTTCTTTCAAATGGGAAGAATAACTTCGACGACCTTCGGCTATAACGAGTTTTGGTGCGACGAGTTTACTATGATCCGAGATTTTGTGAATAACGTTGTGGAGAACGTTCGTTGCAAACCTTCCCATGAGTTCGAAGGAGTATCCAATGTTGAGAGATCCCAAGCGAAAGTTGCCTAGCATTCGGAAAGCCCCGTGCCAAGGAACGGAGAACGAAGAACCGTTTGGCGGGTTCGGACGGTTTCACAAGATCCTCCCACGGGTCTTGTGTCTTTCGATTCTTCCAATAACCGGGTATGCGTCGCCTCTTCATTGGTTTGTCTCAAAACACGCGAATTTGGCCGAGAATATGTGTCTTGTTTCCTTCGGGGCTTCGGTAGTGTTAATGCTTTATTTGCTCTTGCACGTTGCCGGAGACGGCAATTTCTTCAAAGAACTCCAGCAGTATTGAGCCTTCTCATAGCGATGATGAGTCGGAGAGACAAGAGGGTTCAACAAGTGAGAGTGATTCCTCCGGCAGCAGTGGTACTGGTTCTGTTTCGGGAAGTGGTTCGGTGAGTTTCGTGCTTCTTTTCTTTCTTCTTCTTCTGTTTCTTCTTTTGAAAAATGTCTAATTCAAGTTTGCAGGAGGAATCGGTTGGAGGACGATTCTGGGGTGGAGTCACACGAAAACTTGCCTTTGGTGACCACCACGGTGACTTGGAGATGGGAGTTAGCCAATCACGGCACACAGACGTGGTTGAAACGGTGGATGATTCTCGATGGTTGTTTAGTAGACATGGAAGAAGACCCTTTGCGAGTCGTGAGGCCACTTGCGGGCGCCATTTTGATCCCCATACTTGGTTCCTTATCCAGGTCATGTCTTTGGTTGGCGGCTTTAGCGTCCGGCTAAGCATGAGGCGTTGTACACCGAGAATGGGGAGAAGCACGGACATATGGCTACAACCAAGAAAGTCGCTAGTCGATTTGCGCTGGTTAAGCGTGTGGAAGAGGCTTTATCTTCCATCGAGGATATGTGTGGGGTGACTGGTCACACCGTTTCTGAAGACGTTATCGCCGACTGGGAGCACCATCGCGACGTGTGCTTAGCAAAGGAGTTCAACACTTCGTGGTTTGTCGAAGCGTTTTGATTTCACTATACATCTTGGAAAATATATACGGCTCTCTCCGGTAAATCCATGCATCCCAGGAAAACCAAAAGCTGAGCAAAGAGGTGAAATATCTTAAGAGTTTAAGAGAGGCTTGAATTACGGACACTGTGACCATTCCCCGTTCTAGACAAGTTATACCAATGATATTGTACGTCTTATACAGGTTTCTGCTATATAATGCGTAAACATGTTCTTAGAAAGAGTTACCAGTTGAGTTGCCTATATATGCCATTTTACTTGCTAAATTGCATATGATCAAATGGTAAACGTAGTTTGACACCCGCTTGCGAATTTCAGACTTAAAAGAAGAGCAAGTCGCGAGGACCAATACCGAACGGGCTCTAGTGGTAAGATGGGCTTAGGGTTTTTACATAAGATGACCTTACTTTCATTTTAGGGCAAACACTAAAACAAAGCCATTTCCACATCTCTTTCTAAAGTAAATCTGATCCCCATCATTCACATCTATGTCTCTCTTCGAATTGAATCTGATCTCCAAGAGGATTGAGTTATGAATTATATCTTGGATTTCTGTCGGAACCTCTACAAATAGAATCGAGGATACAAAGTCATCCTTATTTGGCATAATGATTTTTCCTCTCGTAAGTAAATCGAAGCAATGGTGAAGTTGAAAGGCAGTGGTCCCCCAAAGGTTGGGGTAGCTTCAAAACGGTAAAGAAAAGGCTGGCTTGATTTCTTTTGTCTACCATTTGATTATGTGAACATTAGAGTCCTACGAGATATGAACTATTCTTTTCTTTGCTAATTTCAGTGACTCGGTTTTAAATTTCAAACACTGCAATGGTGAGTGTCATGTATTTTATGGTATATCAATCACATATTTTATGGTAATCGAGATCTGTGTATGTGTACTGCTGGCATCTTTGGAAAAAATTACTCGACTGAGTTTTGTATGTTAAACTTTTGAGAAGATTGAAGAAATGTTAGGTGTTCAAAGTGGAATAGAAGTAGTATGTAAAATGGTGTTTGAGATTCAAGGTTACTTCTATGTAATCGGTTTGTAAGTTTGTAACTCCTAATCACCGGTGTACGTTTGTTTGGTTTCTCTTGGAGAGTACTATTTAGTTTTCCTTTGCTCTTACGCAATTCAAACAGATAAAATGTTTAAAATGTCTGCAATTCAAACAGATAAAATATCTGAATCTACTATGGGTATTAGTTTATCGATGTATCAGAGTGTTGTAGTTTCAAGAACATTTTCTATGTCCATGAATGAAGTCACCTAAATCTATTCCTTGGTTCTATTATTTAATTCATTGCACTTGTAAGTTGGCATTCTTTACCTGGCTTATCTTTGTTCACCCGCTAATTTTATGTTCTCTAGAATTCTGGGATCATAAAAATTCAAACGAAATTCTTTCCTAGCCTAAAACGATTGTTTGGAGACAAAAAAAAAAAATTGTTTTCCTTTCTTTTTCGTCAAAGGCAAATATATTAGTCACCAAATTTAATATTTGGAGCAAAAATATAGTAGTTTCTAAAACTCTTTACTCTGATAGCAAATTCTTTGTAATGAAATGTTATTTTTCAATAACAAATATTATCATAAGATAGTTTTAATGACGATATATTTCATTCCTAAAATTTTGTCTTTATGCACAAACAAATTTGCTTACAATAATTCTTATTACAAGACAAACGAATTTGTCCGTGAAAATTTTATCAACGAAAAATATACCAGTCTCTAAACAAAAGAAATTGGCACAATATTTTTTGTTACTATTTCTTTTTATTTCGAGACCAAATTTTTTGTCTATACATTTTATCTTTGCACACTGAATACATTAGTCGATAAAACCTATTTGGAACCAGTTTTAATTGTCTATAAAACTCATTATTACTTGCTGAATCATTTGTCTCAAAAACCCTTTTTAAAGACTGCGGTGACGATCTTTGGAGACAAAAACACTTGTTGGTAAAGTAGGATTTAAAGACAAAGTACTTTGTCGCTGGAACTTATTATTGAGATAAAACTAAATTGTCATGAAAATATTTAACGAGAAAAATCATTTATCGCCAGAATTAATTTTGATGACCTAATTTCGATGTTAATTTTGTACTTTGAAGACAATTTACGGTAGTCATTGAAAGACATATACAACGACATAAAATTTGGTGTCACCAAAATTATCTCCTGCGACCATAAAAAGTTTCCACGACGATGATTAGACGACAAACTTTTTTTTGTTCCAAATTTTATTTGGCGACTAAACGAGGTAATTTTGTGATAAAAATATTTGTTACTAAATGCCCATTTTCTTGTAGTGAGGCTTGAGTAGTCTTGTAATGTTACATTTTTGGTTTTAATGCAATATTGATGTTCTTGTTTTTGAGTAGTGATTAAATTCCTCATCTCTAGATCTTTTTCTTTTCCCCTTGATGATTCTTTAGGTGTGGACGGACACCGTGACCATTCCCCGTTCTTACGAAGTTACCAACGATATACGAGTATGTATTATAGAGGTTACGATATAATATGGGTAAAAATGTTCTTAGACAAGGGAAACAGAAACAACAAACTACCTAAGCAACAAGGTCGAAGCCCAGATGCCAAGGCATCGACAATACAAGAGGGGGGGGAGAGACTAGCCAACTGTTACAAACATGGTTGGTATGAGCATAATGAGAAGGAGAGTCCAATTTTGGTATGAACTTCATTTTATTTTGCATTTAGAGAAGGAGAGTCCAATGTTGCTTATTGAAACTATTTTACCATGTGCAAGAATTTTATCAATATGTCCCGTGTTAGGTTGTAAATAACAAGTTGTGTAATCAAATTTTGGTGGTATAAGACATGAAAGTAGTTGTCCAGTTTGAGTGCCAACCCTGCCAAACCACAACACACCTCGGCAAATGTCTTCTTAGTAAATTTGTGCAAAACATAAATAATAAGGTTTCATATGCATGAATAGCTGGAGGGAAAGGTAACAGTTGAGATGCTTTTAAGGCTATCAAGCTATGGGTGTCGCTACTTTTACTTGATTAGTCTTCACTTGTATGTATTTTCAATGTCTAACAAATACTAGCAACTTTTTTCCATAATTGGTTAGAAGAGCGATTTTCACTTTTAGGCTCGATAACAGATTGATGAAAATTGTCAAGTTTTATGTATACTTCTTGATGGTGTTCATGTATCCGAGTAGTGATTTAATTCCTCTCTATATTATTTGCTTCTTTCCTTGCTAATTTATTACTTGTGGAGTGCGGCGATTGCTGTTAGATGAGCACCGCAATTGAGTAGACTCTTCATTATTGCAGTAGCATTACAACATGAAGTTACATGTTGCTATACAGCATTTTACTTGCTGTACTATAAAATTAAGGGGAAATTGGGAATATGTCCTGTTTTCACTAATTCGTTTGGGGATCTATCCCATAACGGAAAAAATTTAGATATCTATCCTAGTGAGAGAAAAAAATCCGTTAGATGGTTATATACCACACATGTGTGGTGTTATACTTGTGTCAAGTTTACATTTTCACCCTTATGATTATACGAGAATAGTTTTTGCATCTTTTCCATAGAGAAAGAAATCGAGAGAAACTCAAGGATTGACAGAGAGAAGTCGAAAGACCAAGAGAAAGAAAGAGATAGACCGAGTGAAATAGTGAAAATCGAGTTCGTTTATTTGTTTTTGGGATGACTATGTATGATTAAAGGAAGAAGAACTTGATATCTCATAGACGATGGGATTTTTTCATCATCAAAGTTGCGAAAGCTGCTCCAGAATACAAATTTTGGTTATGACGAAATGTACTAATAGGTAGTCTGAGGGTGCTATAGAATGCAACATCACACAATACATGGCGGTGTTGCATTATAGAGAGCCTATTGGACGGCACCTTGACAAACCTATCGTCCGTTTGAGCAAAATGAATTTTTCTTTTATATATCGTCTGTTTGATATAGAAATCTCAGTTGTATTAATGAATTTTTGTCTGACAATTCATGAAATCTTCTTTTTTTGTTGCCAAATCATCGCAGTTTTTCTACAGTTGAGTTTTAACTTCAGTTCTCAAATTGTTCTTAATGTTGTATTTTCTGCTCTGGCTTGATAGGGTGATGTGTAATGTCATACACCAAACAAAGTTTGGCCTTCGTTGGACTTATCAATGAGGCCCGTTTGTCCTTCTATCCTTCCAAATGTTCAGTGATGTTCGCCATTTCACAGTGAGACATTTAACTTCGTTGTGCATATTAGAGGTTTCGTTCATTCATTGCCAGCTTCTCAAAATTAGCACACATGGGGAGTTGGTAATGTCATGTACGCACAATAATCCTGACATGCCAAAAGCGAGTGGGGAGTTGGTAATGTCATGTACGCACGAGTAATCCTGACATGCCAAAAGCGCGTGCTGTCGAATCCTAAACTCCTCTAGGCGCAGAACGGCAAAAATGTAAGTGTGAAGGGTAAAACTATAAAACTGGCGCATGTGTAATCCCACACATGTGGGCTGTTAAATATTTAACAGTTTTTTTCTCTCACCGGGATAGATATCTTAATTTTTTCCGTTATGGGATAGATCTCCAAACGAATTAGTGAAAACGGGACATATTCCCAATTTTCCCTAAAATTAACAATGATAATTAGGGTAATGCTAGATTGCAAATTATACGGCAAACCCTTTACCATTATTCTTTTGTTTATTTCAGAGGTTGATTGAGTTTGACATAAAGTGGGATTTCCCTCTACCTAAACCAAATTTGATCAAGTCTTTTATTTTGAAGAGATTTTCAACCCCCATAGTCATCTTTGTTACTGAGACATAAAAAGAGGTCTCGGCAGGCAAATATTAACAAGCTACATTATTTGCAATTGTGCAGAATCAAGGCGAAGTCTGAAGGCTAACTTAAGAGGGTGAGAATAAGTCCAATACCAGAGGGGCTTAAGTTAGCCAAAGCTCGGCTTGAGTAGGACAAGGTGAGCCAAACCTCGGCTTGATAGGGCCTGGCTTAGGGTTTGTGCACTATATATACACAAGAGATGCCTTTTCTTCTAGGGCAAACACCACTCCGCTGTTTCCACAATCCATCTTTCTCTTTCTGTGATCTGATCTTCATCATCCAAAAACAATTCTTCTTCTTCGATTGAGTATGTATCTATTAATTAGAAACAAAAAAGAGGAGTTGTAGAATGAGTTATGAATCTTTGAAATCTGGATTTGTGTGGGAACCTTTAAATATAGCATGGAGGAGACACAAACCAATCATCCTAAATTCAGCACAATGATATTTCCTCTCAACATTAAGTGATATTGCACCTGAACCTGGGAGATACCTTGTCAATTATGTTGTTTTTTAGCGCCGTCATCATGTACATTCCATTGAGACAGTCGATGGTGTGGAAGTAGATCCAGATATGTAAGTTTGTATCTCTTAATTTGCCTTTTTCTTTTTTCTCTTTTTCTTATTACAGCGTTGGAATTCTCCCTCAGATTAATGTTTAATTTTGGGTGAATTTAATGTTTAGTTTTCCTTCTGCATTTCAAACAATTAAAATGTCTAAATACTACAGAAAATTTATTACCTTGGGATTCCAGTATTCATTACTGTTACATGATCCTTTTGGGTTTTTTATCTCCATTTTGGCTTAAATTTATTGATGCATCAAAAATGCTGTTACATTTTTGTGTGTTAAATTACTTTCTTAATCTGATTTCATTTTTACATTTTGTACTTATAAAGCTAACTATCAATGTAAGATTGGCATATTCCTTGTTTGGCTTATATAATTTCACCAGCAAATTTTATGTTAAAAAAAATCTGAAGAGCCGGAAATTGAAATGTCGATGATGCTCATTGCCTTCTGAAACTTGTGTTATGATTTTAGTATGTGCATAACTGCGATAAAACCTGCTTCTTGTTGAGTTTGAAAGTGCTGGCATCTAAAATGTTTCTTTTAATGCTACAGCGCATTCGTCAAGAACTCCATGTAGGTTGGAATCTTAGCTTTTTGAAGCAACCGAGTCTCCAAGGCTTTTAAGTGTGGAACAAAGTCAAGAATTTGGTGTAAGCAGCTAAACAGTAGGGTTGGAAATGAGTATCTAAAACTGACGAAGGTGTATGCAATTGTGTATGAGCAAGGGGATCCAGTGAATTAAGGTAATAGTGGTGGTCCAAAGAATACTGTTGAGAAGTGGAAGTACTTCATGCTCAATTCACAAGTTGATCTTCTTCCTCAGACTGACATGTTATCTCACAATGCACGGTCATTTCAACCTTAATTCACAAGTTTTGAAATCAGTAGTAGCTCAAAGTAGATTTCAAGCTTTTTCTGGATTCGAACAAATATTTTAATTTTAGTGTAATTTATTTTCTTCTTCAAACTGAAAATGTATACCTATATCTGAAGGTTGATATCCTTCATTTAGCATAATGATTCTACTCTCAAAGGTAACTCAAATAGGAGAGAAGAAGTTTTAAATACGCAATCCATCTTCTTAAACGTCATACAATAGAGCTTCCCATCATAGTCTGTTGGATGTAGACCAATAAAGAGTGTGATGAGAAACTCTACTAACCACCATTAAGAACTGACAAGGTTAATTAATTCATGGAGTAAAAATCAATCTTTTATACTTGCCCCGGTTTTCCCTACATGCATCGAGTTCCAAAAGCTTTCTTAGCTTTTTGAAGCAACCGAGTCTCCAAGGCTTTTAAGTGTGGAACAAAGTCAAGAATATGGTGTAAGAAGCTAAACAGTGGGGTTGGAAATGAGTATCTAAAACTGACGAAGGTGTATGCAATTGTGTATGAGCAAGGGGATCCAGTGAATTAAGGTAATAGTGGTGGTCCAAAGAATACTGTTGAGAAGTGGAAGTACTTCATGCTCAATTCACAAGTTGATCTTCTTCCTCAGACTGACATGTTATCTCACAATGCACGGTCATTTCAACCTTAATTCACAAGGTTTGAACCTTGAAATCATTAGTAACTCAAAGTAGACTTCAAGCTTTTTCTGGATTCGAACCAATATTTTAATTTTAGTCTAGTTTATTTTTTCTTCTTCAAACTGAAAATGTACCTAAATCTGAGGTTGATCTCCTTGATTTAGCATAATGATTCTACTCTCAAAGGTAACTCAAATAGGAGAGAAGAAGTTTTAAATACTCAATCCGGAGTGATGGTTACTAGGTCGCAACACCAGCAATAAAAATCTACTATTGCTCGGTAAAGATTGGACCTCACATGGTTGATTTACCACTTTGTCATACCCATAGTGGATGCAAACTCACTCCTTTGAACCGGCCAAATGGATCATTTTCAGTTTGCATCTGGTTTATCCAACAACCTATGTCACCATTTTCAAGCTAGCGTTTGACATTTTTCAATTGGTTTGAAAAATAAAAAGGTAACAGTTTGACAGTTCAAAATTGCAAGTTAGTGCTAGATTGCAGATGATGGAATGGTATAGTCTTACCAATTCCTCAAATTTCCTTGATACTACGATTACAATGGCTATAAGGGGTAACCAACGTTGGACTAGGTATAGTTTGGCAGGTTTGCCTAAGCACTTACTAGTTACGAGAAGGACAGCCTTAGGGTTTACCAAGTCATGCTTATCTATAGGAGGAGCCAAACTCAAGCATTTATGGTTAAACATGTTCTTAGAGAAGTTACTTGTCGAGTTGCCTGCACCATTTTACTTACAAGGGTTGCGCATAGTTATTCCTTGAGGTTGTCATAGTTTTGATGTCAACCAAAATTCTTTGAAAAGAAACGTTTTAAATTTGACACCCAACATTCTACTTGCGCATGGTTATTCCTGCACCATTCTGCCTGCACGTCGGCCCTTAGTTTCACTTTAGGGAAAACACCAAAAAGTACTTATAAAGACTCTAGGCTACTCGAGTCGAGAATCAAACAGCGCCGTTTCCGCATCTCTCCGGGAACTAAATCTGATTTCTATCATCCAACATCCACATCCTCTCTAAAGTAAACTAAATCTCATCTCCAAGAAGAATGAGATATGAATTGAATGTTGGATTTATGTCGGAACCTTTACACATAGCATGGAGGAGACACAATCATCCTTAATTTTTGCACAATGATTTCTCCTCTCAATACTAAATCGATGTTTGAAGTGTTTTGGTTTTGAACCAGTGCAAGCAATCGATATAACGTTTCTTTGGAATGTTGGGCTTTTTATTTCCATTTAGGCTTAATATATTGATGTATCAAAACGCTGTATATTTTCCTATATCCATCAAAATCACATAAAATGCTTCTTTAATCTGATTTCATTTTTACATTGGTGTATGTATAGAGCTAACAATCAATGTAAGATTCGCATATTCCTTAACTGGTTCATATATCTTCACTGGCAAACTTCATGGTTCACATAAAACCCTGGGATGTTAAAAAGAACTGAAGACATGGAAACTGAAATGTTGCTCATTGCCTTTTCAAAATTTCGTTATGGAAATTGAAATGAGAGTATAACTGCGATAAGACCTGCTTCTTGTTGAGTTTGAAAATGCTGCTATATAAAATGTTTCTTGTAATACTACAGCGCACCCATCAAGAACTCCATGGAGGAAACATATAGCTTTTTGAAACAAGAGCCACCAAGCTTTTAAGTTTTGGGAACAAAGTCAAGAATGGCGAAAGAAGTTAAAGGAGAGAGTTGGAAATGAGTGCTTGAAACTGATGGCAAAAATGAGGAGTTCATTAAGTGTATGAGCAAAGGGATCCAGGGAAGGTAATAGTACTGGTGGTTCCAAAGAGTACTTGTTGGGAAGTGTAAGTATTTAGAATCCCCCAAGAGCAGGGTCGTTCCCACCTTAATCACAAGGTTTGAAATCCAGTGGTAGCTAGAAGTAGCCTTGAAGCTTTTTCCGAATTCGAACCAATGTTTTCATTTTAGTGCGGTTTATTTTTCTTCTTGAAACCGAAAATGTATGTAAATCAAGGCTGATCTTCTACTATTAGCTTATTTGAGCAACATAACTTGATGGATGTATTGGCTGCCTGCATTTGAACTGAATGTCTATTTGAGTTAATTTCGAGTTAGGAGAAATGAAGAATATACCTACACGTTCCATGATGTTGCAGGTGCGTCATAGTTTCTGACACCGCAAAGGAGAAAGTTTCGTAGGAATCTTACTAATGTCTGACTTAATGTATTTACCATAGCTACATCAATAGAACCCAATCTGACCTCGTTTTGAATTACTTTTTTTTATTCATGAGCCATTTAGCTTCTTCCAATTGATTTTTAGCGTCCATTCTTCCCACCTTGTGCTTGAAAGAGCTCTCAGATTGCATTAGGCATCTAGCCATTCCTCCATCGTCCAACAGCATAAACCAAAAAATAAATATAAAGCTGGCAATAAAAATGGTTGATCAGCAGCCCCCTAGAAAAGACCTAGGTAGTAGTAACTCAATTCAAGATACGTAACTTAATTCAGCATTACAAGATATGCAACTCAATTCAGATAGTGGTGTTTAAAAAATAACTTTGACAATTGTGTTCTGTAGCCCTAGAAACCATACCAAATGGGCTCCATTAAGGATGGGCTTAGGGTTTTTATCATACTACTAGATACTCCCTCCGTTTTAGGGCTCCATTAAGAGAACTTTCTTTCTTTTAGGGCAACACTTATACAATCTAATGAGTAACTCACTACTACTCAATCCTGAAATTAAAAAGGGCTGTTTTCACATCTCTCTCTCACTGAAATAAATCTGATCTCTATCATCCACATCTTTCTGTGAAGTAAATTTGACCTCCATCATCCAACATCCACATCTCTATATCTCTGAACTAAATCTGATCTCCAAGAAGAATGAGTTATGAATTGAATCTTGGATTTGTGTCGGAACCTTTACATATAGCATGGAGGAGAAATAATCATCCTTAATTAACACAATGATTTCTCCTCTCAGAAGAAGTTTGAGGTATTTCTGCCATCAGGGATGCTAATGTTTTATATACTTGTTATGCGCGGGTATTGTTCTAGGTGTGATTGAGGACGACCATATTATTTCATCTCTCATCATGTCCTGGTTGTGTCGGAACATTTAGACATATAGCATCATGACGGCCATTCGAGCTTATTTCATCTCTCATCATCTATCATCCAACATCCACATCCTCTCTAAACTAAACTCATCTCCAAGAAGAATGAGTTATGAATTGACTATTGGATTTGTGTCGGAACATTTACACATATAGCATGAATTGACTTAGTTTTTTTTTTTAACCCATGCAAGCAACGATTTAGTGTTTATGTACTTTTTGTTTTGCTAGAAAAGTGGCTATTCTATGATTTGATTTATGGGTCAGCAATGCATTGAAGCTGCCGATATCTTTGAAATCCCAAGGTGTTACGTGATTGTAGGCTGATGCTCATTTGTGCAAACCATTACTTGGATACGAGCTCATTAGATGATTAGTTATTGAGCATGAGATCACATTACAATGGAAAAAGGTTGTATTGGACTATTGGAGTCACATGTATCTCACTTATTTACTTTAAACGGTGTACTAGATGGATCTCTGAAGGTTATTCCTTTTTAATCCCCAATCGAAAAAAATTACTTGATTTCGATTAACCCTAGCAGGACGAAGACAAACAGTGTTTGAGATTTTAAGTTATGTGTAGAATAGTGTTTGAGATTTTAAGTTATGTGTTTGTATATCCTAATCATCCATGTGTTCGGTCTTATATATGTTGGACTCCGTTACACTGAAGTTAGGCTTAGTCCTATGGGCTAGATATTTAGCTGCTAGATTGGCCATCTACGTCAGCTTGGGCATCCTCCTAACCCCTACGGGATGGCCAATCTAGCAGCAAAACGCCTAACAATTCGGCGTCGGACGCTGAACCGAACCGCGTTTTCCTGTTTCTCCACTTTTTTCCTCTCTCTCTCCACAATTTTTTTTTAAAAACTAATCATTTACTTCTCTCTCCACCTTTTCCACTCTCTCCCCCACTTTTTCCTCTCTCTTTCCAATACATCACTTCCTCTCTCCATCTACTCCACGTTTTTTTCTTTTGTTTCCATATTTTTTCTTCAATGCCGAATGGTTCGGCATTATAGCCACTTTTTGAGCGCCGCACTATTCGGCGTTTCAATCTCGCCGATAGTGCGACTGCGAACAAATGCTAGGAGAGAGAAGTAGCCAGATTGAGTGTTAACTTTTTTCCCACACTTTTTTCATGATTTGCAACACTTTTTGGCCAATGTAGCAGTCCAATCTAGCCCATAGGACTGAGCCTTACTGTTCCATTATTGATTATTGTGTTGCATGGCATTCATTAATTCTCGTGTGGATTTCCATCAGTCTATCCATGTATCAAAATGCTATAGTTTTCTATCTAGCATATGACCATTCGATTAGCACATATACTTTACATTTCTGTTTTCTTGACGAAGGTAAAAGGCGACAAATTAAAGTCTTTGATGGGTTCAATTAATAATAGTGTGGCCAAGAAATTATATGGGTTGAGATTACGGCATTAGCTTCCTTATGCCGTGGCGAAGGCATTCGAGATGCTATCACATTTTTGATTTTTATCTGGATTGAGTGTAAAAGACTCAGCTTACTAGATATTTGTCTAATATTCCATTTTTATTTTTATCGAAGCATGTGCCTTCCTCGTAGAATTGCAGGTTACAAGACCTTATCCAAGGAAGCGATTTAAATAAATGAGACATAATTTTGTATTTCATGTTTTTGTCTATATATCGTCCTTACTCACCACCCTAATTTTCTCTCTGATTTTTAAGTAAAATTTGTGAACTTTAGGTTCATGCAGCATTACCTCATCTCGGCAGACAACTCTCAGCGTGTGCGTTTGGCATGTGCCAATGGCATGTGCCAATGGCATGCGTGGCCATTAGGGCTGTGTCCTTGATAGGGAAACCAGCTAGCGAGCATGTTGGCATGTGCCAATGGCATGCGTGGCCGTTAGGGCCGTGATAGGGAACTAGCTAGCAAGCATGTTGGCATGTGCCAATGGCATGCGTGGCCGTTAGGGCCGTGATAGGGAAACTAGCTAGCGAGCATGTTGGCATGTGGGGCCGTTAGGGCCGTGACCTTGATAGGGAAACTAGATAGCGAGCATGTTGGCATGTGCCAATGGCATGCGGGGCCGTTAGGGCCGTGACCTTGATAGGGAAGCTAGCTAGCAAGCATGTTGGCATGTGCCAATGGCATGCGGGGCCGTTAGGGCAAGTGACCTTGCTAGGGAGCTAGCTAGCGAGCATGTTGGCATGTGCCAATGGCATGCGCGGCCGTTAGGGCCGTGACCTTGATAGGGAAGCTAGCTAGCGAGCATGTTGGCATGTGCCAATGGCATGCGGGGCCGTTAGGGCCGTGACCTTGATAGGGAAGCTAGCTAGCGAGCATGTTGGCATGTGCCAATGGCATGCGGGGCCGTTAGGGCCGTGACCTTGATAGGGAAGCTAGCTAGCGAGCATGTTGGCATGTGCCAATGGCATGCGGGGCCGTTAGGGCCGTGACCTTGATAGGGAAGCTAGCTAGCGAGCATGTTGGCATGTGCCATTGGCACGTACGGCCATGTTGACCTAGTTGCATGTTTCGCAAGCCTAGGGCGCTATGTTGGGCGTGGGCCAAAGGCATAGCGGCTCGGAATTTGGCGTTGTTGCCATGGTGCGCAGGGTGTGGCTTGTTTTGGCAAGGTTTCCATGGTGCGCAGAGTGCGGATTGGCTTGGCACGGTTGCCATGGTGCGCAATATGCGGCTTGGTTTGGCATGGTTGCCATGGTGCGCAGTATGCGGCTTGTTTTGGCATGGTTGCCATGGTGCGCAGAGTGCGGCTTGGTTTGGCATGGTTGCCATGGTGCGCAGTATGCGGCTTGTTTGGGCATGGTTGCCATGGTACGCAGAGTGCGGCTTGGTTTGGCATGGTTGCCATGGTGCGCGATGATGCGGCTTGTTTTGGCATGGTTGCCATGGTGCGCAGAGTGCGGCTTGGTTTGGCATTGTTGCCATGGTGCGTGATATGCGGCTTGGTTTGGCATTCTTTGCCATGGTGCGCATGAGATGCGGCTTGGTTTGGCATGATTGCCATGGTGCGCAATATGCGGCTTGTTTTGGCATGGTTGCCATGGTGCGCAGAGTGCGGCTTGGTTTGGCATTGTTGCCATGGTTCGCAGTATGCGGCTTGGTTTGGCATTGGTGCCATGGTGCGCAGTATGCGGCTTAGTTTTGGAATTAGGGTTCTGTGTAGAAAACCATAATCTAGTATTTTGAAAAAATACCCCTATTAATTATTTACACCTGAGTTAAATGCTCTTATTTAATGTGTTGCGGGTAACACTAGGTCATGGGGTTTTACGATTTTACCCCTTGTCTAAAAACCACCATCAACATTAAGTCCCCTGCTTAGCTCGGAACAGGGGCTTTGTTGCGAGGTAAGCATAAGATGGTGACAAACTGTTAACAACAACCCGTAAAGAAAATTGAAGGAGGCTTGTCGACCTTTTATAAATAGGATTTAGAATCCTTGCCTACGGTAGTTTTGCACAAATCGGGAGGCTGGCACAATTGGTGGGCCCGGTGCAGCTTGGGCGACATTGGGAAGTTGGTCTAATCTTGGAAACCATGCTTGCGGGCGTGTCTTGGGCGACCATTGGGAGGTCGGTCTAATCTTGGAAACCATGCTTAAAGGCGTGACTTGGGCGACCATTGGGAGGTCGGTCTAATCTTGGAAACCACGCTTGCAGGCGTGACTTGGGCGGCATTGGGAAGTCGGCGTAGTTGGTGGGGCCGGTCCAACTTGGAAACCATGCTTGCAGGCGTGACTTGGGAAACGGCGTATGCTGGCTAACTGCGTGTGCTAGCTGGTAAGACCGGCGCAAGGTGTGGAAGCTGTGCGTGCTTGCAGGAGTGACTTGGGCAACTGAGCGTGCTAGCTGGTGGGACCAGCGCAAGGTGTGGAAGCTGTGAGTGCTTGCAGGCATGACTTGGGAAACTGAGCGTGCTAGCTGGTGGGACCGGCGCAAAGTGTGGAAGCTGTGCGTGCTTGCAGGCGTGACTTGGGAAACTGAGCGTGCTGGCTGGTGGGACCGGCGCAAGGTGTGGAAGCTGTGCGTGCTTGCAGGCGTGACTTGGGCAACTGAGCGTGCTAGCTGGTGGGACCGGCGCAAGGTGTGCGTGCTTGCAGGCGTGGCTTGGGCGGTCATTGGGAAGTTGGGCGCCCTTGTGGGCCCGTTTCTTACACGCACGATTTTGGTAAAGGGAAATCCTTCCCTATTTCAGAATCTTCACACCTATATATATAAAGTCCCTTTCTCCCATATTGCACTTTCATCTTTTCATACCAGCGGTAGAGTCACAAAGAGTAAGAAGCTTCCAAGTATGTCTCGCAAGACTTTTGTTGTTTCCCTTCGCGTAGGTGTAAACCCTAAGAGTAGGCGCTTGCAATGATATTGCGCATGTGATTTCTTGGCGTGCTTCTTGTAGAAAATATTGTATATATGCACCCAAGGGAATACTGCATATATGATTTGAACCCGTAGGAAAGTGCTCCATAAATAATTTTGAACTCGAAGAAGGATACTGCAGACGCACTTGAGCCCACATAAAAATCGCATATAATTTTGAACCCTGAAGAAAATACTGCGTGTGCAGTTTCGAACCCGTAGAGAATACTGTATATGAATTCCGAAGAAGAATACTGTATATGTGCTTCATATGACTTCGAACCCGTATGAAATATTGCATATATGAATTTCGGTCCTGAAAGAAATACTGCGCGTGCAGTTTTGAACCCGTAGAAAATGCTCCATATATAATTTGAACCCGAAGAATGATACTGCGTGTATATGATAGGTGTAGAATACACCATATTTACTATCTAGTAGTTTATGCTTTCTTTGCTATTTTTCTTGTAAATTATGTATTTTACGTATGTTTTTGAGTTTTGTAGCTACTTTGGAGTCGCATGGAGAGAAAAGAAGAAGAAATCACCCAATTGAGCCAAAAGGGCAAAAAGGTCATTTTATAGACGATTGATATATGGAGCCCAGCCAAGGTTAAGGGGTGACTCAAATTAATGAAGGAAGGACAATAACAGTTAAGGGGAGGTCAAAGAGGTGTCCCTTATCCAAAAGAAGTGAGTGAGAATAGCACTTGGGGTGTACTTGATGGGTGTTTGAATCCACCCATACCCTGAACTCTGACCCATACCCTAACCGTACCCGGACCCATACCCTAACCCGGATCCAAACCCAGCTTTCATTACAACCCTAAACTCGAGAAATTCATTATTTCACCTGGAAGTGAGAAACAGCAGCTCTGCCATTAAAGACCTAGAGACCAAATCGAGAGGCTAATTCAGAGAAACTGAGAGATTGAATCGAAGTCGTTGTTGAGAAGAAATTAATGGGTCTGAGATTGTGTTGAATCGGAGATAGAGCTGGGATTAGATGGAGGCAATAGAATCAGAGAATCAGGGTTTGATGCTGTTGCAGTTTGATGCAGGACAAAAGGGGTTTGAGCTGATTTAGAGATTGGTTGAAGAAGACCTTGCCGCCGTTGATGGGTTTGTTTGTTGAATACAGGAGATATGGATTGAGCTAATGGGTGTGGAATATGATGGAGTCGATGGCTAGATGTGGTTGATTCAATTTCTCGGGTGTTGTGTGGAGGAGCAAGAACTGAGAAGAAGGAGAAGCTGTGGTTTTGGTTTGAAACAAAGGAAATGGGTCTGTGATGGGTGAACTTGCTCTGATGTGAACGATTGAGGGTTTATTTGAGCTTTCTGGGAAGAATAAAAGATGGGTTTTGCTGGATTTAGAAGGAGTTCAATTTAAGATAAGAGTTTTGGGATCTGGTCTTGTTTGAAACACTTTGGTGATCTTTGTTGATGTTTTGAATTGGTCATATATTTGAAATGGAACAAGGATGGGTGTTATGCTACTGCCGAAATGATTAAGATGGTTGGAATGAGCTGCCGGGAGCAAGGTGCATGTGCTGCAACTGTGGTGGTGTTGCAAGTGTATATGATGTTGCAGAGTTTGTAGGAAGCGTTGTTGAGCTAAACTACATGTTTTTGGTGGAGTCAGAGTGACGGGGAAGGTGGCTTACGGTGTAGAAGATTATTGAGCTACGGTGCAATGCAGAGGCAAGCACGGGAACGATTTGGGTCAAGTTCGGATGAGCGAGAAATGGAGATTTGGATTGAATTGGTGGTTTGCGGTTTGAAGTGGCATTTGTATGGTGCAATGGCTGGGAAGAGGGATGTGCTAAGTTGATGGTGATGCAGGGAGAGTAAAGAGTTGAATGATGAGCTAAAAAGTGAGCTGAAGGTTGCAGGTGGAAATGTTGGTTGCAATTGGTGGTCTTAAAGCTGTGGTTGGCAACAAATGGAGTTGCAAAATAACCATCTTGGCTGTGAATGAAGCTGCAGCTGCAAGGAACCCATAGCCATTATGGCTGGAAGAGTATTGGTGAAGCACAAGGATTGTGCTACAGAGCTATGGCTGGTGTATTGGCCTTGGCAAGTCAGCCCATCCAGCTGAGTGAGATGCTGACCCGGTCTGACTAGAACCAGCTGACTCTCCCTGAATCGGTCTGACTCGGTACTTGACCGAGTTAACCCGCTGAGTCCTGACCCGATTTGACCCGACTGAATTGGACCGTTGACCGGTGGCCGGTTTGACTTTGCCGGCCACCTGAGATATACTTTCCGGCGACTATTCCGGCCGGATTCCGGCCACAATCCCAGTTTTCCGGCGAGCCAAAATTTCCAGAATTTTCTATGGACTTCTCTCATGGGTGTGAAGACTTGGGCTAGGAATTGGATGGAGAATTGGACTCAAATTTGGAAAGAGAAGGTGGAAGAGTTGAGAAAAGCTTGGAATTGGAAATTGAATTGCAAAAGGAAAGGGATTCTACTCCTTAGAAGATTTGGAGAATATTGAAGCCTATAAATAGAGAAGTTTTCTACAACTTCTACACACCTCTCTACACACACAACACTTGTGTTTTTGCTTGCTTTTCTAAGATTTTTCTTTTTAATTACTTGTGTGAATTTGAAAATTCTTCTTTTAATTAATTATTATTTGTGTGAATTTCAAAAACATGAGTAGCTAATTTTCCTATTGATTGAGGATGAATTCCTAGTTCTTAACATGATTTGAGTTTTTGTTTTCAATTCTATCTTGAGATTTTTCACATGATTATCGATTGTTTTTACTAATAGGAGTGATCTTAAAGACATTCATGATTGATTGATAGATTGTTTGGAGTGCACGCTAAATTAATTTGTTAATTGATCTATATCTAGTATAAGTTAGGGAATACGTAATCGTTCTCGACACTTTACACAAGTAGAAAACACGAGACCTTGCGGAGGGATTCCGTGGAGCAATTGTGTGTAGAAACAACGCTATAAAGTGGACCAAGCGAACCGAGTTTAACTACTAGTACTAAACCTAAATTCATAAATCTTAATGCATTCGGGAATTACATCTTGTAAGCGGACCTCAAGGTGGTTCTTTTGAATAGAATCGATAACTAAGCGGACTTGTTATTCAGTGAAATTAGGGATTTTGGGGCTAGCTAAGCGGACCTGCTATCCTACGGTTGGTGATAATCTTTGACTAATAACAAGTAGAAAAGAACATAACTTTAATCATTGTTTCGTAACGAAGAAGGATTCCTTGATCTTGTCTCTCTTATTGCTTTCAACTTTATCTTTTAATTGTTTTGTTTATTTTCTTTTGCTTTTTACACCCCCCTTTCGTGACAACTTTTACAACTAAGATCTCTTGCTCCTCGTGGGAACGAACTTGACTTCCATTATATTATTTTTAATTGAGTGGAAACATTGATTAATTTGATTGCACCTACGACACGCATCAAATTTTGGCGCCGTTGCCGGGGAGCAACGGGCGATTTTTTAGTTGTTTTTATTTTTATTCTTGCTTTGTTAGATTCTTTACCGTATCTAACTTAGTTTGTGAGAATCTTGTTTCAGGTGTTATACCTTTGGTGAATGCTTAAAGGGGGTAGACCGAGTCCAATACGTCTTCGATCCGGCACTCAACTAAAGGATTTCATTCGTGCGATTAACACTCCACTTTCTCCTTCTTCATCAAGTGATTCGGACAAAGAGGAAGACACAATGGCTGATCGTACACTAAAGGACCTAGCTTCTCACAAGCTTGATACACAACAATGGTGTATCCAAACTAACTCAACCTTCGAAATCAAGCCGGGGTTGATTAGAGAGTTACCAAAGTTCCATGGCATGGTGAATGAGGACCCAAATAAACATCTTATGGACTTCTATGCCATAGTTATGGCTATGCTTCCACCGGAGACTAATGCGGATGGAGCATTGTTGAAAGCTTTCTGTTTTCTTTGGCGGGTAATGCTAAGGAATGGTTATATTATTTGCCTTCGGAAGTATCACAACATGGAATGGGATGAAGAAACTTTTCCTCGAGAGATATTTTCCCGCATCTAAAGCTACTCAAATTCGCAAGGAGATTTGTGGATTGAAACAACAAGTGGGAGAATCATTGTATGAATGTTGGGAGCGATACAAGAGGTTGGTGGCAAGCTGTCCACACCATCAATTTAGTGACGTTATGATACTCCAATACTTCTATGAAGCTCTCCACTCAAGTGATAGGTCTCTTCTTGACGCCGCGGGTGGTGGTGCACTAATGAACAAGACTTTGACCGAAGCTAGAGAGTTGATTGAAAGTATGGCGGCAAACTCGCAACAATTCTACACAAGGGATGAACCAATGGTTAGGCGAGTGCATGAAGTTAGTGATTCTTCATCACATCTTGATCAAAGGATGAGTAACATGGAGACAATGATTCAAAGGATGGCCGCGGTAATTATTCCGGATGGTGAGACCGAACAAGTGAATGCTTTATATCCAAATCAAAGGCCAAGGTACGATCCATACTCCAATACCTATAATCCCGGGTGGAGGGATCATCTTAATTTTAGTTATGCAAACAAGCAAGCGGCGGTTTCTAATCCATATGAGCAACAAGGTGGTTTTCAACAATCACGTTTCCAACCTCAACAACAATTTCAACCACAACAAGTCAAGGAGTGTGATTCTTTGAATGATGACAAGCTCAATGCGTTAATGCAAGGTTTGCAAGGTCTTACTTCTATGTTCCAACAAAGCCAACAAAGCCAACAAAAGACCGATTCGGCCATCAAGGACTTACAAACTCAAATGGGACAATTGGCGACCGATGTGAATTTATTGAAATCTCAAGCATCCACAAAACTTCCTTCACAACCATTTGTGAATCCAAGAGAGAATGTTAATGCGGTTACTTTAAGAAGTGGAAGACAAGTGGAGGGTCCAAGTCATCATGAGGAAGTTAGTGAAGAGGTAGTCAATGACAAAGAGGAAACCGCACCAAAGGAGAACTCCACACCAAACGACCAATCCAAGGAACCGGTTTCTACTTTCACTACTCCACCTCCTTTTCCTAGTCGTTTTGCTAAATCCAAGAAAGAAGCTCAAGACAAGGCACTTATGGATATCTTCAAGAAGATTGAAATCAACATCCCATTCATTGAGGCCATTAAGACAATTCCAAGGTATGCCAAGTTCATGAAGGAATTATGCATCAAGAAGGATAGGTTGCTTGATAATGAAATTACTAAAGTTGGCGAGAGTGCGTCGGCTATGCTATTGAAGAAGATGCCTACAAAGTGCACGGATCCCGGTGGTTTCACGGTACCAATTACTATTGGTAAGCAAAGGTTTGAACATGCTTTACTTGACTTGGGAGCTTCCATTAGTGTGATGTCGGCCGAAATATATGACTCCTTGAATCTTGGACCTTTGAAAGAGACGAGAGTTATTATCCAATTGGCAAACAAGTCTAACATATATCCAAAGGGGCTTGTAGAAGACGTGCTAGTGCAAGTAAATGAGCTTATTTTTCCGGTGGACTTCTTTGTGGTGGATATGGACAATAATGAGAACCGTTCATCTACTTCTTTACTTCTTGGGAGGCCATTCATGAAGACCGCAAAGACAAAGATTGATGTTGATAAGGGTACACTCACTATGGAATTCGACAAGGAGATAATACACTTTAATATATTCGAAGCCATGCGCTACCCAAGTGATGTGCATTCCGTTTACTCCATTGATGTGGTTGATTCATTAGCGCAACAAATGGTGGAATTGAACCAAGAGGATGAACTTGATGTGGTGTTGCAAAATAGCATTGAATTGGACGTCCATGGCTTGTCTAACTTGGATGTTGAAATCTCCAAGGAATTGGTGGAGATGTGTGGTGCTTTGGCGACATTGCAAGAAGCTAAAAAGGGTGATGTTTCATATATTTCTTTACCCGTGAATGATGAAATACTTGTACCATCTATTGTGAAGGCGCCCAAGATAGAATTGAAGCCACTACCGGACCATTTGAAGTATGCTTTCTTGGGAGATGGAGATGAGCTTCCGGTGATTATTTCTAAGAACCTCACACCGGTACAAGAAGACCGTTTGCTTAGAGTCTTGAAAGAGCACAAAACGGCTATTGGGTGGACAATTGCGGACATCAAAGGTATTAGTCCATCCATGTGCATGCATAGGATTCTAATGGAAGAGAACGTGAAGCCGGTACGTGATGCTCAACGTCGGCTAAATCCTCCGATGATGGAGGTTGTGAAAAAAGAGATACTCAAATTGCTAAGTGTGGGGGTAATCTACCCAATTTCCGATAGCAAGTGGGTTAGTCCGGTTCAAGTGGTACCAAAGAAATCCGGAGTTACGGTTGTTCGTAATCAAGACGATGAACTTGTTCCTACAAGAGTTCAAACCGGTTGAAGAGTGTGTATTGACTATAGAAAGCTTAATTCCGCAACCCGCAAGGATCACTTTCCTTTACCTTTCATTGATCAAATGTTGGAGCGGTTAGCGGGGCATTCTTATTATTGCTTCTTGGATGGTTATTCGGGATACAATCAAATTGTTATTGCACCGGAGGACCAAGAGAAAACCACTTTCACTTGCCCGTTTGGAACGTTTGCATATAGACGGATGCCGTTCGGCCTTTGCAATGCGCCGGCTACTTTTCAAAGATGCATGGTGAGTATATTCTCGGATTATGTGGAGCGCATCATTGAGGTATTTATGGATGACTTTAGTGTTTATGGCAATTCTTTTGATGGTTGTTTAAATAACCTTGAACTAATTCTTAAACGATGTATAGACACAAATCTTGTCCTTAATTGGGAGAAATGTCACTTTATGGTAAACCACGGCATAGTACTTGGTCACATTGTGTCCTCTCGAGGGCTCGAAGTGGACAAGTCAAAGATAGATTTAATAAGAAACTTACAATATCCCACTTCGGTGAGGGAGATCCGTTCTTTTCTTGGTCATGCAGGTTTCTATAGGCGGTTTATCAAGGATTTCTCTAAAATCTCCATGCCGATGTGCAAGTTATTACAAAAGGAGGTACCTTTCGACTTCAACAAGGAATGCGAGGATGCTTTTGATAAATTAAAGGATATGTTGACAAGTGCGCCGATTATCAAATCACCGGATTGGAATCTTCCATTTGAATTAATGTGTGATGCTAGTGATTATGCGGTTGGAGCCGTTTTGGGTCAAAGGGTGGACAAGTTGTCCCATGTTATCTATTATGCATCTAGGACCCTTAATGATGCACAAATCAATTATTCTACCACGGAAAAGGAGTTATTGGCTATAGTTTTTGCTTTGGAAAAATTTCGTTCATACTTGGTGGGTACAAAGGTTATTGTGTATTCCGATCATGCCGCACTAAGACACTTAATAAAGAAGAAAGAAGCTAAGCCAAGATTAATTCGGTGGATCCTATTGTTACAAGAGTTCGACATAGAAATTCGTGATAAGAGGGGTGTGGAGAATACCGTTGCGGATCATCTTAGTAGGCTTGTTATGTCTCAAGAGGAACTTCCATTACATGACCGTTTTCCGGACGAACAACTTTTCTCCATGGAAGAATCAACACCTTGGTATGCGGATATAGTGAATTACTTGGTGACAAGGAAAGTACCTAGTACAATGTCTAATTTCCAAAAGATGAAACTTAAGAAGGTAGCTAAGCAATATGTGTGGGATGAACCATACTTATGGAAATATGGCGTTGATCAAATAATGCGAAGGTGCGTGCCTAATTCCGAATTTCAATCCATTCTCTCCTTTTGCCACACTTTTGCATGTGGTGGCCACTTTGGTTCTAAGCGTACCGCTCTCAAAGTTCTCGAGAGTGGATTTTATTGGCCCACCTTGTTTGAAGATTCATATGTTTTTTGTAAATCGTGTGATAGATGTCAACGAACGGGCAATCTAGGTGCTCGAAATCAAATGCCACTCACACCAATTCTCGCCGTTGAGATTTTTGATATGTGGGGTATTGATTTTATGGGCCCTTTGTCAATTCGAATGGGAATTTTTATATACTTCTTGCCGTTGATTATGTTTGAAATGGGTGGAAGCTAGAGCCACCAAGACTAATGACTCTCAAGTTGTTTGTGATTTTGTAAGGGAAAATATTTTCAATAGGCATGGAACACCAAGAGTGGTGATAAGTGATGGAGGCTCACATTTCAAGAAGGCTTTCCACGCTCTCCTCAAGAAGTACAACATAACACACAAAATTGGTACGCCTTATCATCCACAAACTAGTGGACAAGCGGAAATTTCAAATCGTGAGATCAAGTCCATTCTTGAGAAAACGGTGAATACCACGAGGAAAGATTGGAGCTTTAAGCTCAATGATGCACTTTGGGCGTATAGAACGGCGTATAAGACACCAATTGGTATGTCTCCATATAGGTTGGTTTATGGTAAGGCTTGTCATCTTCCGGTTGAACTTGAACATAAGGCTTATTGGGCGATAAAGAAATTCAACATGGAGTATGATGAAGCGGGGAAACAAAGGAAGTTACAACTACATGAGTTAGAGGAGATACGTAATGATGCTTACGAGAGTGCCCGGATTTACAAGGAAAAGACCAAGCTTTTTCATGACAAGATGATTTCTCGTAAAAGTTTTGTTGTGGGGCAAAAAGTTCTTTTATTTAATACTCGTTTACGTTTATTTCCGGGTAAGCTTAAGTCCCGTTGGGTGGGACCATTTGTTGTTACTAATGTTTATGATCATGGTGCAGTTGAGATTGTTAGCGAAAAAACAGGACAACAATTGAAAGTCAACGGCCATAGGTTAAAGCCATATTATGAAAACTTTCCAACGGAACATTTGGACATAATTGGACTTCAAGATGTACTCCCTCTGGAGGAGTAATGTGCCGCAAGAGCTAAGTCGGGCCGTCGACTTTAAAACAAGCGCTTAATGGGAGGCAACCCATCGGTTTTGTATTTTTTTTTTATCCTTTTGCTTTTTGTTATTTCTTTTTCTTGTTTCTTATCATGTTAAGATTTCCCACCTTGACTTTACTAGGAGGATTCAATTACATTGAGGACAATGTAAGGTTTAAGTGTGGGGGAGTGGTTAAGCATGTTTTTAAAACAAAAATTACAAAAAAATTAAAAAATTTTGAAAAAAAAAAAAAAAAGTTTTACATAAAAATTCCAACTTTTAAAGATTTTAGAGTCACTAGCATACTTCTAGGTATGTTTACATAGAGATTTTGACCGACATAATTGAACTTGGAAATGTTAGAGAACTACATTCGGATTTCTTGTTTGTTTGAGTGTTAAATAATGGATTTAATCATGCCGGTGATGCGAATTTGGTGCATGGAGAATTGCGTTATTAGAGTTGCTGATCAATCATTAGTGGAGACTACCCGTATTCACATCATGAGAGGCACCGACCAGAAAATTTCCATATACTAAAGAGCTTCTTTTGAGTGTGTGTCACCGTAAGTTAATTCCGGGTAGAATGGTGAGCTACCCAACCTCCCACCAATAAAAAGCACCACTCTTTGATCTCTTGAGTGCTAATTTTGTCAATCATGAGGGTGACGTCCATAGATGAAAGCTTCCTTCTTGTAGTTCGATTTGCAGTTAGCACCATTCTCTCTCTCGACAACAACGGATCCATAGAAACACATTCATCATCAACAAGGAGCGACATCAAAATCTACAAGGAAAGTTGGAAAAGTTTAAGGTTTACAAGCAACGGAAGAAAAAAAAAAAAAAAAAAAAAAAAGAGCAAATTTCAAATTCAAGTAAAGCAACATACAAATGAGCGGATGTTACATATATGTTGAAGACTTACACTACAATGAGGTCATTTTATATTCAAGTATGAAGACTTATTCATGAAAGCGAAGAAAATTAAAAGGTGAGAATTTTTTGAAGTTTATGATTTCAAGTTGTGAAGAATCAAGCGGTAAAATACTTCTACCACGGCCATGGTTTATTTTTGTATTTAATTTCTCTTGTTTCAATTTTAATTCAAAAAAAAAAAAAAAAAAAAAAAAAAAAAAAAAAAAAAAGAAAAAAAAAGAAAAAAAAAAAAAAAAAAGAGAGAAAAAAAGAGAAATATTTGTTTTGTTAATAAGCCGTGGGGAAGGAAAATCTATAAGAAAGTTTCAAGCGACAAGGATTTTTAAGGAGTAGAGTTACAAATTGTTAAGGATTTATGAAATTCAAGGGTTTATCATCAATAGTTGAAACCGAAGACGAAGACCAAGGAGATCAAGACGAGGAGCGGAAGACGTTTCTATTGGATACCGTGAGAGTGGTGTTATCATAATTGGCGATCGGATGTGAAGGTGAGTAAGTAATCTCATCCTCAATAATATATGGTTGATTTCCTTTCTTAGAGATCGTCAGAAAAATGGTTTTTCAAAATATTAAAAGATGTGGGTTTTTCAAAATATTTCGGAAGTTGTCCTTCCCACCATTCAACGTGTTGCAGGATTTCTCTCTTCATTCCTACCTGCACACATGTGAGACCCATAAAAAAGCTGTCTTTTTGAGTGCAATTATCATAAAATCCATTTTGGTGAGGCAGAAGTCGAGGCGAAATGCTTATTGATCGTTTCTCAAACACGCGTTCTCTCATTATGGTGTGGTTATTTCTCACTCAACATTTAAGAATGAGAATATGTTCTTTAGTATTTCTAACTTCTTATTACTAGAATGCAGAAACTCTATGTCCTCATAGCTCTTTGGATGCTTGTGACGCTTGAACGCTTTGAAGTTGTGAGTTTTTAGTTTGATTTGCTCGAGGACTAGCAAAGTCTAAGTGTGGGGGAATTTGATAGGTGTAGAATACACCATATTTACTATCTAGTAGTTTATGCTTTCTTTGCTATTTTTCTTGTAAATTATGTATTTTACGTATGTTTTTGAGTTTTGTAGCTACTTTGGAGTCGCACAGAGGAAAAGAAGAAGAAATCACCCAATTGAGCCAAAAGGGCAAAAAGGTCATTTTATAGACGATTGATATATGGAGCCCAGCCAAGGTTAAGGGGTGACTCAAATTAATGAAGGAAGGATAATAACAGTTAAGGGGAGGTCAAAGAGGTGTCCCTTATCCAAAAGAAGTGAGTGAGAATAGCACTTGGGGTGTACTTGATGGGTGTTTGAATCCACCCATACCCTGAACTCTGACCCATACCCTAACCGTACCCGGACCCATACCCTAACCCGGATCCAAACCCAGCTTTCATTACAACCCTAAACTCGAGAAATTCATTATTTCACCCGAAGTGAGAAACAAAGACTCGCCATTAAAGACCTAGAGACCAAATCGAGAGGCTAATTCAGAGAAACTGAGAGATTGAATCGAAGTCGTTGTTGAGAAGAAATTAATGGGTCTGAGATTGTGTTGAATCGGAGATAGAGCTGGGATTAGATGGAGGCAATAGAATCAGAGAATCAGGGTTTGATGCTGTTGCAGTTTGATGCAGGACAAAAGGGGTTTGAGCTAATTTAGAGATTGGTTGAAGAAGACCCTGCCGCCGTTGATGGGTTTGCTGTTGAATACAGGGAGATATGGATTGAGCTAATGGGTCTGTGGAATATGATGGAGTCGATGGCTAGATGTGGTTCAGATTCAATTTCTGGGTGTTGTGTGGAGGAGCACTGAACTGAGAAGAAGGAGAAGCTGTGGTTTTGGTTTGAAACAAAGGAAATGGGTCTGTGATGGGTGAACTTGCTCTGATGTGAACGATTGAGGGTTTATTTGAGCTTTCTGGGAAGAATAAAAGATGGGTTTTGCTAGATTTAGAAGGAGTTCAATTTAAGCTAAGAGTTTGGGGGATCTGGTGCTGTTTGAAACACTGGTGATGCTGTTGATGTTTTGAATTGGTCATATAGCTGAAATGGAACAAGGATGGGTGTTATGCTACTGCCGAAATGATTAAGAAGGTTGGAATGAGCTGCCAGGAGCAAGGTGCATGTGCTGCAACTGTGGTGGTGTTGCAAGTGTATATGATGTTGCAGAGCTGTAGGAAGTGTTGTTGAGCTAAACTACATGTTTTACTGGTGGAGTACAGAGTGACAGGGAAGGTGGCTTATGTGTAGAAGATTATTGAGCTCTGGTGCAATGCAGAGGCAAGCACAGGAACGATTTGGGTCAAGTTCAGATGAGCAGAAATGGAGATTTGGATTGAATTGGTGGTTTGCAGTTTGAAGTGGCAGCTGTATGGTGCAGTTGCAATGGCTGGGAAGAGGGATGTGCTAAGTTGATGGTGATGCAGGGAGAGTAAAGAGTTGAATGATGAGCTAAAAAGTGAGCTGAAGGTTGCAGGTGGAAATGTTGGTTGCAATTGGTGGTCTTAAAGCTGTGGTTGGCAACAAATGGAGTTGCAAAATAGCCATCTTGGTTTGTGAATGAAGCTGCGAAATTGCAAGGAACCCATAGCCATTATGGCTGGAAGAGTATTGGTGAAGCACAAGGATTGTGCTACAGAGCTATGGCTGGTGTACTGGCCTTGGCAAGTCAGCCCATCCAGCTGAGTGAGATGCTGACCCGGTCTGACTAGAACCAGCTGACTCTCCCTGAATCGGTCTGACTCGGTACTTGACCGAGTTAACCCGCTGAGTCCTGACCCGATTTGACCCGACTGAGTTGGACCGTTGACCGGTGGCCGGTTTGACTTTGCCGGCCACCTGAGATATACTTTTCGGCGACTATTCCGGCCGAATTCCGGCCACAATCCCAGTTTTCCTGCGAGCCAAATATTCCAGAATTTTCTATGGACTTCTCTCATGGGTGTGAAGACTTGGGCTAGGAATTGGATGGAGAATTGGACTCAAATTTGGAAAGAGAAGGTGGAAGAGTTGAGAAAAGCTTGGAATTGGAAATTGAATTGCAAAAGGAAAGGGATTCTACTCCTTAGAAGATTTGGAGAATATTGAAGCCTATAAATAGAGAAGTTTTCTACAACTTCTACACACCTCTCTACACACACAACACTTGTGTTTTTGCTTGCTTTTCTAAGATTTTTCTTTTTAATTACTTGTGTGAATTTGAAAATTCTTCTTTTAATTAATTATTATTTGTGTGAATTTCAAAAACATGAGTAGCTAATTTTCCTATTGATTGAGGATGAATTCCTAGTTCTTAACATGATTTGAGTTTTTGTTTTCAATTCTATCTTGAGATTTTTCACATGATTATCGATTGTTTTTACTAATAGGAGTGATCTTAAAGACATTCATGATTGATTGATAGATTGTTTGGAGTGCACGCTAAATTAATTTGTTAATTGATCTATATCTAGTATAAGTTAGGGAATACGTAATCGTTCTCGACACTTTACACAAGTAGAAAACACGAGACCTTGCGGAGGGATTCCGTGGAGCAATTGTGTGTAGAAACAACGCTAGAAAGTGGACCAAGCGAACCGAGTTTAACTACTAGTACTAAACCTAAATTCATAAATCTTAATGCATTCTGGGAATTACATCTTGTAAGCGGACCTCAAGGTGGTTCTTTTGAATAGAATCTGATAACTAAGCGGACTTGTTATTCAGTGAAATTAGGGATTTTGGGGCTAGCTAAGCGGACCTGCTATCCTACGGTTGGTGATAATCTGTGACTAATAACAAGTAGAAAAGAACATAACTTTAATCATTGTTTCGTAACGAAGAAGGATTCCTTGATCTTGTCTCTCTTATTGCTTTCAACTTTATCTTTTAATTGTTTTGTTTATTTTCTTTTGCTTTTTACACCCCCCTTTCGTGACAACTTTTACAACTAAGATCTCTTGCTCCTCGTGGGAACGAACTTGACTTCCATTATATTATTTTTAATTGAGTGGAAACATTGATTAATTTGATTGCACCTACGACACGCATCAGTATATTTTTGAACCCGTAGAAAAATGCTCCATATATAATTTTGAACCCGAAGAATGATACTGCAGACGCACTTGAGCCCGTATAAAATACTGCATATATGATTTTGAACCCTGAAGAAAATACTGCGTGTGCAGTTTTGAGCCAGTAAAGAATACGCCCTCTTTTTTTTGTTGTTGTTGGGTGTGATTATGTGTCAGGGATATAATTTCGTCTTTCTTCGTATGCAGATATCTCGTTACTAAATTGTTATGAAGAAATCCGTCAAGATGTTACCTGAACAAAATTTCGCCTCATCGAAGGATGTTCATAGTTCCAAACCAAACACGGATGATGAATTCTTCGCCCAAAAACTTGTCTCTGCTCGGAAAAATCACCCAGGTTTCGTGCCAATTTCGTTAACCGGTGGTGAAGATGAAAAGAAGACACGTTCGGTTCGCCCAGAGAACACCATACGGTTCTGTCTTCATAAAGGGGTATATTCCTCTTCCAACATTGATTTCAGGATGTGTCAAAGCCCATTGCGTTCTTTTGATAGATGGGTTGATTTCATGGTGAGTAAGGAGCACATAAACACCAACCCGACACGAGCGCAGATTATTGATCTTTGTGGTGAGGCTCATGGGTATCAACGGTCGAGCAACAGGTTCTTAGTTGGAGATGTAATCAGGAGAGACTACATTATCGTGGTAACAAGGTAGGTTGGATGATATAGCGAGCAAACTTTGCAGGAAGGAGTGGCGTTAAAGCGAAGCCGCTGCTGGAGAAAAACTGATGCGTAGCTACTTCTGGAGAGAGCGTTGATGCGGGAGCTACTTACATAGAGAATGTTGGAACGACGTCTTGCAACTTTTAGAGCCTTGACGGTTACCATTTTGAAGTCGGAGGCCGCGTCACGTTCTGTCAAACTCGACATCCCTCAAGAGAACAGAGGTTAGGAGTCCCCAGTTTCATCCATCGATCGTGCTTTCTAGGAGAGGTTGGGGTTTGGGAACGGCTTCCCTGGCTGGAAGCGCCTGCTTTCCTGATGCAGTGCGGTTGAGGGGTGCAAATATGCCTTGACGCTACGCCTTGGAGAAACATAGAATCTCACATAACTGTTTCATCATAGACTGTACGACTTTGTGGGCGAAGTTCCCATTGTGCGGGTCCTGACGGGAGAAGGGTCTCCGTGAACTCAGGAGAGTTGTTGATTTCCCTTGCTTTCGATTTTTGATAAGTCTTTCTGATCTTCATGAGTGACAAATTTGGATTGCTTATCCCCTTCTACTGGGCGTCCAAGAGAAACGCGAGCCTCTTCATCTATAAACGCACGTCCTGCTGAAGTATCTTTTGTCTTTTCATCAAATTAACAGTGCTAAAAGAAGGTCGGCTTCTTTCGGATCTTCCAGTATCTTGCCCTGATGGTGGAGTAGCGTCTCTGGTGACGGTTGAAGCTGCCATGCTTGAAGAACCATTGGGGTGGCGGAAGCGGCTCTGGTTCTGGTGATCGTAAGTGTATCGTGCAGAGATGACACGGTTTTGATCACGAAGTGCTGGAGCCATGGCGCTGTTTCGAAGGGCAAGGATGGTGCTGGAAGGGCGCAAGATGTTAGCGCTGGAAGGATGCAAACTGTTAGCACAGAGTGTGGTACTGCGGCTGGCATGCGCGTGCGGCATGTGTGCCTGGCATGTGCGTCTGGTAAGCGTGTCTGGTAAGCACGTCTGGTAAGCGCATCTGGCAAGCGCGTCTGGCAAGCGCTTCTGGCATGTGCGTCTGGCAAGCGCATCAGGTAAGTGCACCTGGGAAGCGCGCCTGGTGGATCGTCTTGGAATGGGCGATGACTTGCTGTGGACGCCTGGTTAGGCATGGAAGAAGACCCTCTGCGAGTCGTGAGTCAGTGCGGGCGCTATTTTTGATCCCCGTACTTGGTTCCTTATCCAGGTCATGTCTTTGGTTGGCGGCTTCAAAGATACCAGCTAAGCATGAGGCGTTTTACACCAGAATCGTTTCTGAAGACGTTATTGCTGACTGGGAGCACCATCGCGACGTGTGCGTAGAAAAGGAGTTCAACACTTCGTGGTTTGTCGAAGGCCTTCTTTGAGATCCAAAATTTGAAAGATGCAAAGCAATCGAAAGCCTTTCCCCGAGGAGATTGCACGACAGGAGGTGGAACTCGAAAAGCTTTCCAAGATGTTGACTATGAAGAGAGAGGCTCTTGAAGATGCAAAGTTGACTTTCTCCAAGAAGAGCAGACTTCTGTTGGATAATTTTCCTTGAACGTTTCTCCGTTAAACTTTCATTTAGGTTTTTTTTTTTTTTTTGAAAGACATATTGGATGTCTGGTTCAAAGCTTGGCCTTTGATAGACAGCTGGTAGCTTTTTAGGGTATTGGATTATTTCTGGGATGAATGGCTTTGATAATATGACTATGATTATGTTTTGGGAAAGGAATATTGCTTTTATGAAAGTGTGTGCTAGCAATAGGCACAAGACTCAGTAATATGACGGTTTTACTAAGAACCTAAAAATAGATCGTATATCTTCCCCAGTCTGAATTTACTCACTTCATAGGTTTTGCGAACACACCCTCTCCATGTAAAAGGCAGTTTTGCTGGCGGTTTTGTTGGCAGCATCGCCAGCAAGTCCCCAATCGCTGGTAGCGTCTTCGGCGAGTCCCCAGGATTGAGTAATAGCATCTTCAGTAAGCCTCCAATTGCTGATAGCGTCTTCAGCGAGTCCCCAGTTTTCTCGTGTAGTTTTTGCAACTGGTAACCGAGTCGCCTGGTAGTTGAGTCGGATCGAGTTGCCTTCCCCTACCATCTTGACATCTGGGTCGAGAAACGAGATCGACAGTCTGACATTATAGCCGATAGATCAATCCTCCCGCTGTGGTCGCCAATTGTTTATGGGTGAAAATCGTTTCTGCTGATTTCGGTAATTTCGGTGGGTGAGTGAGAAATTGATTCAAACCCTAAACAAATGTGCTGCACATGAGCACTTCGTAGATTCGAGAGATCGATCTGTACAAGTACGGCCTAAACCAAGAAATGGCCGTTCCAGACTTGCTTCGGTCACAAAGTGGAGGAGAAGGGTTGATTTGGGGAGGGAAGCAAAGAAAGGTGTTGAGGAGAGTAGTATCTCGACTTGTATTAGAAAGTGAAAGCTTAGGAAGCTTGCAAGAGATGGAAGCTTTTGAGAGAGCTTGCAAAGTTGCCTTTCTGAGAGTGTAAGTGTAGTATATTTCTCCTGACCGAGACCTGTTGTCTGGTGGAAATAGGTAAGACCTATTTATACAAGTCGAGATTGAAACGTACCCTGGCCTCATGAAGGAAGAGAGTAAATGGTGAAATAATGGGAGGAGGTGGTGACCGCATGGTTTAATGGGCGAAAACGTTTTTCACCATTATTTCCTCTTTATTTGACCGCTTTATTCCTTTTCACGCTTTCTTAATGTGAGCGTAGTGTACGCTGCATGCTGTGACCGCCAAACCATAACCCTAAAGAAGCATCCCCCAGTTTGTGTTGATGTCTCGAGTGTTGGTTGCATCTTGAGTGCAAGTGGCGCTGCTAGTGGCGCGTGTGGCATGTGCCAATGGCATGTGCGGAATTCCTTGGTGGTAGGTTGCACGGTTTGCAAGTTTTGGCTACCAGCGTGTGCGTTTGGCATGTGCCAATGGCATGTGCGGAATGCCTTGGTGGTAGGTTACACGGTTTGCAAGTTAGGCTACCAGCGTGTGCGTTTGGCATGTGCCAATGGCATGTGCGGAATGCCTTGGTGGTAGGTTGCACGGTTTGCAAGTTAGGCTACCAGCGTGTGCGTTTGGCATGTGCCAATGGCATGCGTGGCCATTAGGGCCGTGTCCTTGATAGGGAAACCAGCTAGCGAGCATGTTGGCATGTCCCAATGGCATGCGTGGCCGTTAGGGCCGTGATAGGGAAACTAGCTAGCAAGCATGTTGGCATGTGCCAATGGCATGCGTGGCCGTTAGCAGGCGTGATAGGGAAACTAGCTAGCGAGCATGTTGGCATGTGCCAATGGCATGTGGGGCCGTTAGGGCCGTGACCTTGATAGGGAAACTAGCTAACGAGCATGTTGGCATGTGCCAATGGCATGCGGGGCCGTTAGGGCCGTGACCTTGATAGGAAGCTAGCTAGCGAGCATGTTGGCATGTGCCAATGGCATGCGGGGCCGTTAGGGCCGTGACCTTGATAGGGAGCTAGCTAGCGAGCATGTTGGCATGTGCCAATGGCATGCGGGGGCCGTTAGGGCCGTGACCTTGATAGGGAAGCTAGCTAGCGAGCATGTTGGCATGTGCCAATGGCATGCGGGGCCGTTAGGGCCGTGACCTTGATAGGGAAGCTAGCTAGCGAGCATGTTGGCATGTGCCAATGGCATGCGGGGCCGTTAGGGTCGTGACCTTGATAGGGAAGCTAGCTAGCGAGCATGTTGGCATGTGCCAATGGCATGCGGGGCCATTAGGGCCGTGACCTTGATAGGGAAGCTAGCTAGCGAGCATGTTGGCATGTGCCATTGGCACGTACGGCCATGTTGACCTAGTTGCATGTTTCGCAAGCCTAGGGCGCTATGTTGGGCGTGGGCCAAAGGCATAGCGGCTCGGAATTTGGCGTTATTGCCATGGTGCGTAGGGTGCGGCTTGGTTTGGCATGGTTGCCATGGTGCGCAGAGTGCGGCTTGGCTTGGCACGGTTGCCATGGTGCGCAGTATGCGGCTTGGTTTGGCATGGTTGCCATGGTGCGCAGTATGCGGCTTGTTTTGGCATGGTTGCCATGGTACGCAGAGTGCGGCTTGGTTTGGCATGGTTGCCATGGTGCGCAGTATGCGGCTTGTTTGGGCATGGTTGCCATGGTGCGCAGAGTGCGGCTTGGTTTGGCATGGTTGCCATGGTGCGCAGTATGCGGCTTGTTTTGGCATGGTTTCCATGGTGCGCAGAGTGCGGCTTGGTTTGGCATTGTTGCCATGGTGCGCAGTATGCGGCTTGGTTTGGCATTGTTGCCATGGTGCGCAGTATGCGGCTTGGTTTGGCATGATTGCCATGGTGCGCAGTATGCGGCTTGTTTTGGCATGTTGCCATGGTGCGCAGAGTGCGGCTTGGTTTGGCATTGTTGCCATGGTGCGCAGTATGCGGCTTGGTTTGGCATTGTTGCCATGGTGCGCAGTATGCGGCTTAGTTTTGGAATTAGGGTTCTGTGTAGAAAACCCTAATCTAGTATTTTGAAAAAATACCCCTATTAATTATTTACACCTGAGTTAAATGCTCTTATTTAATGTGTTGCGGGTAACACTAGGTCATGGGGTTTTACGATTTTACCCCTTGTCTAAAAACCACCATCAACACCTACATCAACAGAGATGGTGTACAAGAAGGTCCATTGCCTGTTGTTAGTAAGAAACGGAAAGTATCTGAAGCATGGGACCATTTTACCAAACTCTTGCACTTAAAGCCTCCTAAAGCTGAATGCAAGCATTGTAAAATCCGGTATGCATATGGTAGTTCTACTCATGGTACATCTAATCTTCTTTATCATATCAGACACTTGTGTCCTAAATACGAGGAGTATAAGAGAAGAAAATCGGACTTGTTTAATCTTTCAACCTATGAGTGGGGGTGAGGGCATACTATTATGTCCCATACATTTAATCAAGATACATGTAGGCTTTCCCTTTGTAAAATGATTATGCTAGATGAGTTGCCTTTCAGATTCGTAGAACATCAGGGATTTTTGGATTTTTGTAGAGAACTACAACCTAAGTTTAAAGTTCCTTCTCGTTTTACTGTTGCTCGTGACTGTATGAAATTGTATAAGAGTGAGCGGGAAAAATTGAGGAATCAATTGCATGGTCAGCGTATATGTCTTACAACTGACGCCTGGACTTCAATTCAAAACTTGAGCTATATTTGTGTGACTGGTCATTATATTGATAAGGATTGGGTGCTAAGGAAAAAGATCTTGAATTTCTGTCCAGTTGAAGATCATTCAGGTACATTATCCAACTCAATATCTCTGAAATGTTAACTAACTTTTTGTTTATTTCTATCCCTTTATTATTTTGATTTTCTTATTTCTATCTCTTATTTTATTAAAAATATTAACTAACTTTTTGTTTGCATAGGTTTAACAAAGGTAAAAATATTGAGGCTTGTCTCTTACGGTGGAAGATTGAGAAGGTATTCACCATCACGTTGATAATGCTTCGCAAATGAAGGCGTATCCTATTTGTCTAGGAGAGTCGTTGGTTGGAAGGCAAAGCAGTTTTGAAAGGGAAGCACATGCATCTTAGGTGTGCAGCCCATGTCCTTGCTCTAGTTGTGAAAGAGTGTATGGATACTCATAATGAATCAATAAGTCGGGTACGTGCAGCGGTTAAGTTCATAAAAGCATCACCAGCTAGATTGAAAAAGTTTAAAGCTTGTGTAGAAAAAGAGAAACTTGATTATTCAAGGTTTTTAAGCTTAGATGTCAGTACAAGGTGGAACTCAACTTACAAGATGTTGCAAGCAGCAGTAATATATGAGCCAGCATTCAACCTATTTAGAGAAACAGGGTATGCGAATGACTTTCTTCATCCTCCTCCTTCAAGAGATGTTCCAGCAGTTCCAACACTTCCAAAGGTAATGGCCTACTGCTGCTAATTGGGAAATAACTCGTGCCTTTATCCCATTCCTAGAGACTTTCTATGAGGCTACGTTGAGATTCTCCGGAAGTACATATGTTACAGCTTCTTCATTTATAGATGAAGTTGTTATTATCCGTGCACAGTTGCAGGAATGGGTTGACAGTGATGATGTTTTATTGAGCAACATGGCTGATTTTATGGTATTGAAGTATGAGGCATATTGGGAAGTGAATAAGATTAACATGATGTTATACATTGCTGTGTTGCTTGACCCACGACGCAAGGAAGCATATCTTTCTTTTTGCTTGAAAGAGTTACTAAGTATGGAAGGCGGGGTTTCAACTGATGACAGGGTTCGCAACACAATGAAGGGGGTTAAAGCACTTTTAACAACGATGTTTAATGAGTATTCAGAGTTTTACAAAGGTAATGATGCTTCTCAACCATCTCCACCAGTGACAGAATGTATTGATACTTATCATCCAACACGACCTCGGAAAAGATTAGCCTCTCAGTTTAAGGAATCTCTAAAACAACAAGGAACATCTGATGGAAAGTCAGAGTTGGAGAACTATTTATCTGATTTTAGTGAAGATGTGGAAGATGACAACTTTGATATTTTGAATTGGTGGAAGATAAATTCTACCAAATATAAGGTCTTGTCCATGATTGCTCGAGATGTTTTAGCAATGCCTATCACATCCGTAGCTTCTGAATCTGCCTTTTCTACTGGTGGCCGTGTCCTTGATAAGTATCGTAGTTCATTACATCCAAAGACAGTACAAGCTCTAATCTGCGGTCAGAATTGGCTTCAAGTTAAGCCAAATGTCGTTGAACTTGACGAGGAGACTGAAAGCTTGGATTCAGGTATTCAATTTGAACTTGTTTATATGGATTTTTAGATTTAAGATTGTTTTTTGTTGTTGAATGCTTATCCATGTCCCCTCACCTCAACATCACAAACACAAAATTGATATATTCAATTGATAATCTAATTCCTGCTTATGTTTTTGTCTTACTACAGCTGCATTGGAAATGCTCCAGGATGTGGAAGAAGTAATGATTTTGGACTGATGTGTATGGTAATATTGGTGCTGGTTTTTTGGCGATGCAGTATATATGGTAAAATTGGTATTGGCTACAAGGACTTGTCTTTTTGGCGGTGCAGTATATAGCACCTAGTATGCTTGTAGATTTTAGTTAGATTTCACGAACTTTTTGTATACTGTGTAGATGGTCGTAACTGTAAAGACCTTTTTTTTTTTTGAGTGATTTGTATGGTAACATGGTAACTTTTGTATGGTAAATTGTTGTGTGTTGGAAAGACTTGTTTGCTTGGGGTGTTGTCCATGTCACTCTTATATATATATATATATATGTATGATGTTTAGGTTTTATGTTATTATAAATTTTCATTTTAAGACAAATCCATTGGATTATACGTATCCAATCCGTCCATCCGTGCATCCATTGGATGTGGATTGGATGCGGATGTCAAATTTGACATCCGTTAGTTGATTGGATTGGATGCGGATGAGGTGAAAACCGGTCCATACCGGCCCATGCTCACCCCTAATTTTTAGGGACCATGATTATTTTGGGGGAACATGGTCTTATTAGGCCAAAATCATAAGGGTGTCATAAAGTTAGGTAAATACACATTTACCCTTTATTTTTATTTAAATTAAAACTAACCTAATAACTATATAAATCTAATCATATATATCTAATCTAAACTAAATAAATCTATTAACCAAAATCAAAATCAAAATCAAAAACAAAAACAGGGGGAATCGAAATCAAAATCATAACCAAAATCAAAATCAAAATCTAAATCAAAATCAAAAAAAAATTATTCTCTTCTTCTTCTCTCTTTCCTTGACGTTCTTCGTTCGTTTGAAAAATCAATATTAACCATTGTTTATGGGTGAAAATCGTTTCTGCTGATTTCGGTAATTTCGGTGGGTGAGTGAGAAATTGATTCAAACCCTAAACAAATGTGCTGCACGTGAGCACTTTGTAGATTCGAGAGATCGATCTGTACAAGTCCGGCCTAAACCAAGAAATGGTCGTTCCAGACTTGCTTCGGTCACAAAGTGGAGGAGAAGGGTTGATTTGGGGAGGGAAGCAAAGAAAGGTGTTGAGGAGAGTAGTATCTCGACTTGTATCAGAAAGTGAAAGCTTAGGAAGCTTGCAAGAGATAGAAGCTTTTGGGAGAGCTTGCAAAGTTGCCTTTCCGAGAGTGTAAGTGTAGTATATTTCTCCGACCGAGACTTGTTGTCCGGGTGGAAATAGGTAAGACCTATTTATACAAGTCGAGATTGAAACGTACCCGGCCTCATGAAGGAAGAGAGTAAAGGGTGAAATAATGGGAGGAGGTGGTAACCGCATGGTTTAATGGGCGAAAACGTTTTTCACCATTATTTCCTCTTTTATTTGACCGCTTTATTCCTTTTCACGCTTTCTTAATGTGAGCGTAGTGTACGCCTGCATCTGTGACCGCCAAACCAAAACCCTAAAGAAGCATCCCCGCTTTGTGTCGATGTCTCGAGTGTTGGTTGCATCTTGAGTGCAAGTGGCGCTGCTAGTGGCGCGTGTGGCATGTGCCAATGGCATGCGGAATGCCTTGTGGTAGGTTGCACGGTTTGCAAGTTAGGTTACCAGCGTGTGTGCTTGGCATGTGCCAATGGCATGTGCCAATGGCATGTGCAGAATGCCTTGGTGGTAGGTTGCACGGTTTGCAAGTTAGGCTACCAGCGTGTGTGTTTGGCATGTGCGGAATGCCTTGGTGGTAGGTTGCACGGTTTGCAAGTTAGGCTACCAGCGTGTATGTTTGGCATGTGCGGAATGCCTTGGTGGTAGGTTGCACGGTTTGCAAGTTAGGCAACCAGCGTGTGTGTTTGGCATGTGCCAATGGCATGTGCGGAATGCCTTGGTGGTAGGTTGCACGGTTTGCAAGTTAGGCTACCAGCGTGTGTGTTTGGCATGTGCGAATGCCTTGGTGGTAGGTTGCACGGTTTGCAAGTTAGGCTACCAGCGTGTGTGTTTGGCATGTGCCAATGGCATGTGCGGAATGCCTTGTTGACCTAGTTGCAAGTCTTGCAAACCTAGGGCGCTATGTTTGGCGTGGGCCAAAGGCATAGCGGCTTAGAAATATGGCTTGCGGCACATGTTGGCATGAGCCAATGGCACGTGCGGCCAGGTTGACCTAGTTGCAAGTCTTGCAAACCTAGGGCGCTATGTTTGGCGTGGGCCAAAGGCATAGCGGCTTAGAAATATGGCTTGCAGCACGTGTTGGCATGTGCCAATGGCACGTGCGGCCATGTTGACCTAGTTGCAAGTCTTGCAAACCTAGGGCGCTATGTTTGGCGTGGGCCCAAGGCATAGCGGCTTAGAAATATGGCTTGCGGCACGTGTTGGCATGTGCCAATGGCACGTGCGGCCATGTTGACCTAGTTGCAAGTCTTGCAAACCTAGGGCGCTATGTTTGGCGTGGGCCAAAGGCATAGCGACTAGAAATATGGCTTGCGGCACGTGTTGGCATGTGCCAATGGCACGTGCGGCCATGTTGACCTAGTTGCAAGTCTTGCAAACCTAGGGCGCTATGTTTGGCGTGGGCCCAAGGCATAGCGGCTTAGAAATATGGCTTGCGGCACGTGTTGGCATGTGCCAATGGCACGTGCGGCCATGTTGACCTAGTTACAAGTCTTGCAAACCTAGGGCGCTATGTTTGGCGTGGGCCAAAGGCATAGCGACTGGAAATATGGCTTGCGGCACGTGTTGGCATGTGCCAATGGCACGTGCGGCCATGTTGACCTAGTTGCAAGTCTTGCAAACCTAGGGCGCTATGTTGGCGTGGGCCAAAGGCATAGCGGCTTGGAAATATGGCTTGCGACACGTGTTGCCATGTGCCAATGGCGCGTGCGGCCATGTTGACCTAGTTGCAAGTCTTGCAAACCTAGGGCGCTATGTTTAAGCGTGGGCCAAAGGCATAGCGGTTTAGAAATATGGCTTGTGGCACGTGTTGGCATGTGCCAATGGCACGTGCGGCCATGTTGACCTAGTTGCAAGTCTTGCAAATCTAGGGCGTTATGTTTGGCGTGGGCCAAAGGCATAGCGGCTCGGAAATATGGCTTGCGGCACATGCGGCCATGTTGACCTAGTTGCAAGTCTTGCAAACCTAGGGCTCTATGTTTGGCGTGGGCCAAAGGCATAGGGCGGAAATATGGCGTTGTTGCCATGGTGCGCCAAGTGCGGCTTGGTTTGGCATGGTTGCCATGGTGCGCAGAGTGCGGCTTGGTTGGCATGGTTGCCATGGTACGCAGTATGCGGCTTGGTTTGGCATGGTTGCCATGGTGTGCAGTATGCAGCTTGGTTTGGCATGGTTGCCATGGTGCGCAGTATGCGGCTTGGTTTGGCATGGTTGCCATGGTGCGCAGTATGCGGCTTGGTTTGGCATGGTTGCCATGGTGCGCAGTATGCGGCTTGGTTTGGCATGGTTGCCATCGTGCGCAGAGTGCGGCTTGGTTTGGCATGGTTGCCAGGGTGCGCAGTATGCGGCTTGGTTTGGCATTATTGCCATGGTGCGCATGGTGCGGCTTGGTTTGGCATGGTTGCCATGGTGCGCAGAGTGCGGCTTGGTTTGGCATGGTTGTCATGGTGCGCAGTATGCGGCTTGGTTTGGCATGGTTGCCATGGTGCGCAGAGATGCGGCTTGGTTTGGCATGGTTGCCATGGTACGCAGATATGCGGATTGGTTTGGCATGGTTGCCATGGTGCGCAGATGATGCGGCATGGTTTGGCATGGTTGCCATGGTGCGCAGAGTGCGGCTTGGTTTGGCATGGTTGCCATGGTGCGCAGATATGCGGCTTGGTTTGGCATGGTTGCCATGGTGCGCAGTATGCGGCTTGGTTTGGCATGGTTGCCATGGTGCGCAGAGATGCGGCTTGGTTTGGCATGGTTGCCATGGTGCGCAAAGATGCGGCTTGGTTTGGCATGGTTGCCATGGTGCTGCAGAAAGATGGCTTGGTTTGGCATGGTTGCCATGGTGCGCTTGAAGATGCGGCTTGGTTTGGCATGGTTGCCATGGTGCGCAAAGATGCGGCTTGGTTTTGGAATTAGGGTTACGTGTTGAAAACCTAATCTGGTATTTTGAAAAAATACCCCTATTAATTATTTACACCGAGTTAAATGCTCTTAGTTAATGTGTTGCGGGTAACACTAGGTCATGGGGTTTTACGATTTTACCCCTTGTCTAAAATCCACCATCAACATTAAGTCCCCTGCTTAGCTCGGAACAGGGGCTTTGTTGCGAGGTAAGCATAAGATGGTGACAAACTATTAACAACAAACCGTAAAGAAAATTGAAGGAGGCTTGTCTAACCTTTTATAAATAGGATTTCGAATCTTTGCCTCTGGTAGTTTTGCACAAATCGGGAGGCTGGCACAATTGGTGGGGCCGGTCTAATCTTGGAAACCATGCTTGCAGGCGTGTCTTGGGCGACCATTGGGAGGTCGGTCTAGTCTTGGAAACCATGCTTGCAGGCGTGACTTGGGCGATCATTGGGAGGTCGGTTTAATCTTGGAAACCATGCTTGCAGGCGTGACTTGGGCGACCATTGGGAGGTCGGTCTAATCTTGGAAACCATGCTTGCAGGCGTGACTTGGGCGGCATTGGGAAGTCGGTCTAATCTTGGAAACCATGCTTGCAGGCGTGACTTGGGCGGCATTGGGAAGTCGGTCTAATCTTGGAAACCATGCTTGCAGGCATGACTTGGGCGACCGTTGGGAGGTAGGCAATTGGTAATCCAATCTTGGAAACTATGCTTGCAGGCGTGACTTGGGCGGCATTGGAAAGTCGCACCCTTTGTGGGCCCGCTTCTTACACCCGTGATTTTGGTGAAAGGGGAATCCTTCCCTATTTCAAAGTCTTTCACGCCTATATATATATATATATATATATAAAGCCCCTTTCTCCCCATACTGCGCTTTATTCTTTCCTCTTTTCATACTAGCGGCAAAGAGAAACCAGCTTCCAGGTATGTTTTCGAGTACTCTTCTTTCTCTTTTTTTTTTTTATATAGGTATACACCTTAAAAGTAGGCGCTTCCACAATCCTTGCATATGATTCCTTGGCGTGCCTCTTGTAGAAAATATAGTACGTATGCAAACAAGGGAATACTTTTGCATATATTGTTTGAACCCGTGGGAAATATTGCATATATGAATTTTCGGTCCTGAAAGAAATATTTGAACCCTGAAGAAAATACTGCGTGTGTATTTTGAACCCGTAGAGGATGATATGTATATAATTCTGAACCCGAAGAACGATACTGTAGGCGTATTTGAGCCCGTACGAAACACTGCATGTGTATTTCGATCCCGTAGAGAATCCTGTATGAATCCCGAAGAAGAATACTGTGTATATGCTTCATATGACTTCGAACCCGCAGGAAATATTGTATATATGATTTTTTGCCTCTTGAAAGAAGTACCATGCGCGCAGTTTTTGAACCAATAGAAAAATGCTCCATATATATTTTTGAAACCGAAGAAGGATACTATAGACACACTTGTACCCGTATAGAATGCCGCGTATATAGTCTCGAACCCGAAGAAAATACTGCGTATATAGTCTTGAACTCGAATAAAATACGTCCTCCTTCCTCTTTTTTTTTTTTTTTTGTTGGGTACGATTATGTGTCAGAGAAATAACTTCGCCTTTCTCCGTTTGTTTTGTGCAGATATCTTATTACCAAATTGTTGTGAAGGAATTCGATAAGATGTTACTCCGAAACAAATTTCACTTCGTCGAAGGATGCTCATAATTCCAAGCCGAACATAGATGATGAATTCTTCACTAGAGCCCTCGCCCCGCTCTAAGAATCACCTGTGTTTCGTGCCAATTTTGCTAACCGGTGGTGAGGATGACAGAAGACACGTTCGGTTCGCCTGCAGAGCACCATTCGGTTCTGTCTTCATAAAGGGGTATATTCCTCTTCCAACATTGACTTCAGGATGTGTCAAAGTCCATTGCGTTCTTTTGACAGATGGGTTGAGTTCATGGTGAGCAAGGAGCATATAAATACCAACTTGACTCGAGCGCAGGTCATTGATGCTGTCAAGACCTCAGTAAATCTCCAGATTAGGAAGGACATCCCAGGCTTGGTTGCTTTCATCTCCAGATGGTGTTCGGACACCCATACAATCATATGTAGATGGGGTGAGATAACTTTCTCCTTGGAGAGTGTGGCTCTCTTGCTGAATCTTCCAGTAACTGGGAATCTTAGAATCCAATTATCTGAAAGCGAGGTGAAGATGCGGGATGACCTGGCCGCTAAGTTGGGGGATTTCGCTCGGAAAGACTCCATTGCGAAGTCGAAGGACTCTTCCCGGAAAGAGGATGAAAGGTGCCCTTACGGTTGGTGGATATCTCAATGGTTTCCGGACGAGTTGGAGCCTGAACAGAAAAGCAGTGATCTTCATGTCGCATCATTTTTGGCTCTCTGGTTGTCTAGAGACATTTTTGATGACGGTTCTGGCAAGAAGGGAATAAGACCAGAGTTGTTGGCGATTCTTTGTGAAGTTGGCAAAGGGTGAAGTTCTTCCCATTGGCAAGTTGTTCCTTGGTTCCCTGTATATGCATCTGGATCACCTAGTTTCGAACATGTGAGTTTCGAACGGTTTCATGAAAGTGGATTCATATGTGCACGTTGCTTTTCTGCAAGTCTGGCTATGGGAGCACTTTGAGAAGTATGCTCCGAAACCGTTGCCTTCGCTTCCCGTGAGTTGGGGTGGCTCCCTAATTTTCGATGGGTGAACAAAGGCCCAAGGGTTGGCGTGAGCTTGGCTAGTTTTCTTGATAAGTTGCATGAAATCAATTTTCGTCCATGGGGTCCGGTCCATAAGTCAGTGACTCAAATTGACACTTTTGCTTCTGCTCCGCTCATGTCTTTGTCTTCTGATGACGATTTGAGCGTTGGTGAAAACCTTTTCATCCAAATCGCTTGCCTTGTTATATGCCGTCTTTCTTCGTGGGGTCTTTCCAGATAGCTTCTTACAATATTGACCGTGCTGCTCTTCACATGGGTTTCGATCAAGGGGTGCCTCTTGTTTACCGACCAGTGATCCCTAAGGATTCGTTGCATGTCGCCCTTGACGCCAGTGTCCTTAAGCCGGGTATCCGTCTTTCCTTCTTTCAAATGGGAAGAGTAACTTCGACGACCTTCGGCTATAACGAGTTTTGGTGCGACGAGTTTACTATGATCCGAGATTTTGTGAATAACGTGGTGGAGAACGTTCGTTGCAAACCTTCCCCAGCAGTTCTGAAGGAGTATCCAATGTTGAGAGATCCCAAGCGAAAGTTGCCTAGCAATTCGGAAAGCCCCTATGCCAAGGAACGGAGAACGAAGAACCGTGTCTGGCGGGTTCGGACGGTTTCACAAGATCCTCCCACAGGTCTTGTGTCTTTCAGTTCTTCCAATAACCAGGTATGCGTCGCCTCTTCATTGGTTTGTCTCAAAACACGCGAATTTCGGCTGAGAATATGTGTCTTGTTTCCTTGGGCTTCGGTAGTGTTAATGCTTTCGCTGCTCTTGCACGTTGCCAGGAGACGACAATTTTTTCAAAGAACTCCAGCAGTATTGAGCCTTCTCATAGCGATGATGAGTCGGAGAGACAAGAGGGTTCAACAAGTGAGAGTGATTCCTCCGGCAAAGAAGTGGGTACCGGTTCATTTCGGGAAGTGGTTCGGTGAGTTTCGCGCTTCTTTTCTTTCTTCTTCTTCTGTTTCTTCTTTTGAAAAATGTCTAATTCAAGTTTGCAGGAGGAATCTGGTTCGGAGGACGATTCTGGGGTGGAGTCACACGAAAACTTGCCTTTGGTGACCACCGCCGGTGACTTGGAGATGGGAGTTAGCCAATTGCCGGCACGTGACGTGGTTGAAACGGTGGATGATTCTCGATGGTTGTTGCCGTAGACATGGAAGAAGACCCTTTGCGAGTCGTGAGGCCACTTGCAGGCGCCATTTTTGATCCCCCGTACTTGGTTCCTTATCCAGGTCATGTGCTGGTTGGCGGCTTTAGCGTGCCGGCTAAGCATGAGGCGTTGTACACCAGAATCTGGGAGAAGCACGGACATATGGCTACAACCAAGAAAGTCGCTAGTCGATTTGCGCTGGTTAAGCGTGTGGAAGAGGCTTTATCTTCCATCGAGGATATGTGTGGGGTGACTGGTCACACGTTTTCTCAAGACGTTATCGCCGACTGGGAGCACCATCGCGACGTGTGCTTAGCAAAGGAGTTCAACACTTCGTGGTTTGTCGAAGGCCTTGCTGAGATCCAAAAGTTGAAAGATGCAGCAATCGAAAGCCTTTCCGCCGAGGAGATTGCCCGACAGGAGATGGAACTCGAAAAGCTTTCCAAGATGTTGACTATGAAGAGAGCGGCTCTCGAAGACGCAAAGTTGGCTTTTTCCAAGAAGAGCAGACTTCTGTTGGACGATTTTACTTGAACGTTTCTCGTTAAACTTTCATTTAGGTTCTTTTTTTTTTTTTTTTTTCGAAAGACATATTGGATGTCCTGGTTCAAAACTTGATCTTTGATAGACAGCTGGTAGCTTTTTAGGGTATTGGATTATTTCTGGGATGAATGGTTTTGATAATATAACTCTGATTATGTTTTGGGAAAGGAATATTGCTTTTATGAAAGTGTGTGCTAGCAATAGGCACAAGACTCAGTAGTATGACGGTTTTACTAATAACCTAAAAATAGATTGTATATCTTGCCCAGTCTGAATTTACTCACTTCATAGGTTTTGCGAACACGCTCCTCTCCATGTAAAAGGCGGTTTTTTTGCTGGCGGCTTTGCTGGTAACATCGCCAGCAAGTCCCCAATCGCTGGTAGCATCTTTGGCGATTGAGTAATATCATCTTCAGCAAGTTCCCAGTTTTCTTGTGTAGTTTTTACAACTAGTAACCGGGTCGTCTAGTAGTTGAGTCGGATTGAGTCGCCTTCCCCTACCATCTTGACATCTGGGTCGAAGAACGAGATCGACAATCTGATATTGTAGCCGATAGATCAATCCTCCCGTTGTGGTCGCCAATTGTTTATGGGTGAAAATCGTTTCTGCTGATTTCGGTAATTTCGGTGGGTGAGTGAGAAATTGATTCAAACCCTAAACAAATGTGCTGCATGTGAGCACTTTGTAGATTCGAGAGATCGATATGTACAAGTCCGGCCTAAACCAAGAAATGGCCGTTCCAGACTTGCTTCGGTCACAAAGTGGAGGAGAAGGGTTGATTTGGGGAGGGAAGCAAAGAAAGGTGTTGAGGAGAGTAGTATATCGACTTGTATCAGAAAGTGAAAGCTTAGGAAGCTTGCAAGAGATAGAAGCTTTTGGGAGAGCTTGCAAAGTTGCCTTCCGAGAGTGTAAGTGTAGTATATTTCTCCTGACCGAGACTTGTTGTCTGGTAGAAATAGGTAAGACCTATTTATACAAGTCGAGATTGAAACGTACCCTGGCCTCATGAAAGAAAAGAGTAAAGGGTGAAATAATGGGAGGAGGTGGTAATCGCATGGTTTAATTGGCGAAAACGTTTTTCAACATTATTTCCTCTTTTATTTGACCGCTTTATTCCTTTTCACGCTTTCTTAATGTGAGCGTAGTGTACGCCGCATCTTTGTGACCGCCAAACCAAAACCCTAAAGAAGCATACGCCAGTTTGTGTCGATGTCTCGAGTGTTGGTTGCATCTTGAGTGCAAGTGGCGCTGCTAGTGGCGCGTGTGGCATGTGCCAATGGCATGTGCGGAATGCCTTGGTGGTAGGTTGCACGGTTTGCAAGTTAGGTTACCAGCATGTGTGCTTGGCATGTGCCAATGGCATGTGCGGAATGCCTTGGTGGTAGGTTGCACGATTTGCAAGTTAGGCTACCAGCGTATGTGTTTGGCATGTGCGGAATGCCTTGGTGGTAGGTTGCACGGTTTGCAAGTTAGGCTACCAGCGTGTGTGTTTGGCATGTGCGGAATGCCTTGGTGGTAGGTTGCACGGTTTGCAAGTTAGGCTACCTGCGTGTGTGTTTGGCATGTGCCAATGGCATGTGCGGAATGCCTTGGTGGTAGGTTGCACGGTTTGCAAATTAGGCTACCAGCGTGTGTGTTTGGCATGTGCGGAATGCCTTGGTGGTAGGTTGCACGGTTTGCAAGTTAGGCTACCAGCGTGTGTGTTTGGCATGTGCCAATGGCATGTGCGGAATGCCTTGTTGACCTAGTTGCAAGTCTTGCAAACCTAGGGCGCTATGTTTGGCGTGGGCCAAAGGCATAGCGGCTTAGAAATATGGCTTGCGGCACGTGTTGGCATGTGCCAATGGCACGTTCGGCCAGGTTGACCTAGTTGCAAGTCTTGCAAACCTAGGGCGCTATGTTTGGCGTGGGGCAAAGGTATAGCGGCTTAGAAATATGGCTTGCGGCATGTGTTGGCATGTGCCAATGGCACGTGCGGCCATGTTGACCTAGTTGCAAGTCTTGCAAACCTAGGGCGCTATGTTTGGCATGGGCCCAAGGCATAGCGGCTTAGAAATATGGCTTGCGGCACGTGTTGGCATGTGCCAATGGCACGTGCGGCCATGTTGACCTAGTTGCAAGTCTTGCAAACCTAGGGCGCTATGTTTGGCGTGGGCCAAAGGCATAGCGACTCGGAAATATAGCTTGCGGCACGTGTTTGCATGTGCCAATGACACGTGCGGCCATGTTGACCTAGTTGCAAGTCTTGCAAACCTAGGGCGCTATGTTTGGCGTGGGCCCAAGGCATAGTGGCTTAGAAATATGGCTTGCGGCACGTGTTGGCATGTGCCAATGGCACGTGCGGCAATGTTGACCTAGTTGCAAGTCTTGCAAACCTAGGGCGCTATGTTTGGCGTGGGCCAAAGGCATAGCGACTTCGGAATTATGGCTTGCGGCACGTGTTTGCATGTGCCAATGGCACGTGCGGCCATGTTGACCTAGTTGCAAGTCTTGCAAACCTAGGGCGCTATGTTGGGCGTGGGCCAAAGGCATAGCGGCTTGGAAATATGGCTTGCGACACGTGTTGGCATGTGCCAATGGCGCGTGCGGCCATGTTGACCTAGTTGCAAGTCTTGCAAACCTAGGGCGCTATGTTTAGCGTGGGCCAAAGGCATAGCGGTTTATAAATATGGCTTGCGGCATGTGTTGTCATGTGACAATGGCACGTGCGGCCATGTTGACCTAGTTACAACTCTTGCAAATCTAGGGCGCTATGTTTGGCGTGGGCCAAAGGCATAGCGGCTCGGAAATATGGCTTGCGGCACATGTTGGCATGTGCCAATGGCACGTGCGGCCATGTTGACCTAGTTGCAAGTCTTGCAAACCTAGGGCGCTATGTTTGGAGTGGGCCAAAGGCATAGCGGCTCGGAAATATGGCGTTGTGGCCATGGTGCGTAGGGTGCGGCTTGGTTTGGCATGGTTGCCATGGTGCGCAGAGTGCGGCTTGGTTCGGCATGGTTGCCATGGTGCGCGATATGCGGCTTGGTTTGGCATGGTTGCCATAGTGCGCGAGTGCGGCTTGGTTTGGCATGGTTGCCATGGTGCGCGTGATGCGGCTTGGTTTGGCATGGTTGCCATGGTGCGCGGGTGCGGCTTGGTTTGGCATGGTTGCCATGGTGCGCGAGTGCGGCTTGGTTTGGCATGGTTGCCATGGTGCGCGATATGCGGCTTGGTTTGGCATGGTTGCCATAGTGCGCAGAGTGCGGCTTGGTTTGGCATGGTTGCCATGGTGCGTGATATGCGGCTTGGTTTGGCATGGTTGCCATGGTGCGTAGGGTGCGGCTTGGTTTGGCATGGTTGCCATGGTGCGCGGAGTGCGGCTTGGTTTGGCATGGTTGCCATGGTGCGCGAGATGCGGCTTGGTTTGGCATGGTTGCCATGGTGCGCAAAGATGCGGCTTGGTTTGGCATGGTTGCCATGGTGCGCGATATGCGGCTTGGTTTGGCATGGTTGCCATGGTGCGCGATATGCGGCTTGGTTTGGCATGGTTGCCATGGTGGGCGGTATGCGGCTTGGTTTGGCATGGTTGCCATGGTGTTGAAGATGCGGCTTGGTTTGGCATGGTTGCCATGGTGCGCGATATGCGGCTTGGTTTGGCATGGTTGCCATGGTGCGCAAAGTATGCGGCTTGGTTTGGCATGGTTGCCATGGTGCGCGGTATGCGGCTTGGTTTGGCATGGTTGCCATGGTGCGCGGGGTGCGGCTTGGTTTGGCATGGTTGCCATAGTGCGCAGAGTGCGGCTTGGTTTGGCATGGTTGCCATGGTGCGCAGTGATGCGGCTTGGTTTGGCATGGTTGCCATGGTGCGCTGAAGATGCGGCTTGGTTTGGCATGGTTGCCATGGTGCGTGATATGCGGCTTGGTTTGGCATGGTTGCCATGGTGCAGTGATGCGGCTTGGTTTGGCATGGTTGCCATGGTGTTCGATATGCGGCTTGGTTTGGCATGGTTGCCATGGTGCAAGATATGCGGCTTGGTTTGGCATGGTTGCCATGGTGCGCGGTATGCGGCTTGGTTTGGCATGGTTGCCATGGTTGCCATGGTGCGCGGATGTACGGCTTGGTTTGGCATGGTTGCCATGGTGCGCGATATGCGGCTTGGTTTTGGAATTAGGGTTACGTGTTGAAAACCTAATCCGGTATTTTGAAAAATACCCCTATTAATTATTTACACCCGAGTTAAATGCTCTTAGTTAATGTGTTGCGGGTAACACTAGGTCATGGGGTTTTACGATTTTACCCCTTGTCTAAAATCCACCATCAACAACCATCAAAATGAGTTGAAAATGGAAGTTGCAGAGAGAAGTTCGTCTAGGAATTATGTGAAAAACTTTGTCGAACTAACCGAATCTAATAGAAATCATGAACATGAAGAACAATTTGGCTATTTCGCAAAAACCATTTCCCAACCAAACTTCTTACTGGTAACTAATCATTACTAATCATACTAGTCACTAATCATTAAGTTCGGTTTGATCGTAAAAAGTTTTAAAATTTTTTTGTAACCGAACTATTTAGTTCGGTTTGATCGCATGGAAAAATTATAATTTTTTATAACCGAACTTCTTACTGGTAACTAATCATTACTAATCACTAATCATTAAGTTCGGTTTGATCGCAAAAAGTCTTAATTTTTTTGGTAACAGAACTATTTAGTTCAGTTTGATCGCAAGAAAAAAATTTCAATTTTTTTGTAACCAAACTTCTTATTGGTAACTAATCATTACTAATCATACTAATCACTAATCATTAAGTTCGGTTTGATCGTAAAAAGTTTTAAATTTTTTTTTTTGTAACCGAACTATTTAATGGTCACACCAAATATATAGTTCGGTTTGAACGCAAGGAAAAATTTCAATTTTTTTTAACCGAACTTCTTACCAGTAACTAATCATTACTAATCATACTAATCATTAATCATTAAGTTCGTTTTTGGTCATAAATTTGGGTAACTGAACTTAATCGCAAAAAAATTAAAATTTCTCGCAATTTTTTTTTCAATTTTTTGTAATAGCACTTCTTAATGGTAACTAATCATTACTAATCCTACTAATCACTAATCATTGCTAATCATACTAATCATTGACTAATAACGAATTAATTATTAAACTAACACATTTAATTAAGGAGAGTAAGTTTGGTATCAAAAAAAACATTTAGATAAGGGGTGACTTAGGATTACTTATAATGTCTTGCCTAAAATAGAATCATGGTCCCCACAAAAAAACCATGGTCCCCAAAAAATGATTCTTGCCAAAGATCTAGAGAGATAAGGGCAGGCTTAGGGTTTACTATATCCAATATAAGATGACCACTCTTTCATTTTAGGACAAACATGCACTACATCTTATCTAAATCAGATAACTCAAACTCAGCGGTCTCCATATCTTTCTTTGATCTCTATCCTCCAACAATTCAGAAAAGAATGAGTTACGAGTTACATATAGCATGGTGGGAGAAAAGATTATCTTTCGTTTTAGCAGAATGATTTATCCTCTCTAAATTAAGTCTAAGGAAGTCGGTTTATCGTGATAACAATTGTGGATCTTCCTATAAGCCAGCATTTCCAACACTATACTCATTGAAGAAGGGATCACTTATGCACCTTAAATCTAATCACTTCTTTTGTAGCCTCTCTGTTTATTCAGTCATTACCCAACCAAGACCGAGATCTGGAAAATACAATATTAATTTTCTTGGTTTGATTTCGTTTTAAAATTTGTTGCACTTGTAAATCCCTGAGTTGTTTTTTCTAAAAAATTCCTATTTAGTTTAGCTAAGAATCAATGTGTAACTATTAATTGTTGGATGTGTCATAATGGTGGTCTATTATTCGGTTTTTTAATTGTATATCTTCTATAGCAAGTTGTTTATCAGAAGAGAAATCTATAATTCTCAAAGCATGTATGCTTGTAAGTTTGTGCCTCCTTTTTAACTATAAGTGCGCATTCAGATTCATTGTACTTCTCCAAAATCGGACCAAGTTTCAACGCTGTCAATGATGAGTATGCAGGTAATGATACATCAGACAAACTTAAGCGGGTTAGGATGTGCAACACCAGCCTTCTTAAAGAACGTTGTGTACTGCATTAAATCGGAGTATATAGCTTGGATATTGCAGGGCCTTAACAGAAGTGTAGCGAAGAAGTACGGACAATTAGACATCGTTTGATATTGCAGGCTATTTAAGCGAAGAAGCAAGCCTTCCTTTACAAAACTCTTTGCTGATTAGTCTTTACTTGTATGTTGTATTTTTCGTTGTCTAACAAGTACTAGTACTAGCGAACCAGTTGCTTAACTGAATGATGAATATTAGTTGTTTTGTGCATATCCTTGATGTTAACATTCTTGTGTTTGAGTAGTGATTTAATTCCTCTCTATGTGTTTGCTTTTAACTTGGATAATTTAATTTGTTAGTTGTGGATGAAGTCGTGACCATTTCCCGTTGAGTTGGTCACTGTGAGCAAAGTCCACAACAATTACCAAACATCGCTTGGAGGGCATGGGCTCAAGTTTGACAAGGTGGTTTGACAAAGGCCCAAAGCTGTAATATTCTGCAGTTCAAACAGAGTCTGAATTTGATTTTAACATCTTTGCACTTAGGAAGCTAAGAATCAATGCAAGTTGGAATTCCTTGCCTAACTCATCTTTCTAAACCAGCAAATCAATGCAAGTTAGACAAGCTACTTAACCGTAGGGGCTTAAGTTAGACAAAGTTAGCCGGAGCTCGGCTTGAGTTAGACAAGGTTGGCCAAAGCTCTACATGCCTAGGGTTTATGCACTTTTTTATTTTTTGAAGCACTATATATACACAGGCCTAGGCCTAATGTTCCGCAGATAATACTTTGAAGATGTCCTATACTAATGCCGTCTTCGTGTACACGTCAATGAGACATCTGATGGCGTAAAAGTAGATCTACATATGTTAGTTTGGATCTCTCAATCATGTGAATGTTAAATTTTGAGTATTTATTTTTCCTTTTCTCTTCCTGTATTTTTTTTATTTCCTTTTAGGCTAAATCTATTGATGTATGTTAGACCTAACTTCTACTGCAATCAAAGAACAAACTGCACAACACAAGAATAGAACTGAAGCCGAGAATTCTTATTAGAAAACTTATTGTTGCTTACAATCCCTTTGGCTTAAAGCCTGTATTTATACTACTAAGACATAACCAATAAACTTCCTAACATAAGAAATTCTAAATAAAGAAACACTAAACAACGTCTTAACCAAGTAAACTTCTCAAACACGGAAACCCTTAGAATGTTCTCGTAACTACTCCAATCCTGAACCAAACAACACCGCATCCACATCTCTCTCACTCAACTAAATCTCATCTCTAGCATCCACATCTCTATCTCTGATCTAGATCTGATCTCCATTATCCAACAAACAGTAAGAAATAGAAGAATAATGAGTTATGAATTACTGATTTCTGAGTTTGTGTGGGAAACTTTTACATATACCGTGGGTGGATCTGAGACACAAGCAATCATCCTTGATTTAGCATAATGATATCTCCTCTCACATTTAAATTGAATGAAATAGGTTTCATCCTGAGTTTGTTAGGAGAATTTTGGATATGCAAGTTTATCATCCTGTACAAGGAATACATCGCCGCATCTCTGCACCTGTAGAAGAGGATGTTCGAGTGTTCTGTTGTGGTGGAGAAGAAAAACGTATGAACACGTAAATGGTGTTTGAGATTCGAAGTGCATCTATGTAATTAATTGTAATTTTGTATCCCTAGCTAATCTGTGTTTTTACTTACTGGTCAGTGTCTATATTCGATCTAGTGTTAGTCCCCTAATATAGTATTTTTGCAAGTGCACTTTAAGTTGGCATTCCTTGCCTGCTGGCTTATCGCTCCAGTCACATGCAATTGTTTACTGTAAGGATTTAAGCAAGTCTTTTTTGTTCAAGAAGCTGTTAATCCCATTTTGTATCCTCACATCAAATTAAGGTTAACCAATGGGACTATAATTGTTATTTCCAAGCACTAAGGTTAATTTTAATGTCTATGTGATAATATCTTTAAACCAGTAAAGTTCATGTTCTCCAAAACCTATGGGATGATCTAGAATTGAGTAGGTAGAAATTGAAATGTCGGTTGCCTTATGAAAGAATACACTATTAGCCATTTACTTGGAGTATTTGCTTCTGACTTTGTCTGCTAAGTAACTTGGATGCTCCAGGGAGCACAAGTGCAAGAGATCTTCTTTACTTGGATCTCCAAATCAGGGACTTATCTTCTTTACTATTCTCGATGCAAAACCAACTTGGCTACAAGTGACTGACTCAACTCATCGTGCAGTCGCTTGCCGCAGTCCAAGAGTAAAAAATTAGCAAATTAAAAAGCAAAAAATCCATAGAGGTATTAAATCATTAATCACATAGAAGAACATCATCACTAAGCAATAATCCCATAAACTCAGATGCAAAAATCAAACAAACAACAGCTGATTAGGAGGTAGTATGAACTTACTATCGATTGCATATCTTTTTTCTATTCCACTTCGAACTCCTAACTTTTTTTTTTATTTGAATAACTGGTTTTTGCCGTCATGACTGCACTACACCACTAGTATGCTTTCGCATCTTATAGCCATTGGATTATATAATTTTAAAATGCACAATGTGAGATAAAATATCACTCGGAGTTGAAGGAGACATTTCTTAAGAGATTCCGGGGTCTTATGAACAATGTCCAAGTCTTTTCACTGCGTGATTCAATAGACTGAATGGATTCACCGTTGCGGGGAAATCATAGAGAGCGCCATATGAAAATAGAATAAACCAACTGGCAATAGCTTAGTTGGCCGGATGTTGGACTCCCAACCTATAAGTTGCGGCTTCAATTCCTTCTGCTGATCGATCAAAAAAAAAAAAAAAAAGAATCAGGTCTCATAACTAAACCACCCAAAATAGCAAACAACAGAAAGCTAGAGGATATGAAACGAATTGTAAGTTTTGAATTTGATCAAGCGGCATGTAAGAAGACATCTCCAAATCCTACATGTTAATTTTTAATTTTTATATTCTTTGCTCTCCGCATAAAGTCTCGTGGCATATTTTCCCGTCTGAGTGGTTCAGCCATTTCAACCCTCAGAAACGGAAAACTTTAAAACTGGAACAACTAACATATGCCAGATCTGGACAATCAATCCAGACCTTTGATCATTCCCATCTTTACCCCACTACCAATTCCAATTTTACAGCCATTCTTCTTTTCACCATTAAGATTGTAACATGTCATGTCTCAATTTTGGACTAGCCCCTGTTGTCCAGGCTGTAGCAAGGTCGTTCAGAAGGAGCAAATCAACCATAAAAAATACAACGTAAAAACATGGTGTCTTTTTCGACTCTATCCAAAACAAGCCCTAAATGAAAGCAAGAAGGGGGCCATCTTAACATATATATAGTAAGCCCTAAATGAAAGTAACTGCTAGAACTTGCATCATTTACAAGATATGTAATTCAATCGTAACATGTCAGTGTGTTCAAAAAATAACTTTGACAATTGTGTTTGCGGAGGATAGGATCTGATACCAGATGGGCTTAAGTTTGGACAAAGAACAGGCCTCTACAGTGTTAGTCATGAGGCTTAGGGTTTACTATAAAAGAAGATGACCTTTCATTCATTTTACGGCGAAACACTACTACAGTATAACTGCGCCGTTTCCACATCTCTCTCAGATCTAAGTCTCATCTCCATCATCCAACATCTGCATCAAAATCCGATCTGCAAGAAGAATGAGTTATGAATTGAATCTTGGATTTGTATCAGAACCTTTACACATAGCCTGGAGGAGGAGAAACAATCATCCGTATTTAGCACAATGATTTCTCCTCTCAAAGATAAATCAAAGTATGAAATATTTTGGTTTTGAAACCCATGGAAGGTTTGGATATGATGTATCTTTTCGTCTTATTTCGCTAGATCCACTGGTTTAATCTTTTGATAGGTAGCAAAGTGGCCATTCTATTCTTTGGTTTCATTGATCTTCAATGTATTGAAGCTGCAAATATGATCAATTCGATGGTCATTTCTGCAAACCATTGGATACAGAGCTCATAAGATCATTTGTTGATGAACATGAGATCACACTATAGTAGAAGAACAGTAGAATTAAGGTTGTATTGGAGGCTTTGTATCTCACTTTTTTTAAGTTTAAATGGTCTATTAGATGGACCTCTAAAGGTTAATTATTTTCCACTTTCAACATTTTTAATCTACTTAGACTTTGTATAATGATTTGGCATAATGATTTCTTCTCTCAAGTGAATCGAAGTTTAAAGTATTTTGGTCCTAAGATAGTTGAGATCTAAGCTTGGTGTATTTTGGTCTATGCTAAATTCTGTGGAGATAAAAGAAATGTTAGGAACTGAAAAGAGATATAACTAGTAGTATATATGTAAAATGGTGTTTGAGATTCAAAGTTACTTACATCTATGTAATCAATTGTAAGTTTATATCATCTCCTAATCAGCTGCTTTTTGCTAAATTCTTACCTTCCAAATCACATTACTAGTTTACAGAGAAGAATTTTCACTTTTGATTCCATTAATATATACGCGGCTCTTTCCGGTAAACCCATTCAGATTCCAAAACCCGAACTTGCATTTCCTTGTCCATCTTCTTAAACGTGATATAATAATAACAGAGCTTCCCATCACACTCTGTTGGATTTTGAGTCCAATATTAAATCACTAGGATATGGATAGGCTTTAGGGTTTGGTATATAAATATTGAGTTCATTTTAAGGTAAACGTTACTACTCAACTTAGTTCCGCCGTTTCCACACCTCTCTATCTGATCTCCATCATCATCCAAAAAATCTTCTTAGTCTAAAAAGAAACTGAAAGAAGAGAAGAAAATGAGTTATGAATTATTGAATTTCAGGTTTGTGTGGGAATCTCTACGTATACCATGGATGGAGGCTCAATCATCCTTAGATTTCACACAATGATTTTTCCTCTCAAAATATTTTTATAAGTTGGAGACCGCAAACCCTGACCTTCTTTAAAAGAAACTGAAAGAAGAGAAGAAAATGAGTTATGAATTATTGAATTTCAGGTTTGTGTGGGAATCTCTACGTATACCATGGATGGAGGCTCAATCATCCTTAGATTTCACACAATGATTTTTCCTCTCAAAATATTTTTATAAGTTGGAGACCGCAAACCCTGACCTTCTTTGGAATGTGATTTCACATAATGTCCTAATTTCGGAATGTGATTTCACATAATGTCCTAATTTCTTTAGCTGCTTAACATTACTGCGGAAACAGTCAGAACTAGAAGATATAAAGATAAAAGAGAATTTTATTATTGAATGGGATATTTTACATTGAGAACCCATAGGGTATATATAGCGATACCGTAACTTGGTATGCAAGAATAATACTTGTAAATCAATTCATACTAAATATATCAAATACTAAATATAACCTTAAATACTAAAACTTTCCATATAATTTATTATTACCAATCCTATACTCTAACACCCTCCCTCAATCTCATTACCAATCCTATACTCTAACACCCTCCCTCAATCTCATGGGGATTGCAAATCACATGAGATTGGCCTTGAAAGTTGTTGACGAAGTGCGGTGCAAATAAACGCCCGAGAAATATTAGAAGAAACGCGTCGCCATTAAAAAGAATACCGATTAGGACAACCACCAAAGTTGCGAAAATAACGTAAACCATTGATAGAGCATATAAGAATCATCGATAAGAGAAAAGAGATAATACCTTGCAAAATTGGGATTAGAAAAGTTGACGAAAAATGGATACGAGGACCAGAGAGAATGGAAGAGAAGAAATATAAAGATTGTAAAGAAGAAAGAGAAAGTGGACTAGAGAGAACCTAAAGGAAGAGTATTTGTTTAATTGGAGTACGAATTAATTAATGGGTGGAACCTTGAAAGAATAGCACGATTGTCTTTTCCACTTTCTTTGTCTTTGCTTGTCATGGTGGGATAGAGATAAACCTGGACGGTTTGGGTTTCGAGAAACAAATAAGGGGGAACAGGACATGTATGCTAGGCTCGGTGGGTAGTGGGCTTGTTAAAGCCGATGAGAGTTTTGAACAGAATTGGAGTGGAAAGAATGAGGAAGAAAAATTGGTCAAAGAATTAATTAATGGATGGAAGTCTTGGTTTGGTCGAAGAATGAGTAGTGGGGGTACTGAACGTGGAGAAAGAGGAGAAAGAATGGAAGAGATGGTAGGGAAAGAAAGATTTTGGCAGAAAACGAACGATTTTTTTTTTTTTTTTTTTTTGATAAACCTAAAAAGTAAAATAAAAACCTAATAAGAAAAACTAATCATATTGCAGCGGAGGAAAGATCCGGCGGGCGGTAGTATTGGAGACTACCGCCGCCGGTTAGAAAAGAAAACGAGGTGGGCAACAGGTCCGGATCGAACCTATAGGGTATATATAGGTTTTTTTTTTTTTTTCTGATACCAAGTCGGAACTTGAGATATAAAGATAAAAGAGAATTTTATTATTGAATGGGATATTTTACATTGAGAACCCATAGGGTATATATAGCGATACCGTAACTTGGTATGCAAGAATAATACTTGTAAATCAATTCATACTAAATATATCAAATACTAAATATAACCTTAAATACTAAAACTTTCCATATAATTTATTATTACCAATCCTATACTCTAACAAGTCAGAACCCATGGGTTCTATTATGATACCAAGTCAGAACTAGAAGATATAAAAATAAACGAGAATTCTATTATTGAATGAGATGTTTTACATTGAGAACCCATAGGGTATATATAGCGATACCGTAACTTGGTATGCAAGAATAATGCTTGTAAATCAATTCATACTAAATATATCAAATACTAAATATAACCCTAAATATTAAAACTTTCCATATAATTTATTATTACGAATCCTATACTCTAACACCCTCCCTCAATCTCATGGGGATTGAAAATCACATGAGATTGGCCATGAAAGTTGTTGATGAAGTGCGGTGCCAATAAACGTCCAAGAAGCATAAGAAGAAAGCGCGTCGCCATAAGAAAAATTTACCGATTAGGAGAACCGCCAAAAACACCGAAATTCACATGCGTCGATGGATTCAAAATAGGGATTTGAGAAGAATAGCGCGACAAAAGAGAGAAAAGAGATGATTAGGAGAATAAAATAGAAAAGTTGACGAAGAATAGTGCGACAGTAGAGAAAAGGGATAATTGATTAGGAGAATCACTGGATACTGGATCCACAATCATGAAAAGAATCAAAGGAGCACATCAGAACCGTAGATAAGTAATGAAACTTCCGGAAAGGGAGAGGTGGTGTTGCCGACATCTTCAACAAAATCGATAACTTCAAGATTAGAGGGTGGATTTAGAGTTTGGCAAATATGGATGATAAACCTAAAAATAAAAACCTGGTATGAAAAACTAATAATGTTGCAGCGGAAGAAAGATCCGGCGGACGGTAGCATGGAAGGCTACCGCCGCCGGTTAGAAAAGAAACGAAGTGGGCAACAAGTCCGGATCGAACCTGCTGATACCAAGTCAGAACTAGAAGATATAAAGATAAAAGAGAATTCTATTATTGAATGAGATATTTTACATTGAGAATCCATAGGGTATATATAGCCACACCATAACTTGGTGTGCAAGAATAATGCTTGTAAATCAATTCATACTAAATATATCAAATACTAAATATAACCCTAAATATTAAAACTTTCCATATAATTTATTATTACGAATCCTATACTCTAACACCCTCCCTCAATCTCATTACCAATCCTATACTCTAACAGAAACAGAAAGCTAAAGATGTTTAAAGAATCAGCAGTATAGGTAGCTGAAATGATGAATGTGTAAGTGTATGTGCTCGATTTGTGACGTGTTATGATAGTGTTGCAAGGGTTATGGAAGAGAGATCAATGAAGATAATGGTGGCGGTTCCAAAGATTACTTGTCTCGGAAGTTAGAATCCTTGTTTTTTGTTCCTTTTAAAAGCTCTTTGGTATTGTTGTTTAAGTGTTGTATTTACTTAGTAATATTGGTTTTCAGAATTCGAACCTTCATTTTACTCATTATATATGTTTTTCTGGGAGACCTTGCTTGCGAATGTATTGGATAAATGCAATTCTCTTTCATCTCTATTTGCGTTTAGAGGGGAGAACTCGCTAACCGCTAGGCATGTGTTTGCATATCGGACTCTTCTTGCCATGTAACTACTTTATGAATCTGTCTCATGTTATTTTGTAGCATAGCATTTGGTATAATCTATGTTGTATTAGGCGTTAGGCCCATCGCCTGGGCGCCTAGGAGATCACTAATACAATATATGCTGTTTTAGATTTCTATACCACTGCATTGTTAAATAACGAAAAGAATACAGTCCCAAGATAATCCACTACCACTATCAGCATACCTGACCTTTTTAGAACTAAAATATGGAGGTAGAAATGTTTGTTCGTCTGCATGTTGGACGAGAAAACAGGGAAGCTAAGTCTTCAAGATCCAAAAAAAAAAAAAAATAGAAGACTTAAAGTGATTTTCGACTAAAAAGGGAAGAAGAAGATATTCAGGGACACATGGAAGAATCTCGGTCCTGTTTGGCTAATTATGGAAGTTATATGCAGTACCAATCCAGGATTTGCTGGCAGAGGAATAATAAGAGAGTTTGTATAGAAATAGGAAACCACTTGAGAAGAAAAAGGAATGAGAAAAAGCCGAGACTTTCTGCCAAAGAAAGAAAATATATTCAATAACGTTATTTCCTTAAAACTTGATCATTAATCACGTTATTCCAACTTGATTACTATTTGTTTCCATATTTTTATATCATTGATTGTCAATGTTGATTGATGTTTCAGTAATGTTGATATTTCTCCGTATATAAAGTTTATATACTTTGATATTAGCGAGATGATGAAGAAGAATGGTCATACTAATTTTCACTCGTCCATTATAACCGTGTTTTAAAAGTATTTGGGCAATTGACCAAACTGGGAAATATTACCAAATACCAAACGGGCTCTAGTGGTAAGTATGGGCTTAGGGTTTACTAGTACTATATAATATAAGATGACCTTATTTTCATTTAGGGTAAACACTCTAGACTACTCAAATCTTGGATCAAACAGCACTTTATTTCACCATCTCTCGAACTAAATCTGATCTCCAAGAAGAATGAGTTATGAATTGAGTCTTGGATTTGTTTGGGAACCTTTACATATAGCATGGAGGAGACACAATCATCCTCAATTTGGCATAATGATTTCTCCTCTCAAATGTGTTGATGGTGGTTTTTAGCTTAGGGTTAAAATCGTAACACACTAAACCCTAGCAGATAGTGATGTCACAACATTTAAAGTATCAAAAATTTACTAGGCACATTTACTGAAACCTTTAATGTGTCCCTGAATAATTACCGGGGTATCTTTTTCAAATTAGGTTTACGACAAGCCAAACCCTAATTCCCACGTGTGCCAATGGCAAATCATGCCAGCCACAACGACCACGCCAAAGCATGCCAACCATGCTAGCCGCACCTCTGTGTCAATGGAAAATCATGCCAGCCACACCGACCGCGCCAAAGCAAGCCAAACATGCTAGCCGCACCTCTGTGCCAATGGCAAATCATGTCAGCCACACCGACCGCGCCAAAGCATGCCTACCACGTTAGCCGCACCTCTGTGCCAATGGCAAATCATTCCAGCCACACCGACCGCGCCAAAGCATGCCAACCATGCTAGCCACACCTCTGTGCCAATGGCAAATCATGCCAACCACACCGACCGCGCCAAGGCATGCCAACCATGCTAGCCGCACCTCTGTGCTAATGGAAAATCATGCAAGCCACACCGACCGCGCCAAAGCATGCCAACCATGCTAGCCGCACCTCTGTGCCAATGACAAATCATGCCAGCCACACCGACCGCGCCAAAGCATGCCAACCATGCTAACCGCACCTCTGTGCCAATGGCAAATCATGCCAGCCACACCGACCGAGCCAAAGCATGCATGCCAACCATGCTAGCCGCACCTCTGTGCCAATGGCAAATCATGCCAGCCACACCGACCGCGCCAATCATGCCAACCATGTTAGCCGCACCTCTGTGCCAATGGCAAAATCATGCCAGCCACACCGACCGCGCCAAAGCATGCCAACCATGCTAGCCGCACCTCTGTGCCAATGGAAAATCATGCCATCCACACCGACCGCGCCAAAGCATGCAAACCATGCTAGCGGCACCTCTGTGCCAATGGCAAATCATGCCATCCACATCGACCGCGCCAAAGCATGCCATCCATGATAGCCGCACCGCCGTGTCAATGGCAAATCATGCCAGCCACACCTACTGCGTCATGCCAAATGCACCTCGCCATGGCCCCATGCCACGCCACCGTATCGGCCTTCACTACGCGTCTATCAAAACAAAGGCGTGCAACATTCAACGGTTGCCCTTCAATCCCAGGAGAAAATCCTGGCCGTCTAAGGTTACCAAATGACCTTTAATTTCCCCAAAACCCTAGCTTGGTCACGCACCTAGCCCAAGCTAGTCACGCCATGCGCCTATGGCAAACCCTTGGCCCACATGCCAAGCCAAAACCGCACCTAGCCCAAGCAAGCCACGCCATACGCCCATGGAAAACCCTTGGCCCCACATGCCAAGCCAAACCAAACCTAGCCAAGCTAGCCGCGCCATGCCAAACGCACTTTGCCTTGGCCCTAGCCATGCTAGTCACATCATGCCAAGACAAACGCCCTTGCCTTGGCCCTAGCCACGCCATACGCCCATGGCAAACCCTTGGCCCCACATGCCAAGCCAAAACCGCACCTAGCCCAAGCTAGCCACGCCATACTCCCATGGTAAACCCTTGGCCCCACATGCCAAGCCAAACCTTGATTCTAGCCAAGCTAGCCGCGCCATGCCAAACGCACTTTTCCTTGGCCCTAGCCATGCTAGTCACATCATGCCAAGCCAAATCCCCTTGCCTTGGCCCTATCCACGCCATACGCCCATGGCAAACCCTTGGCCCCACATGCCAAGCCTAACCACACCCTAGCCGCGCCACCCTGTTGGCCTTCCCTACGCGGCCACCAAAACGAAGGCGTGCAACAATCAACGGTTGCCCCTCAATACCAGGAGGAAATCCCAACCATCCAAGGTTACCAGACAACACATGGTAACCTTTGGCCTGTAAACCTAAGTTTGGCCATGCCAACCTAGATGCGCCACCACGTTGGCCCTCACTACGCGGCCACCAGAACGAAGGCGTGCAACAATCAACGGTTGCCCTTAAATCCCAGGAGCAAATCCTAGCCATCCAAGGTTACCAGACGACACATGGTAACCTTTGCCCGAAAACCTAAGTTTGGCCACGCCAAACCTTTCCATGCCAACGGCATGCCAACCTAGATGCGCCACCACGTTGGCCCTCACTAGGCGGCTACCAAAACGAAGGCGTGCAACAATCAACGGTTGCCCTTCAATCCCAGGAGCAAATCCTAGGCATCCAAGGTTACCATACGACACATTAACCTTTGGCCCGAAAACCTAAGTTTGTCCACGCCAAACCTTGCCATGCCAACGGCATGCCAACCTATCCACGCCACCACATTGGCCCTCACTATGCGTCTACCAAAACGAAGGTGTGCAACGATCAACAGTTTCCCCTCCTCTCAAGATGCAAAATCGAAGGTCACCAGGCTGGCAAGTTTTCCGAGCTTGACTTGACAAGCCATAACAACGTGCTACATGTTTTGCAAAACATTCGAGACATCAACACAAACCGGGGATCCTCTTTGGGTATTAGTTTGGCGGTTTCTGCGTGCGTGCGTGCCACGCCCGTCATAAGGAAGTGTCATAAGGATGAGGCGGTTAGTAAATCTTTGGAAGTTATTTGTGAAACGTTCATGGGACATAAAGCACATGCGTTAACAACTTTATGGGAAATCAATTCCATAACGTTAGCAGTTTCATGAAAACCTGTTTCATGTGTTAACCACTTTATGAAACATCAATTCCATGCATACGGTTACCACATCCTCTCATTTACTTCCCCACTCCTTAATGAGATCACTGTACATTTTTACTCCGACTTGTATAAATAGGCCTTACCTATTTCCATTGAACAACAAATTCATACGGGAGATACAACACTCAGAAGTACTTACTTTCTAGCTCACCTTGTTAGCTCTCTCACTTTTCTGATAACAAGTCGTAGTGACCCAACTACTCTTCCAGAATCAACTATTCTGGTCTCACCACTTTCCTTGCTTCCCTCCCCAAAACCAACCCATTCTCCTCCACTTTGTGACCGAAGCAAGTCTAGAATGGCCATTTCTTGGTTTAGGACGGACTTGTACCAATTGATCTCTCGAATCTAAAGTACTCCCTTGCAGTACATTGTTTAGGGTTTAAATTGTTTCTTGTAATACTACAGCGCACCCACCATGGAGGAAACTTATAGCCTTTTGAAACAAGATCCGCCAAACTTTTAAGTTTTGGGAACAAAGTCAAGAATGGCGAAAGACGCTAAAGGTGAGAGTTGGAAATGAGTGCTTGAAACTGATGGCAAAAATGAGGAGTTCATAAGTGTATGAGCAAAGGGATCGGGGAAGGTAATAGTACTGGTGGTTCCGAAGAGTACTATTGGGAAGTGTAAGTATTTAAAATTCTCCAAGAGAAGGGTCTTTCCCGCCTTAATCATAAGGTTTGAAATCAGTGGTAGCTCGAAGTAGCCTTGAAGCTTTTTCCTGAATTCGAACCAATGTTTTCATTTTAGTACAATTTATTTTTCTTCTTGAAAATGAAAATGTATGTAAATCTGAAGGCTGATCTTCTACTGTCAGCTTATTTGAGCAACATAATTTGCTGGATGTATTGGCTACCTGCATTTGAACTTAATGTCTATTTGAGTTAATTTAGAGTTAAGAGAAAAGAAGAATATACCTACACGTTCCATGATGTTGCAGGTGCGTCGTAGTTTCTGACACCGCAAAGGAGAAAGTTTCGTAGGAATCTTACTAATGTCACAGCTACATGTATTTACCATAGCTACATCAATAGAACCCAATCTGACCTCGTTTTGAATTACTTTGTTTTATTCATGAGACATTTCGCTTTCGCCAACTAATTTTTAGCATCCATTCTTCCCACCTTGTGCTTGAAAGAGCTCTCAGACTGCATTCGGCATCTAGCCATTCCTCCATCGTCCAACATCATAAACCAAAAAATAAATATAAAGCTGGCAATAAAATGGTTGATCATCAGCCCCCTAGAAAAGACCTAGGTAGTAGTAACTCAATTCAAGATATGTAACTCAATTCAGCATTACAAGATATGCAACTCAATTTAGATAGTGGTGGTTAAAAAATAGAAGCGTTTATTGGGGACCATGGTTTTTTTGTGGGGGACCATCGTTTTATTTTGGGTAAGACATTAGAAGTAAATCTAGGTCACCCCTTATCTAAATATTTATATTAATACCAAAATTACCCTTTTCAATTAAGTTAGTGCAATGATTAATTGTATCATTAGGTTAACATAATTAGTGATTAGTGCAAGATTAAATAAAAAAAAATATTAAACTAAAAAAAATTAAACTAAACTAAATGATTAGTGCAAGATTAAATGAAGATTAAACTAAGCCCAAAAAATTGAACAAAGGTTTGGTTGGGAAATATTTTTGCGACGTAACCGAACCTTAGTTCGGTTGGGAAATGTTTTTCGCAACGTAACCGAACTATGGTTCGATTGGGAAATATTTTGCGTAACAACCGAACTACGGTTCGGTTGGGAAATGTTTTTTGCAACTAACCGAACTATTAGGTTCGGTTGGGAAATGTTTTTGCAACTAACCGAACTATTAGGGTTCGGTTGGGAAATGTTTTTTTCTACTAACCTAACTACTAGGGTTCGGTTGGGAAATGTTTTTTTCTACTAACCGAACTATTAGGGTTCGGTTGGGAAATGTTTTTTGCGACATAACCGAACTAAGGTTCGGTTGGGAATTTTTTTTGCGAAATAGCCAAACTATTCTTCATGTTCATCATTTCTATTAGGTTCGGTTAGTTCGACAAAGTTTTTCACTTAATTCCTAGCCGAACTTCTCTCTGCAACTTCCATTTTCAACTCATTTTGATGGTTAATACTCATTTTCAATCGAACGAGGAAAGTCAAGGAAAGAGAGAAGAAGAAGAGAATAATTTTTTTTTTGATTTTGATTTTGATTTTAGTTATGATTTTGATTTCGATTCCCCCTGTTTTTGTTTTTGATTTTGATTTTGGTTAATAAATTCATTTAGATAAGATATATATGATTAAATTTATATAGTTATTAGGTTATTTTTAATTTAAATTAAAGTAAAGGGTAAATGTGTATTTACCTAACTTTAGGACACCCCTTATAAGTATATGGAGGTTGGCCTAATAAGACCATGGTCCCTAAATAATGGTTCAAAAAATAACTTTGACAATCGTGTTATGTAGCCCTGGAGACCATACCAAATGGGCTCCATTAAGGATGGGCTTAGGGTTTTTATCATATCGCTTACATACTATATAAGAGACCTTTCTTTCTTTTAGGGAAAACACTTGTACAATCTAATGAGTACTCAATCCTGAAATCAAAAAGTGCCGTTTCCACATCTCTCTCTCACTGAACTAAATCTGATCTCTATCATCCACATCTTTTTGTGAAGTAAATTTGATCTCCAACATCCACATCTCTCTATCTCTGAACTAAATCTGATCTCCAAGAAGAATGAGTTATGAGTTGAATCTTGGATTTGTGTCGGAACCTTTACATATAGCATGGAGGAGAGACAATCATCCTTAATTAACATAATGATTTCTCCTCTCGGAAGAAGTTTGAGGTATTTCTGCCATCAAGTCAAAACAGGTGAGTGTGTGAATGGCTTCGTAACTAAGCCTGTGTACTGCTACATCATCTGCACAATCTTGGTGGTACCATCATAGTAGCACTCTCTTTGACACATGGAAGAATAGCCTCTGGCTCCGACACACGATGCACCTATGAAGATGGGTCGTTGGTGATGCAAAGTCCATCAGGTATTATTCATTTATGTGGATAATAGTTAAATTTATTAATTTTTAGAATTTGTTAAAAGAATTAACCTTTTATGTACCCAAAACTGCTCAAGGTCTCTTCTAACTCCTCCATGGGCAACATGTGGAGATGAAACGTAGAACCTGGACGTGTATCAAGCGGTCTCCGAACAGTTACAACAGGCTGGACCTCTTAATGCCGATGAAGTGAAAGCACTCGTTACCAAAACGATGGAAGAAAAATACCCAAAACCCATTCAATCGAGTTCAACCATGGGTGCAAAGTCCCCAAAAGTCATTATGTTCTTTGATCTCAATCATCCAACAATTTTCTTCTTTCGTTGAGTAAGAAACGGGAGAAGAATGATTTATGAATTACTGAATTTTGGGTTTGTGTATATAGCATGGTGGGAGGCAAAATCACCCTTGATTTAGCACAATGGTTTCTCCTCTCAAGATTCAATCGAAGATCAAGTCTATAGAAGTCTTTTCCATACTAAAAGGGACGAAAAGTTTTGGTGGGATCTCTAAGACTTGGATACCCCATGGAATTCGGAAGTCCCTTCTTAATTTTAAGATATCCAAAGTAGTAAGCATGTAGATTGTGTTGGAAAACAATTACTAAAAAAAGGATTTTTAAGTTTTTAATAAAATTATACTTTATTGTTTTCTTTTGTGAATGAAAAAACTTATTAGTCCCACATTGTGGAGTCTCCACTTTTTAATTGTTTTAAGAGACTATATAAGCTTTTTAGTCCCACATCGGGAGTTCTTCTTCTTAAGTTGTTTTGTTCCATTATATAAACAAATTCACTACTTTTGTAAAAATCATGGGAAAGGGGTTGCTCCTTATTGTAGAGAGACCCCTAAGGGAAAATATTTTATGGTCGTTTCTTAAGTGTTTGCGATTTTCCTTAACGGTTTTTCGGAGTTGCCAAGCTCAAGTTGAGCATCTACTGCATATGCTAGTAGTAGGTGTAGTAGGGTGTTTTATCCTGGAGATATCCGTCCTGTGAGGGCTATAGCATCACTCTTGAGTGTAGCCGGGCGCTAATGTCTTAAGGGCAGCGTGTTGAACACGTGACTCACTCTGTTTTTCCAAAGTTTTGCCTTGTTGCTGTTGCGGAGATTTGGGGAGCTCGTCCGTTTCATCAAATCGATCACTTCCACTATAAAGGAGCTAAGTATCAATAACTTTTGCTTATTTGATTTATCCTTGTTTTTGATTATTGCACCCAACAATCTTAAGACATTAGAATTTGTAATAATCAAGAATGGTTGATTGGTTTGTGAATCATGGATGTTAATTATGGAGTGAAAAAACAGAAAACGAATTTTTGGTCAGCTGTAGAGTTTCGAATTTATCTCTCAACCTAGAAGGAATTTCGACGAACCCTTTTGACACAACGTAGAGGACATCCTGATAGTTACCCACGTAAAATTTCAGAATTTTTGGAGTTGTAAAAGTATTTTTTTGATATTTTACAAAACAGAGAAACGTTCCTGAAAATTCTGACGGGCAGAAATGTTTTATTAACTAAAGTAGTTTTTATGGGGTAACCATGAGTTTTTTGATATGGTGGTTCAAACGAAGTTTGTAAATCTAGATATTATCTTCAAAACTCATATTTTATCTTCTGTTTCGGAACTAAGGTTTTTGAGATGTGGTGTATTAGGTGATTGGAAAATTACCATCTCCGTAGTCAGAGTATGAACGAAGATTATGACATGAAACTGGAAAGGGACATGGCTAACAGGCGCATGTGGATGAACACAATTTTTCCAAAGCTGACAAAGGTTGGATCATCAAACTCAACTCTAAGCGTAGTCTTCTTAAGAAAGGTATGTTTCATAAACCTGAATCTAGCATTACTTTAATTAAGGGTGATTTTTATGTGTGTAAAATCTTAGCCATACGGCAGTTTATTGTAGGCAACATAAAAACCTTAATTACTAGATAGTTAATGCTAATTTAGTTGAAACAAACTAGTATGAGTTCAGTGGCATGATGTCGGAAGTTAGTTTAATAACTAATGTGAGAGACCAGTAGGTGGACTTTGGAGCCACCAAGCATGTTTGTTGAAACAGAGACCTGTTCACCTCCTATCAGAGGATAGGAGATGTCGAGAAACTCTATATGAGTAACTCACCTGCGACAGAGGTTGCATAAAAGGGAAAGGTCGAGCAGAAGCTCATATCTGTAATATTCTCACATTGAATGAAGTTTTCATGTTCCGGGCATATGCAAGAATCTTGTATCTTGTTCTGTTGTAGATGGTAAAAGACTTAAGATATTAATTGAATATGGAAAACTTGTCTTACCTAAGGGCATGTGATTTTGAAGGAAACGTTATAAGACTTAAGGTCAATATAAGCTTAACGAAAAATTGATGAAGTAGTTGATTCTTGTGTTTTCTTTTGTGTGATTGAATGTTTTGCATGGTAGACATGGAACCGTAAACTTATATAAGTCAATGCATAAACTGGGAAGTGTAGGCTGCATACCCAAATTTAGTTTGGATATTGAACACAAAAGTTAAATATTCGTAGAACCAAAATATGCTATAAAACCTTTTAGCAATATTGCTCAGAGTAATTCTAAGCCCTTAGAATTAATTCAGTTAGACCTAGTTGACATGAAATCAAACCAAACTAAGGTGGTAAAAGGTGTTTTTATAACTTTCATAGATGATTGTACGAGGTACTATCTTGTATACTTACTTAGGGGTAAGGATGATGCCTTAGAAGCCTTAAGAGTATAAACTTGAAATTGAAAGCAAAGTATATGTTACCACTAAAAGAGTTAGGTCTGAACATGATGGCAAATATGAAATTCATATAGGAGAACTTTACTTGTTAGATGGCATTATTGATGAGATCACACCTCCTTATTCACCGTAGTCTAATGGTATAGTTGATCGTAAGAACAGAACCATTAAGGAGATGATTTATGCCATGTTGATTAAAGGATTCACCGCCAACTTATGGGGGGAGGTCGTCCTCTGATTTTGTTATATCCTGAATAGAGTAACCTTTAAGGGATTAGATAAAACTCCATATATTTATGAAAGATAGACAACCTTCTTATGCATACGTCAAAGTGTGGGGGTGTTTAGATAAGATATCCCGAGTACCCCTACTGCATATAGTTTTTGGTTGTGAGTTCGCTTTTTCCGACTTTGGTGTGAATACTATTATGGAATCTAGGGATCTTTGAGTTCTTTGAACATGTTTATTCTTAATCATGTACCTCATTAGAGATGTGATGTTGATCCCCTAGATTTATTTTCAAATAGTCGAACTTATCTTTAAGGAAGATGAATTAGAGTTGATCCTAGGAGAAGTAAAGATTAGAACCGAGACTTCTTATGGACACGACTTCTTAATAAGCCTAGCTTAATCGAGCTCCGGACTCGTAAAGAAGCCATAACATCTATTGAAAACCCATTCAGTAAGAAGCTTCATTTAGTGAAATGGACTCGGTCAGTCGGAACCGAGACTTGGGAGCTTGCTAGTTTACCTTTAGGGAGTAAGACCATGTGATGTAAATGAGTCGAGACGTTAGATATATGGAAGTGTGGAAAAGTATTAGGCTAAGCTGGTAGCTAAAGGATATAAATTAAAAGAAGGTGTAAATTTCCTTGATTCTTCTTCACTTGTGACGAGAATTACTTCTGTTGAGATGCTAATTGATATTGCTGCCATAAACAACTTGGAGATACATCGAGATGGATGTTAAGAACTGACTTTCCTAAAACCGTGAATTAGATAAAGAAATTTACATAGACCAACCTGAGGACTTTGTAGTGAAAGTTTATGAAGACAAAGTTTGTAAGTTGAACAAATCTTTGTATGGTTTTCAAATAAGCACGTAAAAAGCATGACATGGAAAATTTGATCATGAGATAATGTGTAGTGGATTTAAGTTAATGAATCGACAAGTATATTTATAAGTAACTTGTTAAGGATGCTGTGTGATTGTATGCTTGTATGTTGATATGTTTATACTTGATACAAACATAGAAGTGATTAATTCCACTAAAACCATGCCTTTGAATGAGAACGTTGACTTGAAAGACTAAGGCTTTTTTATGTAATCTTAGGGATGAGGATTAGAAGATAATCAAACATTTATAGTCTTAGTTATTCTCATTATGTTGAATTTGTGCTTAAGAGATACAATTAGTCCGACTGTAAGCCTGCTTGTACTCCATACGATTCTTCTTGTAGACTCAAGAAAAATAAGGAAAATGGAGGATCTTAACTTGAATACTCAAGAGTTATAGGATGTCTGATGAATTTAATGAACTGTAAGAGTCCAGACATTGCCTATATTGTGAGTAAGTTAAGTAGATATACTTGTAGTCCAGAGCAAGAACATTGTGATGTACTTAGTAGAGTATTATGGTACCTAAAATACTCTATTACCTTTTGTTTTATGAAAGGTATCTTGTTGTCCTTTAGGGACTTTGTGATGCGAGTTTGGATAGTTGACTCGGAGGAGTCTAAGTCTACGAGTGGATGTTTTCACTCTAGCAAGAGGGTTTGTTTTGGAAGATTTCCAAACATACATATATTTCTCAATCCATTATGGAATCGAGAGTATTGCGTTAGATAAAGCACGAGAGGGGCCGAGTGCCTAAGATGCTTTTTAGAAGACATTCCTCTCAGGCATAGGCCTGTGCCAGCTATATCTATACATTGTGTTAGCTAAGCTATAATAGCTAAAGCTAAAAATAACTAATCTCAATTGGCGTTATTTCCATTGATTGGATAAAGTCCAAGGAGAATATCGCGTAACCTTTGACGAAAGGTTTGTCCAAAGAGATAGTTAGAAATGCATCGAGGGGATGGGGCTTAAGCTCATAAATTAAACTTGCCATGAAGGATACTCAACCTTGCTGACTGGAGATCCCAAGATCAAGGTTTCGAATGAGACAACTAATTTATGGTGGGTAAAGGTAAACACTATCAGAGAATTTTATTCTCTGTCCCTTCCCTATGGTGTAAACGTGATAGTGTGACTGCATGTGAAGGATGACTTTTAATAAGTCTTAATGAGTTCTATAGTTTCAATTTAAGATTGAAGTGGGGTGTAGCAGTAACACTCTTTATAGAAACTCACCTATCTGAATGAGGAAGTGGGTTCGCTTCCTATGAGAATATGAGCTTTGATTCTCTAGATTCGGGGGATATGTCCGGGGGCCAAATTGGACAAAACGGCACGAGCTTGGCAGCACCCTTGGAGATATCATCCGTGGTTGTTATCACGAATTACATCAAATGCTAGCGAGTTCAAGACATAGTTCTTGTCTCTAGCAAGTAATTAGGTAATATCTCACTAAGCAAAGGTTCAAGACCTCATGGACACCTCTGCCTAAAATGGTATTTCCTGCGCTTTTTATGTGATTTTTATTTTGATGGTTTTGGTATTACTGGAACTTAGGACCTAAGGGTCACTAAGGGTTCACTAGTTCATGCTTTTTCACTTTGGTGAAAGGAACCTTTAGTCTCACTTGTGAGGAACTAAAGATGAGATCTCTCTATACTATATGATTTTAGAAATCCATAGTATGACCCTGTGGTCAACACACTGTTGTGTGAGGGAGATGACGTTGGAATGGCTAGTATGACTTCAACATGCACGATCTTTATGTATTTTCAGTCAGTTCGGGTCGTGAGATTGGTTTGTTGATTTACCAAGATCTATGTGTTTTCGTGTTTTATTGATTTTTCATTCATGTGGGGGATTGTTGGAAAACAATTACTAAAAAAGGATTTTTAAGTTTTTAATAAAATTATACTTTATTGTTTTCTTTTGTGAATGAAAAAACTTATTAGTCCCACATTGTGGAGTCTCCACTTTTTAATTGTTTTAAGAGACTATATAAGCTTTTTAGTCCCACATCGGGGAGTTCTTCTTCTTAAGTTGTTTTGTTCCATTATATAAACAAATTCACTACTTTTGTAAAAATCATGGGAAAGGGGTTGCTCCTTATTGTAGAGAGACCCCTAAGGGAAAATATTTTATGGTCGTTTCTTAAGTGTTTGCGATTTTCCTTAACGGTTTTTTCGGAGTTGCCAAGCTCAAGTTGAGCATCTACTGCATATGCTAGTAGTAGGTGTAGTAGGGTGTTTTATCCTGGAGATATCCGTCCTGTGAGGGCTATAGCATCACTCTTGAGTGTAGAAAGGCGCTAATGTCTTAAGGGCAGCGTGTTGAACACGTGACTCACTCATTTTTCCAAAGTTTTGCCTTGTTCTGTTGCGGAGATTTGGGAGCTCGTCCGTTTCATCAAATCGATCACTTCCACTATAAAGGAGCTAAGTATCAATAACTTTTGCTTATTTGATTTATCCTTGTTTTTGATTATTGCACCCAACAGATTGTGTTTGAGATTTAAAACTACATCTATGCATTGTTAGTTTGTATTGGTGTTTGTTTTTTTCGCTTAATGGAGATATTTAAATACTAATTCTAGTTATTTAGATGTCTAAATCCATCGGAGAATTTGTCGACTACAAATTTCATTAGTGAGTAACTTAATGGAATTTGTGCATAACCGATATGATAATGGTGGTTGGTATTCTAATTGTTTCGATAGTGAGTGGCTTTCCAACCACTTTCTCCAACTTCTTTTCAGCATTCTTAGTCAAAGAACCAAGCTATATTTTCCTGCACAATGCTTGCAATTTGATAGTTTCTTAAACACTAATTTAGAGAGAAGCCTTTTGATTTCATTGTACATCTAGAAAAATATATACGGCTCTGTCCAGAAAATCCATGCATCCCAAGAAATTCAAAAGCTGATCAAAGAAAATCCATTCTTGAATAGTCTTGCAATTAATGTTACATTTTTGGTTTAATGCAATTTTGATGTTCTTGCTTTTGAGTAGTGATTTAATTCCTCATATATAGATCTTTTTCTTTTCCCCTTGATGATTCGTTAGGTGTGGACGGACACCGTGACCATTCCCCGTTCTTAGAGAAGTTACCAACGATTTGCGGAGTATGTATTATAGAGGTTCCGATATATTATGGGTAAACATGTTCTTAGAGAAGATATAGTTGAGTTTCCTATACCATTTTGTTTTTTTTTTTTTTTTTTGACAAGGGAAACAGAAACAACAAACTATAGCTAAGCAACAAGGTCGAAGCAGATGCCAAGGCATCGACAATACAAGAGGGTGGAGAGACTAGCCAACTGTTACAAACATGGTTGGTAAGAGCATAATGAGCAAGGGCTTGAGCAACTTCATTACCCTCTCGCTTGACGTAATTGAATTCAATACTAGGTATATTACTAGCCAACTTATGGAGATCATCTAAGATTGGTCTGACCTGCCAATGTGGGAGCTTGCTAGGGTCTTTGATGGCTTTAACCACAGATTTAACATCCCCTTCAATGTTACAATTACAGATCTGGTTGTCGTTGGCAAACTGAGCACCATTAAGGAAGGCCTTGGATTCAGCGATTAAAGGATTATCTTCTCTGAAAAATTTGGAGGAGAAGCCTTTAAAGATTCTTGAACCATCTTTGCACCCTGCATCAACATTTATATTGATGGTGTCTTCTTCAGGGGGAGTCCAGTAGGGATCATTGTCCCTCTCTATAAGGACCACACTTGTAGATTGATTGTAGTAGGCTGTGGCATAAGTCCCAAATACCATGATAGCTTCTTGAATCACTGCATGAGCATAAGGTTTCTTAGACTCAAAAGTGGCTTCATTGATAGTAAGATGCGTACTCTGGTGCTCTCGCCTTCCACCAACAACAGAGTACGCACGCACACATGCTAAAGCTGGTTCCTCCATCTTTTATTGTTAACAACTTAGAGAGGAGATCATTGATAGTAAGATGCTGGATGTCCTGTGATCTAATGCCCAATGGAGAAGCAAATAGAATAGGTTGCACAGCTGGACAATTCAGGAAGAGATGGTTGATAGATTCAACATCTCCATGGAAAAGTTTGCAACTCATATCATAGTACTTGATGAATTTACAAATATTAGCTGAAACTGCAAGCCTATTTTTTTAGTTTGCTAAATTGCATATGATCAAATAGTTCGACAACCACTTGAGAAGTTTACACTATAGTAATCCTATTTTAGGAACCATTTTTTGGGGACCATGGTTTTTTTGTGGGGGGCCATGATTCTATTTTAGGCAAGACATTATAAGTAATCCTAAGTCACCCCTTATCTAAATGTTTTCTTGATACCAAACTTACCCTGAATTAGTTATTAGTTAATGATTAGTATGATTAGTAATGATTAGTGATTAGTAGGATTAGTAATGATTAGTTACCATTAAGAAGTTCTATTACAAAAAAATTTGCGAGAAATTTTGATTTTTTTTTTTCGATTAAGTTCGGTTACCCAAATTTATGACCAAAAACGAACTTAATGATTAGTAATGATTAGTTACCAGTAAGAAGTTCGGTTACAAAAAATTGAAATTTTTCCTTGCGATGAAACCGAACAATATATTTGGTGTGACCATTAAATAGGTCGGTTACAAGAAAAAATTAAAACTTTTTATGATCAAACCGAACTTAAAGTTTGGTTACCCAAATTTATGACCAAAAAACGAACTTAATGATTAGTGATTAGTTTGATTTGTAATGATTAGTATGATTAGTTAGTAAGAAGTTCGGTTACAAAAATTTGAAAATTTTCCTTGCGATCAAACCGAACTATATATTTGGTGTGACCATTAAATAGTTCGGTTACAAAAAAAATTTAAAACTTTTTACGATCAGACCGAACTTAAAGTTCGTTACCCAAATTTATGACCAAAAACCGAACTTAATGATTTGTGATGATTAGTTACCAGTAAAAAGTTCGGTTACAAAAAAATTGAAGTTTTTCCTTGCGATCAATCCGAACTATATATTTGGTGTGACCATTAAATAGTTCGGATACAAAAAAAAATTAAAACTTCTTAAGATCAAACCGAACTTAAAGTTTGGTTGGGAAATGTTTTTGCAACAAACCGAACTATTAGGTTCATTTGGGAAAAGTTTTTTGCTACTAACTGACTATTAGGGTTCGGATGGGAAATATTTTTTGCGACATAACCGAACTAAGGTTCGGTTGGTTTTTTTTTTTTTTTTTTTGCGAAATAGCCAAACTGTTCTTCATGTTTATCATTTCTATTAGGTTCAGTTAGTTCGACAAAGTTATTCACATAAATCCTAGACGAAATTCTCTGCAACTTCCATTTTCAACTCATTTGGATGGTTAATACTCATTTTTCAATCGAACGAAGAACGTCAAGGAAAGGGAGAAGAAGAAGAGAATAATTTTGATTTTGATTATTATTTTGATTTCGATTCCCCCTGTTTTTGTTTTTGATTTTGATTTTGATTTTGGTTAATAGATTCATTTAGTTTAGATTAGATATATATGATTAGATTTATATAGTTATTAGGTTAGTTTTAATTTAAATAAAAATAAAGGGTAAATATGTATTTACCGAGGACACCCCTTGTAAGTATAGGGAGGTTAGCCTAATAAGACCATGGTCCCCAAAAAAACCATGGTCCCTAAGCCCATCTAACCACCAGAGCCCGTTTGGTATTGATCTCTAAGGGCTCAGGTGGTTAGATGGGCTTAGGGTTTATACTCTCTCTATATATATGATTTTTCGATTTCGATTCCCCCTATTTTTGTTTTTGATTTTGATTTTGGTTAATAGATTCATTTAGATAAGATATATATGATTAGATTTATAAAGTTATTTGGTTAGTTTTAATTTAAATTAAAGTAAAGAGTAAATGTGTATTTACCTAACTTTAGGACACCCCTTATAAGTATAGGGAGGTTGGCCTAATAAGACCATCGTCCCCCAAAAAAAACCATATTCCCTAAAAAATGGTTCAAAAAATAACTTTTACAATTGTGTTATGTAGCCCTAGAAACCATATCAAATGTACTTCACAGAAAGATGCGGTTTTTATCATACTACGACATACTATATAAGAGACCTTTCTTTCTTTTAGGGAAAACACTTGTACAATCTAATGAGTAACTCACTACTACTCAATCCTGAAATCATTAATACATTAATCCATTAACATATAAACAAAAAAAAAAAAGATGTATACTCTTATTGGTTTTGATAATTTAAAACACTAAGAATTGTAAAATTATACCAAATTTGTAAATTGTTATATTCATCCAAGGTTTGGAATTTTTTTCCCTAGTTTTAATTGTCAATCTTCCATAATAATAGATTATTCGTCGAATTTGTTTATTTTCTCGATGGATTAAATGATAAAACATAGAAAATAACAAGTTTTTCTTTGATGAAAAATGAGATTAATAAAGAAGAAAAAAAGTGGGTTTTTATTGAAAAGGGAAATTAACGAAGAAGAAGAAAATGGGCTCAAGTTGGACAAGCTTTGCCCAAGCTCTAGTAGTAAAGACAGGATTATTAGGGTTTACTATATATAATAAGAAGATAGCCATCTCTTTCTTTTAGGGCAAACACTCTACATAGTGAACTAGATCCGCCGTTTCCACATCTCTCTTTAATCTCCGATACCAACAATTCTTCTTTTTCGTTTGACCTGATGAGTTACGAATCACACTTTGGTGAACCTCTTAGTATAGCCTGGTGGAAGACACAATCATCATCCTCGATTTATTTAGCATAATGATTTCTCCTCTCAAAGGTAACTCAAAGTTTAAAGTTTTTAGGTCTTAAACTTTAAACACATTCCATTGGAAGAATGGCTAAGATTTTACATTAAAGGTGTTGATGTTACCTAACAGGACACACAACTTTTGAAGAATATAGTAGCACTGTTTTGGTGACAATTAGATAGATTTTACATTTATTTACCTAACACTGCTTGGCTGTTGTACTGCTAGCTTCTCTGATATCGTGTTTCAGGAGATAGAAGCTATGTTAAGAGTATCCGAAATATCATACCAAAGATTCTGGGTATAATCTTTTGTATAGTCTCCTCCGAAAAGATTCTGGGTATAATCTTTTGTATAGTCTCCTCCAATACAAACAGATAACATTCCTTGTTGTATCAAAGTGTTGTTGATTCAGTTAGATTTTTAATTTTTTTATATTTTAACTTCGTTGCACTTGTAATGGTTTTTACATCAGAAACTCTAAGATCATCCCGCAGCATTACAGAAATTTTCACGTTGTTCTTCTTTGAATTTGCCTGACTATTAATTCGTCAATAGTTGGAAGATGTATTGGGTAACTAAATTAGTAGTCTTAAATTGTGTGATTGAGTGAGTAGGGTAATGGAGTTTGTGCATCCCTGAGATGATAATGGTGGTCTGTTATTCTAATTGTTTCCATAGTGATTTGCCTTTCCAACACTTTCTACGATTCCTTTTCAGAAGTGTCGCACAACTCTACATCTAAACTCCAGCCGCCACTTCCACATTTCTGTCTCTCATCGAGTACATAATTAATGAGACGGAAATTAAAACTACACACGTATTAGCCATTTACTTCGAGTACATAATTAATGAGACCATCCAAAACTGACTTCCTATAAGATCAATGACCCAAGGTGCAGCAAATATCTTTTCCAAGAAGTCGAATCAGGGACTGGCATGGTCGTCATACCAAAACGCTGAAACTACGATCACTTGGACTATAAGGGGTAACCAAATGGTCTCAACTTGGACTAGGTGGTTTGCCAAACCTCTTGCTAGTAACTAGAAGGACGGGCTTAGGGTTTACTATATATACACTAAGATACCCCTTTCTTTCTTTCTTTCATCTAGGGCAAACACATCTACATCTAAACTCCAGCCGCCCCTCCCACATTTCTGTCTCTCATCTTCATCACCCAACAATTCTTCTTATTCCAAAAGAAAGAAAGAAATAAAAGAAGAATTTTAATGAATTTTAGGTTTGTGTGGGAACCAGAACCTTTACATATACCATGGATGGAGGTTTAATCTTCCTTAGATTTCACACAATGATTTCTCCTCTCTATGTATTTGTATGGGTTGAAAATTTCAAACACTTGTGTTACTGAAAAACTGGTTCACACACACACCACTTCTTCTCTAGATTAATGTCCTAACTGGGACAAGCTTAAAGAGAAAGCTAAAGATGTTTAAAGAATCAATAGCTGAAATGATGAATGTTGAAGTGATAAGCCCTGATTTGTGAGTGTGTTGTGATGGTTTACGAGAAAAGAGATCCACTAAAAGTAGGTGGCAGTTCCAAATTAAGACCACTCTCTGGGAAGTTGGAATATCTTTGGTGGTGTTGTTAGTGCTCAGTTTACTTTGTAATATACTAGATCTTAACCCGTGCCGTAACGGCACGGGATGTTTTGTCTCTAATACGATATTGTTCACATTCCTCTTGCTTCATTTTATTCGTGAGTAATTATTTTGATATTCAAATAGGTTTTGGGAAACAAAATGGGTTACCTGATCTTTTTATTTTACTTAAGCATGTTATTCCAATTTATTATCTGGACGGAGTAATAATGTTGTGCCAACATGAAAATAAAATAAAAAATACAATAAATAAAATTTTACCCCATTTATTGTTCCATCATACCATAATTTCAAACTTCAAAAAGAATATTTCATCTAACAGTACATATACCTAAACTGCCAATCCAACTCCATGATGTTTATGAATACATTTGTTCCAAATTATTGATAACATAAAATTGAAGAAATTCGTGGATAAAAATATTTCACACCAACTATGCTAAGTAGTGCATGAATGACGTTCTCACATCTAGTGTTACTCAAGTAATTTGGAGTTTTAAAGAGCATAGTCATTTTGATATTTGTATCTACATAAATTCAACTAACCTTCCGAAAAAAAATTATTAGTTTCAAGGTAGAGCCGACACAAACTTCTGTCGCCTTCAATGTATACAACACACATTGGGTTTAATCGGCCTTGAGATTAAACAAATACCCCAACATTAGTCAAATAATGTCTACAAATACGGGATCGAAACAAAGTGCTAACGGGAAAAAATGAAAGACTAACATCAGTTCTACAAAGAAAATACCCTATATGTATCAAAGTTTGTTAACCAAACATGTATTCAAATTAAAAAGTCATCAACTTAACACAAAAATGTAAAAGAACCCAAGTTAAATCAATACTTGCCTAAACAAAACTTATAAGAGAATTTTGTAATTATTAAATACCTTTAAAATCACTATTAGAGATTTAATTGCATGCCTCATTAAAAACCACGGTAGGACGAAATCACCAGATTAATTTGTAGATATTTCTTGGATATGTAGCAATTCCGGAGAAGTTTACACTTTGGTGGTGATGCGTTCCATCTAAGTGTTGTTCGATTTATTATTTTTTTAGAAGGTTTCGGTTTTCATTGGAGAAACCGAGAGGAGCGTTTCATTATATTCATTATCATTCGAAATCCAAAACCAACTCGCCCTCGCTTACGGGATCTCAATACAACCTTAGATTTATCTATTGGACGGAGAAACCTTGATACTAAATATGTAGTTTTTAGTGTTATTTATTATATAACGTGACATCCAAATGTTTTTTTGTTCTTCTTAATTTTCATGTATTTTAACCGAGTTTATATTAGCATTAAGACGATCAACCACATTTCTAATTTATAGTGTTATCCTTTTGTAGCAAAGCACATAATTAACATAATCAATTACTACTCATCAAAACCGGCCAGACCACAAACCACGAGATATCTCTTATTTCTCCACCACCACCATTTTAAATTTCCATCCCTCGTAGAATATTTGGCACACTTATAACTTTTGATCCCACACGTCATGTATAAAGTTTAGATTTAACAAACTTAGGTCGTCAATTAATTTATTCAACTATATGTTTTTTGTTAATATCGAAAATCATGCGTATTTAAAGGTTACCAAAGATAGCGGTGGTACCAAAAACAACCATTTTGTCTTATATGATTTGGTATCATCCCAAAAGTATTTGTTACCGCCTTTTTTGATCGTGTCAAAAACAACCAACTATACTTTTCACAATACAATGTTACCCGTCATGTAAAAAAAAATTATTATTTTTGATTCAAAAAGAAAAAACCAATACCACCGCCATTAAAACCATCCAAAGACCACTATTTCTTCCACCAAAACTAATGTTACCGTCTCCACCACTTAGTAACACCTTCCACCGCTTCCACCACTTACTTCTTCCTCTACTACCACCACCACCACTAATATCTATTGAAATAATTTTTGTCAAAATTATTATTTATTGATGGAGATATGTATTAATATTAATTAAGGGATATTTATGATGATAAATTAATAAATCATTTATCATGAGAAATTAATGAAACCTCAATTAATAAAACACTTATACTAATTAATATTTAAGTTGAACAAACCATAACCATAGATTTATCTTCTCTCTAGACAAATCACTTATACTAATTAATAAAATACTTATACTAATTAATATTGAAGTTGAACAAACAACCACTATTGATTTATCTTTTCTATCAATTCCAACCAAGGTGGAACAATGGTTAGAGGCCACTCTTATGACACAATAGGTCATGAGTTCGAACCTCCCGTTATAATTTTTGAAATTCCATATCTTAATTTGAGTATTCATTTTTAATTCATAATATTGGAATGAACACCACGTGTGCGACTTGTAGGGTGTGGCAGGGAGAACCACAGCCCTTGATTTATCTTTCCCACGGACAAATCCTGACCACCACTCAGCTAGGCAAACTTAGCCTAGCTTTGTTTTGTATTATAGACTATAATAAAGGTTTCAAAACTTGTTAATTCGTTGCATTTAAATTTGTTTTCATTTACTTAGATCTCATTGAAGTAACCAATTTAATTTGATAAACGTTAAGTTGTAAATGTCAAGAACCTAATTAATGTTTTCATCTTATTGCATAATGTTTTTTCTAGCAGACATTGTTGCGAATGTATTGTGGCTACCTACAATTTAATTTCGTCTCTATTTGCGTTTAGAGTAGGAGAACCTAATGCGAATACCGTATGGATACTAAATGCTAGACCTGTGTTAACCAGTTTGCCATGTGCAACAATTTTTTCAATCTGTCTAGGGTTAGGTTGTAGCATAGCAGTTGGTGTATTCATATTTTAATTTTGCCGGTGCAGATATTCAAAGTAGCCTTGTAATTCTCGGTATCGTCAGAGTATTGCAAATTTGCTATCAACACTGATTCTTACTTTTCAGTCCTATTGAACTGACCTAGGAAAACACTTTTACATTAATTGTTAGTAAAACCCAAGATCTCGTAGGACATGTCTCCCTAGTATTTTACCTCACATTGTGCATTTTTAAGGTTAAACAATCCAAAGGCTAGCTATCTGCAAAATGATCCCAAGATCTCGTAAGAAATATATTGTCACATTACTTGGCTAGCTATTTACAAAATGATTGTTTAATTTGCCTCCTAATTATGAAATGGCCATTTTACGCTTGGTCAAAAGATGGCTATCATGGAAGTACCAATTTCGATACTTGTAAGTTGTAAATGTCAAGAACCAAATCATGCTTTCCCTTTAGTATACTAACTCAAAAAGTTCACTTAACCGCAGCTAATGTTTTATTAACGTGATATGTCGCAATACACTTGAGGTCGTTTAAACCTTTATTCTCAAAGTTTTGAAATCAGTGTTAGGTTTTCAGAAAATGTTTTCATTATACTGCATAATGCTTTTCTATTGGCTACCTGCAATTCAATTTCGTCTCTATTTGTGTCTAGAGTAGGAGAGCCTAATGCGAATACCGTGTGTATGCTAAATTCTAGACCTGTGTTTGCATATCAAACCACAACACACCTACCACATGACATCCTTCTGTAGAAATATATTGTAACATCACTTTTTACCCTTGTAATTCTGAGCATTGCGAATATGGGATCACCATTGATTGTCAGTCCTATTGAAATGACTAACGAAAAAGACTTAGCTTTGACATTGCGAATATGGGATCACCATTAAAAAAAAAAAAGACTTTACTATCATTTGGGTAATAACAGAGCAGAGAGCAGAGCAATGAAGTATATCCGTAGATATCTAAATTTTTTTGAAGATATCTGTGATATTGAGGGATGCGAAAAATCATGAGATTAGACTTTTACTTTGGGAAGTACTGGTAGTGCGAAAATCGACTCAACTTTCCCTATAGTGGGGATGCGAGCACAACAATATTATCTGGACATATTTGCGCAGTTGGCATGGGCTCAATTTAGACAATTTGGTTCGCCGAATAGCCAAAGCTCTAGAGAGTAGAGATAAGGGCAGGATTAGGGTTTAGTATATATACTTTAAGACGACCCTTTCTACTACACCTAAATCTGCATCTAAACTCCAGCAGCCGTTTCCACATTTCTGCCTCTCATCTTCTCTTCGAACAATTCTTTTCTTCTGAAATTCACAGAAAGAAATATATAAAAGAAGAATGAGTTGTGACTCACTGATATTTGGGTTTTTGTGGGAACCTTTACATATAGCCTGGTGGTGGGAGACAAATTCATCTTTATTTAGCACAATGATTTCTCCTCTCGAAATTAAGTCCAAAGAAATCTGTTTATCCTGATTCATTTTCTCTTGTAATGGAACCATCTTCTTTAGCAGGAGATTGATGGCTGCTGGAATTTTGTAGGAGAAGAAGCATAACTAATCATTCCTTTTGGAGCCTCTGTGTCCAAGACCGAGATCTGGAAATTATAGTTGTGAATGAATGATTTCTTTTTCAGCGTTACTTTTCCTTTCATCTTGTGCAATTCAAACAGATAAAATGTCTAATTGTATAGCATTTCCAACACTCTACTCAACTCGTTGAAGGACGATTCAAAGGATTCATGCACCACAAACCTACTTCTACGATTCAGTGAAAAATCCAGTTGTGAGTAAATGAGTCTTGCTTTGCAAATTTCTGAATTTGGTATATGTAGTTTATTATGTATCAAAGTGTACCTTGTTTCCATATCCATGAAGTCGGTTGAATTGCTTCCTTAGTTTGATTTCAATTTTACATCGTTGTACTTAAAAATCCAAGAATCAATGTAAGTTGCCATTCCTTGCTAGACTTGAACAGGATCACAAGTTGATCGGATATTAGCTAATTTTGTGCATACTTAATGATTTTCTCTGCTTGTATCTGATTAGTGATTTACTTCCTTTGTGGATCTTGTTTGCTTTTTCCTTAGCCAATACATTTGTTGTGGACTGTGACCATTGCAGGTTCAGTCTGTCCCTTGAAACCAAGTTGGTTTATGGAATGGGCATAGGGATTGATGTTGAGATTATTAGTCCCACATTAACATGATCTTTCTTTCCTTTAGGGCAAAATCTAAATCATCCTAAACTCCTCCACTCCGCCGCCTCCGCACCTCTATCTTTGATCTCCATCACCTCTAACAAATATGAGTTATGAATTACTGAATGACGGGTTTGTGTGGAAACCATTACATATACCATGGATGGAGATCATCATCTTTGATTTAGCATAATGATTTCTCCTCTCAAATGTAAATCAAAGGCAGTGGGTTTCATCCTCAGCCCACCATTGATCCCTCACAGACGTCTTCCGAAGTGGGAGATCGACTTCATTTATGTAACTAGCCACTGAATGGTGAAGCAAGAAATCCAAATCAGGAGAAGAAGGGAAAGTTTTTAGTGGACTCATTCCTTTGGCATTTCCTTGAACTTCGACACTTCCTTGCAAATTTCCACTTCTGCATCAACTTTCTTTCCAATCCAGGGAGAAGTGTGTTAAAAATATCATAAGTGAAAGTGATATTTCACTATAGGTTAGACAAATCAGAATAAGGGAGAATTTATGGTTGGACATAAATCAGAACAAATCTTTTTGAAGGTTTGTTTTCTTCATACCACATAAGGTTTCAATCACACCAGAATTTATTCTGCATCACTGAAAACAGTTCTGCAGTATACATGATTAATAATATGGCATACCCATAAATTCATAGAACATATCAGTGTAGCTTGAACAACTTCGTAAAAAACTGTCCCAAAAGGGACTGTCAAGTTTAAGTTAACAAAGGACAAAAGTGTTTGCGGAATGCTGCCTCTTTCTTTTTTGTGAAAGGAAGAATGCTTCTTTGTGCTAGTTATCATATTTCTGAATCTTCATATAAACTTTATCTCGACCGTAGCAGACCGAAATTTTGCTAGGATGCCACGAGCAATCTTAATTTTTTCCCTGAAGAGGACTTAAATTATTTCTGTTCCCTGAAACTGAATTTTGTATTACTTCTTTTACATGTGCATTTATTTTCTAGCTTTCACACCTTCTGTTGATGCACGAAAAGTAGTATGGTCTATGTTCTGAATGATTGGCATTGTTGTGGGAATGGTGAGACCTTTTTTTTAGAGTTCTGAATTCCGTTTAACTTAACAGAGAACAAGAATGAACGTGTTGTCTGCGTGAGGAATCTGACACCTGAAGATCTACTCAAACATGCAACTAGGCTAAGAAATGCATTAGGAAGGAAGGTGGTAAAGCTGAAAACCAGGCATGTCACCAAACACCCGAGTGTTCAAGGTACATGGACCCCGGACACAAAGTTCGAATCTTTGAACGAGCCGAAGCAGTCAGAGACTCCATTATGTGGCAAGCATTCAACACTTCATCTTTCGTGATGATATTTATTACAACTTAGATCATTCCCTCTCCCTTTAGCATTTGTTTTTGTCATTGGTGTTGTTTTCATGTATACCAACCTCACTTTAGAATGAAGTTGTATGTCACTGATAGGTTGCCTTTTATCGAGAATAATTTTGATAGCGAGAAAAAAAGAAAATGTCTAGTTGATAATTTGGATTTTTTCTTAAAAATTGTCGAAAACCTTTAGTGTGCATCTTGATCTTGATGATATTGGCATCTGCTGTAGCTCATAGTAAACTAACAGCTTACTTGCTTTATTCCCATTTTTACCGTGGTAAGTAATTTATGACTTTCCAGACTTTGTATTGTATGACCTGCTTATAATTTCTAAAAATTCAGAAAAGCCTGCCTACATATTGAGAAAACTAGTGTAAACTAGTGATTTTGGTATTCAGAAAAGTGTGTGGGCTTCCAACTCAAAACCAATTGGCAATGAGTGGAGTGGCTCCACACCTTATATTTAGGATTTAGTCGAAGAAGTTAAGCTATGTGGGACTATTTTAGTTCTCCAACATGCCCCCTCCACGTGTAGGGCTCTGTGAGTCCTCTACATCGTGGACCACTGTATGGTTGCCCTGCCTTCTTGGGTTTTACTGGGTCTTACGTCTCATAGAGGGCCTAGCTCTGATACCATGATAGAAGTGTGTGGGCTTTCAACTCAAAACCAATTGGCAATGAGTGGAGTGGCTCCACACCTTATATTTAGGATCTAGTCTAAGAGTTAAGCTATGTGGGACTATTTTAGTTCTCCAACATTATTGTAAAAGATAAAAAAAAGGTATAGGACTAGAGAAAGACCGGTGACCGGTCAGTACATAACAGAAATAAAAATGATAGGACACACATTCTGTTGGACATAACTGTCATAACAGAAATAAAAATGATAGGACACACATTCTGTTGGACATAAATGTCACAGGTGCTAGTCCTTATACGCCCCCTCAAACTGAGCCAATGGACATTGGAGGAGTTTGTGTTAATGAGTAAAAGTTTGTATAAGATAATCCCTTAGTAAAAATCAAAGCAACTTGATCTTACAGTAGGAATAAAATGAACTTCAACGTACCAGCTGCAATCAGATCCCGAATGTCATGATACTCCAATTCAATATGTTTAGATCTGGAATGATAGACTGAATTTAAAGCTAAACATCTTGCACTGCTATTATCACAGAATAGCTGAAAGGGAGTTGATAGAAAGACAACTTACTCTTCAAGAAGCATAGAAATCCACGTGACTTCAGTGGCAAGAAGTGACAAAGCTTTATATTGAGCTTCCGTAGAGGATTTGGCAAAAGTGGGAAGTTTCTTTGATGACTAATAGACCGGTGAAGCACCCAGAAAGATACAATATCCTGCAGTAGACATGCTGGTATCTGGACAACCAGCCCAGTCTGAATCGGAGTATCTTGTAAAGTCATATCACCATCATGCAGTATAATGCCACAACACAAAGATCCCTTCAGAATTCTCAGAATCCTCTTAACTAGGAAAAGATGAATATCAGTAGGAGCATGCATAAATTGGCTCACATAACTCACAGCAAATGTAATATCATGCCTAGTCAATAGCGAGTAAGATATTGTAATGAACCCACTAAACTTCTGTATTGTGTAGGAGCCTCTAATAATTGACCTTCCAGAATAGACACTCTTTAACCTTCAACAACTAGAATCTTGCAGGGTATAAATTCAAGCATCTTAGATCTGGTTAGCAAGTCCATAGTATATTTATGTTGAGTGAGTGCAATAGTATTGTCTGCATCATTTCTCACAGCCTTTATCCCAAAAAAATAATGAAGAAAGCCCAAGTCCTTCATGGAAAATTGAGTGCTCAAGCAAGATAAGAGACTCAATCAAAGAAGCAGAATTGTCTGTAAATAGAATATATCATCTACATAAAGAAGAAGAATCAAGCAATCAAGACCAGAAGAGAACAGAAACATGGATTTATCAGAAGTAGATTCAACAAAACCCTATTTGAGTAAGAATGATGCATTTGGGGCTTGCTTAAGACCACAAAGAGATTTTAGCAAATGAAATACATGAGTTGGTCTAGATGAATCAACAAATCCTTGTGGCTGACTCGTATAAACATCCCCTGGTAAAAGTTCATGTAAAAAAGCTACAAAAACATCAAGTTGCTTCACAATCCAATTATTTGTCAAAGCAAGAATCAAAACAATCCTTATGGTTGGAGCTTTCACAACTGGACTATAAGTCTCATTATAATTAACACCTTTTTCCTGGTGATATCCTTTGGCCACCAATCTAGCTAGATTTAAACCTTTCTATTAAGTCATCTGCTTTCAATATAAGCTTATAAACCCACTTAGAACCAAGCACATTCATACCTGGATGTTATTCAACTAAGTTCCAAGTTTTATTCTTTTGTAAAGCAACATATTCTTCAAACATGAAATCAACCCATCTACAATCCTTGATAGCAGACTTATAAGTTTTTGGTTCTAGTGGAGTATGGAGAGATGTAGTGAAAGCTAGAAGAATAGGGTGTTTTAAAGAAGTATAATAAGAAACAAATCCAGAAGGTAAATGTTTGGGAACATGTATACCTAACTGAAATCTTGTAATCCTTCTAGGTTATACATGCATGAGAAGTAGATGGAACTGGAGTCTTAGAACAAGGTATTGCATGTATCAATTCAGCTGTAGATCTTGCTCCATTAGAAGTATCAGTAAAAGAAGCAGGAACAGTTTGTTCTGTAATGGGAAGTAAATCTGAAGCAGCTGAAATAACAGAGTCTGGAACAATGATAGTAACTGAAGTAGAAGGAGGTGAATATGTACTTGCACCAGGAGAAGAAACAAATGGAAACACAGACTCATTATCATAACACTTGTATCCTTTATGAGAGTAACTGTAGCCCAAAACGTACATAAAATAGATTTGGGGCTAAGTTACGTTTATCTTTTTTTTTTTTTTCTAAGCATGAAATTGTATTAAAGTTAGGAAGAAATAACACTAGGGTACATTGTACCCATAGAGTCTGTCATTACAATAGGACCAATACACAATGGTGTTTCGTGGTCCCAGATTGTTGTGGATTGATTTCCCGCTGTGCTGTCATCGGTTGCTTTGTTTGCTAACCCGTCTGCCGCCTGATTTCCTTCCCTGTAAATATGGTTTATGGTGCAATGCGGAATTTGCGCCAATCTAAGCTTGATTTCTGCTATCATATTGTTTAAGTACCAAGGTGGTTCGGCTGTCGAGGTTAAAAACCTTAGAAGATTTTCCGAGTCCGTTTCAAATTGGACCTTTGGCCATTCTCTATCTGTAGTTGTTCTTGACGCTATGAGTATGGCCCAAGTTTCCGCAGTGAGCGTTGTTGTTATCCCTAGCGGTTGTGCAATTGCTAAGATTGTGATAGCATTTTCGTTTCGGCAAATAATTCCCGCTCCTGCCAGTCCCGGATGTCCTCTAGATGCTCCATCTGTGTTGATTTTGATCCAATCCGAGTAGGGTTTACTCCATCCCACTAAAATTTTGATTGACTTGGGAATCTGATGCATAATGCTTGTACAAGATTGCATTCCTGGTAGTACCGGTGGGAGGTTCTGTTGAGCCCAGGTATATTCCTGTTGTAGGCGGGTAGCCATTTGGAGTATGTTTGTTGGGTTTGTTTGCTTTTGGTTGTATACAACATCATTTCTAGCTAGCCAAAGGGATCATAAGAGAAAGCAGAATGTGATGGTGGTTTCATTACCGATTTTAGCCTGAAGAAGTAGGGATATAGATGTCTGTGGTTTTATTGAAGTGGGTATTCCTTGGTGGGTACTCCGTGGAGTGGATATCCGGGAAAGAAGTAGGTTCCACGAATCCATAGAGATCGGACAATGTAGCAGGCTATGCTTTGCAGTTTTAGGTTCAGAATTGCATTGGGGGCAAAAATTGGAGTTGGAGAGGGATTGAGTAGTTGGAGGGTTGGTAAACCCTCGTTAAGTGCTTTCCACAAGTAAAGTTGTACTTTTGGTGGACATGGGAGCATCCATAGGAAGTTGGTTGGAGGGGGTGGTGGGTTGTGCTGCAATTGGTCTGAAATGTCTGTTAGGCATTTGTATCCTGAAGACGTCGTGTATTTTCCTAATTTTATGAAGGTCCAGATTATTATATCCGGCTGGTTCTCATATGGAAGGGTGAAGGTTGACGATTCTTTGCATTGTGTTTGGTAGGAGGATGCTCAGATTTTCGTGGTTCCAAGACCGGGTTAATGGGTCAATGATATCAGCTACTGATTTTATGGAGTGTCAAAGTGTTGGGTCTATGTTATTTTAGAACTGAGTGGTCTAGTTTGCTTGGATTGGGGTGGTGGAGCCGTTTCCTATCTAGTGAAAGAGATGTTTTTTCGGGGTTGGTATGAGGGAAGCCAGATTCCTCCATAGGGGGCTTTTGGACGATGGAGGAGGAGGGGTGTTTTAGAGGATTGGTTGATGTTTAAGGTTTTTCTCGTTGTACAACGACGTCACTATAGAGTTTGGTTTCTCATGTATGTTCCATATTCTCTTTATAAGGAGGGCCTTGTTATGCTCTTTGCTGTTTCGAATTCCCAATCCTCCTTTTTATTTAGGTTTGATGAGTTTATCAAATCCTATTCGATGAAGTTTCCTTACGGTTGAATCGTGTCCCAGAAGAAGTCTTTAGTTATGCGATCCATTTTTTGGTGGATATGAGATGGAAGCAATTGTGTTTGCATGAGATGATTGGTTGTAGGTGTGAGAGAAATTTTAATGAGAACTAATCTTCCTGCCTGATTTAGACATTTCGTCATCCAACCTTTTGCTTTTCGAGCTAGTCGCTGAAGAAGGGGGGCAAAAATATGCTGAGATGTTCTTCCTTGTTTAAATTGTACTCCTAGGTATGTGGGTGGGTTTGATGTTGTTGGCATGCCTAAAATTTATTGAAGTTCGATTACCTGATGTTGTTCGAGATTTGGGTGATGGATTATTGTCGATTTTGAGGTATTGATATGTTGACCTGCTGATGTACAATAAGCTTGCAATAAGTGCTTGAGATGGTTTATGCCCTCTGTTTTTGCTTTATATGTTATTAGCAGATCATCCGTGTACATGAGATTCAATATTGGGGGTGGGGGTGGGGGGTGCAGTCCCTCTACCTTTTTTGCACTTCTAGGTTTCCCAAATTTGTTGAGAGGATTTCCGCACAGATAATAAATATATAATAAGAGAGGGGGTCACCTTGCCTAATTCCTCTAGTGGGGTGATGTACTCGTGCAGAGTGCCATTGATGTTGACTGAGTATGTTATTGTGGTGATGCATATCATGATGTAGTCAACAAAGAGTTGAGGGAAACCAATTTTGGTAAAAGCTCGTTTGATGAATCCCCAACTAAGGAGTCATAAGCTTTTTGTATGTCGAGCTTGAGAGCCACTTTTGGGTCCTTGGTTCGGCTAGAGGATTTGATATAATGGAAAAGCTCATCGGCAATTGCTATGTTATCATAAATAGATATTTGGGGCACAAAAGAACTTTGGTAGGGGCTTATGAGGAAGGGGAGAAGAGATCTTAAGCGGTTTACTAAGATTTTTGAGATTATTTTGTAGGTGACATTGCATAGTCCTATTGGTCTGTATTGAGAGGGTTTAGAAGAGTGATCTACTTTCAGGATAAGGGTGAGGTTATTGTGATTTATGAGTGGGTGTATGTTAAGGGAGTTAAAAAAGCTGCATACCATATCAATTAGCTGTGTCCGGGTTGTTTCCCAGAAAACTTTGAAGAACCTGCTAGTGTAGGGTCTGGTTCTGGGGCACGTTCAGAGCCAATGGAAAAGAGCGTTTTTTTTATTTCCTCGGGGGTTACCTATAAAGTAAGAATAGAACATTGTTGAGGGGTTAGCCTTGGGGTAATGTCTTCAAACAACTGGTCATCAATTCTTTTACTTGGTGTTGTATATTGATCGGTGAAGTGATCTAGCATAATTTTGATGATTACATCCTTATCATGGATCCAATTATTTTGTTGATCTTGGAGTTCTTTGGATATTGTTGCAGCTTTGATGAATTGTAGCCTTGGTGTGAAAGAATGTTGTGTTTCGATCTCCCGATTGCAACCACTGTATTTTAGATCTTTGTTGCCAGTAGGTTGCATGGCAGTCGAGCAGAGTGAGTTGATATATGCGAAGATGTTTTTCTTGTAGGAGCCACTGGTCCAGCGCTGGGCCCGTCTGCGTAGCACATTGATGTTGTGCCTGCTTGATTTTGGCGGTTGATTTTTTAATTAGAGTAGGCCGAAGGTTACCTTATTCCATTCCGTCAGGGTTTCGCTGGTTGATGTGAGCTTCAGTTGGAGATTTAAGAAGGGGTCTGAGTCATGAATTTTTTCCCAAGCTGAGTTGACCACTTGTTGTAATTGCGGGTGAGATAGCCATAAATGTTCTAATTTGTAGTTATTTTTTCCTTGCCAGTCCAAGGCTTTGATTTGTAGAAGAATGGGGGCATGATTTGAAGCTATTCGTGGAAAATGCATGATTGCCGCATGAGGATTGGCAGTTCTCCACTGCTGTTTTGATATAGCTCCATCGATACGTTCCTGGATATTTTCTTGGCCTTGCTGGTTTTTTTGTCCAAGCGTAAGGGTCGCCTCGGAATGCTAAGTCTAAGAATCCCATCTGATCAATTAGATTAAGGAAAGGCTGAGTTTGAGCATAGGTGACTGGTCTTCCGCCTTTCTTTTCGGATTGTTCCATCACTTTATTAAAATATCCGATGAGAATCCAAGGAGTAGATGTGTTGGGGAATAGGGATGGGAAATCTTTCCAAAAATCTTTTCTTGCGGCCAGTTGTGGTGGACCATATATATCGGTGCAAATCCATGGTTGGGCTGGGGCTGGAGGGGTGACAATGACGTGAATAAAACTTTGGGATTTCCTTAGGATTTGTAGGTTGACATCATTATTCCATAATAGGTAGAGACCTCCTTTTCTTCCAATTTTAGGGACAGAGCAGTGGTTTTGGAATTGTAATGTTTGAGCAGTGCAAAGCATTTGATTGTTATTGGCTAATGTTTCTGAGATGAATAAGATGATTGGTTTATATAGAGAGATTAATACTCGTAGGTGTTGTGTTGTTGGTGGTTGGTCTATGCCCTCGCAGTTGTAGTATTTCACTCTACAAGGATTAAGAATTGGACCTGAGAATGGATTAAGAAGATAATTAAGAAGAAGAGAATAAGGAAGATGAAGAAGAAGAGATTAGTAGGAGAGATGAGGGAAAACCAGAGAGAAAGGGAAAGCATTTTTTATTATTAGTTGTCTGTAGAATCCAATGGATATGTCGGATTCAAATACACCTCATTGGTCTTAGCCACACACGCCAGTCACACACATATACAAGATAAAAGCACTCATACAATTAACCAGGGAACCCAAGGACAACAAGGCTAGTACAGTCTATGAAAAATACCCCCTACTTCAAAATATTTTTGTCCTCAAGAATAAATTTAGGAAACTGCTTCCATAAGACAACCTTGTCTTCCCATGTAGCATCAGCTTCTGAAGAATGAGCCCAGTGGATAAGTAACTGATCTACCTCTTGTTGATGTTTCTTGATAGTTCTGGAGTCCAGCACCTGAAATGGAGTGACCTTCATGCATCCATTGGAGTCTTGAGTGGGTAGTGTGGTTTGAGGGAGTAGTCCTACTCCAAGCTTTGGCTTTAACTGAGATATATGGAACACTGGATGAATTCTGGAGCTAGTAGGAAGCTGAATCTTGTATGCCACTTTTCCCAACCTTGCAAGGATCTGGTAGGGGCCAAATTTTTTTGCAGATAGCTTCAAATTCCTTCTCAGTTGCACTGATGTCTTCCTATAAGGTTTCAATCTCAGATAAACCCAGTCTTCAATCTGAAATTCCCTCTTAGTTCTTTGTTTATCAGCTTGTTGCTTCATTCTGTGATGTGCTTCTTAAAGAGTAGACTTGATTAGGATTCCCATAGCTTGTCTTTTTTGGAGATAGTCCTCCACAATACCATTGGAGGATGGTGTATGAGAAAAAAGGCCAAACTGTTGAGGACTGTATCCATACAAGTCTTGAAATGGATTAAGCTTGATATTAGTATGATATGTGGAGTTGAACCACCACTTAGCTAGGGAGAGCCAATTAACCCATTTGGTAGGTCTATAACTAGTCATGCATCTCAAATAAGACTCCAAACATGCATTCACTACTCAAATAAGACTCCAAACATGCATCTCAAATAACTAGTCTGCTTACCATCAGTTTGGGGGTAGTAAGCAGAGCTTATGTGCAATGTTGTCCCCATCTTAGCAAACATTTGTTGCTTTAAATTACTTAAGAATATACTGTCTGTCGAGAGACTATTGTAGCAGCAATCCATGTAATTTAAATATGTTGTCAAGAAATAGCTTGGTTCCTCCGGAGGAAGCTGTGAAGGGATGACTGAGTGGCAGGAAGTGACCGTATTTTGTGAATCTATCCACTACTACCATAATCACTTCCCTACCCTCAGACTTTGGCAATCCAGTGATAAAATCCATGGAAATGTGTTTCCATGCCTGGTCAGGAACTGGTAGTGGTTGCAACAGCCCTCCTGGAGAAGTATGAGGTACTTTATGTTGTTGGAAAATGTCACACTCTTTGATATATTGGAATAAGTTTGTTTTCATGCCCACCCAATGAAAGTAAGACTTGGCTCTTTGATAGCTGGCCTGAGTGCCTGAATGACCTCCAACTGATGAAGAATGAATGGCAGCCATCACCCGGTGCCTGAAGTTACCAGCTGAGCCGATGTACACCCTGTTGTTGTATCTTAGTACACCTTGGCTGAGGGAGTAAGGAGCTTTGCTGGAGGGTGACACTGTTAACTGTGGAATCAATTTAGAAGCTAATTTATATGAGTGGTAACTTTCTTGTACTTCACCCAGCCATGTTGGATGTAGTTGAGTGATTAATTGACATTGAAGGGAATCAGAGTGTGAGAATATTGATAAGGCATCAACCACCTTATTCTCCATACCCTTCTTGTAACAGACGGTGTAATAGTAATTTGGAGAGCCATGTTGCACTATGGTATGCATTTTCTGTTCCAGAAAATACTTCAAGCTTTGATGGTCTGTATAAATGGTGAAATGATTTCCCATCAAGTAAGGCCTCCGCTTGGTAACTTCCATGACCACTGCAAGGAGTTCCTTTTCATAAGTTGACATGGATAGAAATCTGGACTTCATGCCTTTGCTGAAGTAAGAAATTGGCTTCCTATTTTTCATCAAAAGTGCTCTAACTCATGTATCACAAGCATCAGTCTCCACCTCAAATGGTTGAGCGAAGTTAGGAAGGACTAGAACTGGAGTTGTGGTAACATCCTTCTTGAGGGACTCAAAGGCAGATTGGGCTTCAGTACTCCACTTAAAACTGTCCTTCTTCAAGAGATATGTCAGTGGCCTAGTAATGACTCCATATCCCTTAACAAATTTCCTGTAGTATCCAGTGAGTCCTAGGAATCCTCTAAGTGCCTTTAAAGTGGTTGATGTAGGCCATTTAAGCATGCAATCAATCTTTGTTGGGTCTGCAACTACTCCTTCACCTGTGATGATGTGGCCTAAGTATTCCACTTGGGTTTGACCAAAGGTACATTTGTTGAGCTTGGCAAATAATGAGTGTTTCTGTAGAGTCTTGAGTGTAATTTCTAGATGCTCCAAATGTGTTTCCATGTCAGGGCTGTACACCAGAATGCCATTAAAGAACACCAAAATGAACTTCCTTAGATGTTGCCCAAACTTATCATTCATTAATGCCTGGAATGATTCTGGTGCATTGGTCAATCCAAAAGGCATTACCATGAACTTATAATGCCCTTGATGGGTCTTGAAAGCTGTCTTGTAGGTATATGGGGGATAAACTCTGATTTGATGATACCGAGCCCCCATCCCTCAAATCAATCTTAGAAAATACCTTGGAACCAAATAATTCATCTATCAATTCTTCAATTATGGGAATAAGGTATTAATTTATCCTTGACTGTAGCTTCATTCAATCTTATATAGTCAACACAAAATCTCCAGCTGCCATCTTTCTTCTTTACTAGAATGTTTGGTGAAGAAAAGGGGCTATGACTATGTTGAATGATACCAGATTTTAACATCTCTTGTACAAGTTGCTCAACCACCTGTTTCTGTATGTAGGGAGTTCTGTATGGTCTTTGATTGGGAGAGGTAGTGAGTGGTTTCAAGGGAATGTGATGGTCTAAGTTCTAGAAGGGGGTAGTGACTTAGGTTCTTGAAATATAGAATCATACTGTTGTAATAAGGGCTTGATGGGTTCAGGTATTTCATCTTGTTTCTCACAAGCAGTAATGGAAAAGAGGCTACCAACTAGCCCATGTTTATTTTTTTTAAGCCATTTTTTAAGGTCACTACCAGATATCATGGATATTTGAGCTGAGGAAGTATTACCTTGTAGTTTGATGCTCTCCCCATTTTTGGTGAATGCCACAGTCAGCTTTTTGAAGTCAAATGACATTGGGCTCATATTCTTCATCCAGTCTACACCTAGTACCATATCACAACCACCATGCTTTAATAATCTCATGTCCCACTGAAATTCATGCCCTTGCATTTTCCATGGGAATGCAGATCACTTGGCATCACTAACCATTTTATTACCATATGCAACAGCTACTAACAAGGGATTGACAAGAGTAATTTGGACTCCACATCTATCTGCAGCACCTGGATCCAAAAAAATATGGGTGCTCACACTATCTATTAAGATAGTCAAGGAGTGTTTTCTGTTGAAACCTTCAATCCTGATAGTATTTTGAGACACATTGCCAGCCAAGGCATGCACTGAAATTTCCACCTCTTCTTCAGTACTAGGTGATAGTGGACAATCACAAGGGGACTCTTCACCAGATGGAGAGGTGTCCTCATCATCAACAACTAGCATATAAATTTGTTGTTTAATGCAATTATGCCCTGCATGGAAAACTTCATCACAGTTGTAGCATAGTCCTTTCTCCCTTCTCTTCCTCATCTCAGCATAAGACAATATTTTAATTAGTGGTGGGGAAGGAGGGGTAGGGGTGGAAAAATTCTTGTTAATATTTCTAGGACTGATAACTAGAGATGGAATGCTTCTCTGTGGGTAGTGGTTGGGCACATAGAGTGTGGAAGGCTTATATTGGTTTCTTGACTTCTTAGCAGGATTTTCAATTAGAGCTTCCTGCATTCTATCTAGGTACACTGCATTGGACAATGACTTTGGAGTAAACATTTGAACATACAGTCTTAGTTCTTCTTTAAGTCCACTGATGAAACTTGAAGTGAAGTACTGTTATGTGAGGTGAGGATACTTTGCTAATATTAATTCCTTGAGTTCTTCAAAAATTTATTGGTAGTAAAGGACTGTCCCTACTTGTTGAAGTTTGTTAAACTCACCCACAACATCATCATGTCCTAGCTCTTGGAATCGAAGGCAAATATCTCTGAGGAAATCTTCCCACAATATGACTTGTTTTCCAATATGGTAATCCTGGAACCAGACATCTGCCCTTCCTTCTAAGTACATAAATGCCATATTCACCATCTGATGGTCTAACATGTTATGCGTAATAAAATTTTTTTTGCACTTATGTATCCACGAGCGTGGATTAGTACCATCAAATTTAGGAAACTCAACTTTGGGTTTAGGTTGTTGAAATAAATTATGCTCTTGAGCTCCAATTAAATAACGAGGTTGATTTAAATTGTTTTCACTGGAATATTGTCGTCGGGTGGAGGTGGACCCAAAATTCCTCCAACTCCGTTGCTATGGATTTCTCTGTTGAATTGATTTCCACCCTGGAGCTCCATGAAACGATCCATCTGATTATTAAGAGCTGTAGTAATAGACGTACGTCATGAGCTCCGGAGTTGGTTTCACTCTACAAGGGTTAAGAATTGGATCTGAGAATGGATTAAGAAGAGAATTAAGAAGAAGAGAAGAAGAAGAAGAAGAAGAAGAAGAAGAAGAAGAGATTAGTAGGAGAGATGAGGGAAAACCAGAGAGAAAGAGAAATCAATTTTTATTATTAGTTGTCTGCAGAATCCAATGGATAGGTCGGATTCAAATACACCTCATTGGTCTTATCCACACACGCTAGTCACACACACACACAAGATAAAAACACTCATACAATTAACCAGGGCACCCAAGGACAACAAGGCTAGTAAGGTCTATGACAGCAGTTCCATGCCAGGATTGACATGGTTAGGGAGGGAAGAGTTGGCTGGGTTCTGGGTTTTTTGGTGTTGGTAGAGGTTTGAGGTATAGTACATAAATGAGAGTTTTGGATTGTTGGCTGACTTAATGGGATTGGGATTATGATTAAGAAACAAGTTATATTTTGCAGAAATTAAAAATTAAAAAACAACGGTGTTAAATATTAAACGCAAAAGAAAATGGGAGAGATATAATTAACGATGAAAAAAATTAGGGATACTGGAGTGTCGTACCTGAGCCAAGAGGGGGACCATAGACAATTGGAAATCAATAAGGGGATGAAAACTTGCAGATTGATGGATTAGATGAAACAGATGAGTCCGCCCGGAAAAAGAAACAAGATCCAACGACGACGACGACGGAAAAAAAAATGCATGTAAAACTACCAAAGTGCGGAAGGCGCTTAATAAAATAGGCTAAAAAGGAAGCGGTGTAAAGTAAAGACGATGGGCCAAATTAATTCTCCCAAGGAAAGAAAAAGAGTTGGGCAGGGTCTAAAGAACCCTATCAAGTCTACTATTCGCCTAGGCTAAAATTGGATTTCTTTAAAAATTAATTATTTTTGTAGTAGAATAATAGGGGAAAAAGGAAGAGGCAGAGAAGAGAAGGATTTCAATTGATTAGCCTATTACATAGGTAAAGTATCTTTTATATACATGTAAAGAGAAACCCTTAGGCTTCTAGTTGGGTCACACACCCATGGGTCGTAGGCCCTACAACACTCCCCCTTGTGTGGTCCAATAGAACTCGTTTGTAGTGCTTCACGTATAGTGCTTCGAATGTAGGTCTTCAAATGTCGTCCTCTTCTTGATGACTTGTGCCGAAATCAATCACCTCATTAAAACTTTGATAAGGAAAAACCCAGTGGGATAAAACCTTGGTAAAACTCTTCACATGTTGTCACGTACTTTACATGTAGTTCATCACATGCAATACGATTTTCAAAGATCGACGAGTCTAAGTTAATTGCCTCGTTAAAACTTCGTCAGGAAAACCCAGAGGGACAAAACTAAAGAAAAATAGTACAAGATTAAGCAAACTTAGAACATAGATGCACTCAAATATGTTACCTAATTAAAACCTTGACAAGGAAAACCCCGCGGGATAAAACCTTGACGAAGGGAAAAGAGTACGATGTGATAGTTGCAAGTTAAGGTGAGACGTTGCAGATGATCACTTTGCTCCGTTGAAGTTGACTAGTTGCTTCACAACTCTTAAGGCATAAAATCCTCGTGGGAAAGACAATAACCTTAGATGGGAAATTATATTCCCGGTGTTTGTTGTTGTCTCATTAAAAACCTTGCCGAGTAACAAAACCCTTTGGGAAAAAGAAACCTCGGTGAAGGAAAATAGTTCAACACACCATTAAATGCTCCCCCTGATGTTAGATAATTTTCATTAGTCTAATGCATTCAAAAGGAGTTTATCACACTTTACTTTGGTGACTTGAATGTTTATAAGATCATGTTGTTGATTCTAGAAGTTACGTTGCTTAAGAGAATATCGCGTTTCATTTCTTTGATTCAAATATTTTCAGTAATATCAACGCGATCTCTATGTCTTCAATGTTCAACATACTTGGTGTTTTTAGTGTTGTCTCGTTAAAAACCTTGTCGAGTAACAAAACCCTTTGGGAAAAACTATTCTCGATCGAAGGGAAAAAAAAGTACAACATAACTTCAATTTAGAAGTAAAATATATCCACATCATATCCTTGGATCCTCCCCCTGATGTCGATATCTCCCCCTGATTACTTTCAGGGTTTTTCCAGATAGTTTCTTTAGTCATGTACTTTTCGAAACTAAATATCGGTAATGACTTAGAAAATAGTCTACCATATCTCCCCCTGATTACTTTCGTTGGAGAAAAGATTATTGTTCCTTCATAATCAACAACCTTTGAATTGCAGTTCCTTTAGCATTCATTTTTATGTCTTTGCTGGGATAAAACAAACTCATTTCAATGGTTACTTTTAAGTACATTATTACATTCATTGTACCATTCCAATGACGTTGCGTTGGCGCTGAGCTATATCTAGCTAACAAGTTCCATGAGGATGTAAAATTTAATCGAGTATATTACTATACTAAGTACAACAATGTGTATATTGTACTTAGATATGGGAATTTCATCCCCAACACATCTTCGTCATCTTCCTTTAGACGAAATGGTCACTTACTTACATTTGAACCTCGACTAATCATGGGAGTGCTATCAGCATGCATGTCTTTATTAAATTGCCTGACAACTTTAGACATATGCAAACTAGTGGAATGATATACCACAAGATCAGTATTCAGTCGAGCTTTCCCCAAATTTTTAATCTCAAGTTCGGATTTCAAATAGCTTTTAAGGTCTCTTATTACATCAAGAGTACCCATCATTTCGGTACCATCGACATAGGTAGCTACAATTCCAAATCAGGAACTTTCTTGTGAATACGGAAGGAAAAATAACTTACTTGTCTATCCCCTCCAAATCAAATAGCCACTTAGACGGGTATACCACATCCGCCTGATTGCTTCTATCTATAAGTGAGTGTTCTATCTAACTGTAAACGCACTATGTGGTTTAGAGTCACTTGATTTGGGTAACAAAAGGCTATTAAGTACTTTTGTAAATATCTTTTATCTCTTGATTCTGTCATAGATACGTAATAACCACATACATATGCTGCATTTCAAGTCCTTTTGAAATTACCAAGCTAACTGAGTAGCCGAACACTATGAATTTCATTACAAAACAATTTCCGGGCTTTGTGAGAAACCTCGCGCCACAAGGCGAGTCTTTATACTTTAAGACTTATTTCTTCTCATTATGCTTTATGACAAATTAATCATGTATGTCCAATATGCTTACACTTGGTTGGTTAGCACTACCACACCAAATACCTGTATATTTGTCAAAGAACCAAGTTCTACCTGGATTGTATGGGCCAAATATGCTATTCGTTGACATTAAGAAACAATTAGCAGGGTTCCATCTCATCTTGCTCTATTTCCTTAAGCAAGTGTATATGAAATTAATCATCAATATGCTCGCATGATCTTTCCATTGACTCGTGCGCATTCTCATAATCCACTTGGGATGTCGTTGTTCTCTGGAATCATTAAACTTTGGAGAATCCTCCAGTTTGATTCATGGACATATTCAGAGACAATCTTATGAGATGATTTCTGATGACATAAGTAAGTTGTGCCTTCCTCTCCAACTTCCTTTCTAGGTGAGGATTGATCGAACAAGTGGTCTTTAATTTCCAACTTCCTTTACCATACTTCCACTAAGTGTAGTTGCAACACCTTATTCTATGGTCTATATCCTTTATTGAGGATTTGTAACCTTGCAGGTAGGTTTGCAGCTGGTATGTGTGATCTAATCACTTTAACGACATCAATGTACATTCTGAAAATCGATTATTCTTTCACTTCACATTTACATTTGTGGAGTATAAGAATAAATATGAGACACAGTGGGGACGCACCACGACAATTCCTGTCGTTCTCTTAGAAAATTCTTTTTCTTATATCCCCCTAACGACGGGAAGACCGTCTCATTAAAGTGATAAGCCGCAAATCTAGTGGTAAGAGATCTCCTGCCAAAGGTTTTAAAATGCGGATAATTGTTGGAAATTCTTGTCCAACATAATCACTTAATCATTTCGATGAGCCATCATAGTACGATGTGGAGTCGTAAGGGCACATATATAGTGCAACCAAAAATGTGTAAGAACACAAAATGTCAGGCTTATATCCAGTTACCAACTGGTACGCAAATAATGGTTGACCAATTGTGGGTCTAAAACGAATAAGTGAAGATGCGTGTAATATTGCATATTCCCCAAGCAATTAAAGGTATGTTTGTACGCATAACCATGCCTTAGGCACCATATGTAACCTTTGATGATAGCCTTTGCGAGACCATAGGGTATAGGATGCTCTACATTGATCCTATTAAACATGCAATAACCATCAAGTCCTTTTGATGTATATTCTCTAGCATTTACAAGGGGTGGTGAGTCCTTACATGTATAATGTGTGCTAGTAGTTTTCCAAACGCAACATTACTTGGGAACTATAACTAGTCCAAAATGTCAAAAAATCCACGAGAGCCATAAGTCACTTTAATGGTCCGCATTATGCATGGATATTTTTCTAAATATCACCTCGTTTTCTTTATAATATGGATTGTTTACCATTTGCATCTTAGGATGGTCTCGGTCCTATTTTACTGAAGTCTTTGTGAAATGAGTGATATGCTCTCTTACATAAAGCATAACGGGAAGGGGGGTTGTGCATCTAGTTCTTTAGAGAACACTTATTGAGAGATATGTTGTTACTTCACATTCTGTCAATCTTTTTCCCATTGTCTCGTCCACTCAAACACAGTAATGTACGTATGAGTCCTTTCAAAACGAAACATCATGTCACAACCAAAGTTCCTTTATGGTTATGTCAAAGTTTGTATGAGTCAATTCCCAATATTTTATCGTCGAAGTCAATATGGATTCAATAATCCAAATACTATAGTGATTTAGATTTCACTAGGTTGACTCATTAGTTTCTCTAAGATATATTTCCTTCCAAATATATTAGAGACTATAAAAGATGCAATCAATTACATTCTCATCCTTGTGAGTTCCATATGATATCCACTTGCATGGGTCTCTTTAGAATTTAACAAGGTGATTAGCTCTTGGTACATATAGAGCTTTTGTGACTTTTAATCGTTGTTCCATCTTGGAAACAAAATTTGAGCATTGCTTCGCTCGATGATCCAATCATCGTAGTTATATTATAAGGAAATAGTCCAACAATTAATTTAAATTCCTTAAGAGTTTCGTGTAATAAGTGGTGTGACCTTATTACGTAACAAAAGAAAATCTATCTCATTTACTTTAGAGTGTTACCATTCATGAAGATGATATACTTTTCATCATAATGTACGAATGATCCTTATAACTCAAGTACTTTTGAGTATATCTCAAGTTCTGTAGAGTATTTCAATCTCATGAAAATGGTATACTTTTCATTCCATAAGTGCAGACAATGAATTTAATTCTTCGCAAAAAAAAAAAAATCTTTATTTTAACTAATGAAATATATGTCAAACTATCATGTAGACAACATTTTAGGATCAAAATGTAGAATCTAACCATACGAATTCGATGGAATAAAGGTAAGAAAAAAAATGGGTAGGTGTATTGACTTGGCAAATTTCTTGTTTCCATTAATGTTGATGTCTGGGGCGTGACCTTATCCAAGAACATAGTGTGTTCATTTTCCTTTAAACTCCCTATATCTCTTGTAGTTGACTACTAATATATGATACTTGCATTACAACGCTTGTATCATTCTCAGTAAAATGCTTATACCAAGATTTACAACTCTCATTGGTATGAGTCAAAATTACATCTTTGTCCAATTATAGGTAGATACATTTACTTTGTATCATTACTACTGGAGCCAGAATTACATTTATGACTCATGGAAACTTTTGTGAGTTTCTTTCCACAAAACGTGAGGTGTGCTTTTAATTACAACAAATCATTGTCAAATTTATTGACTCATTATAGTCTAACAAGTGGATTACATCCCACTTAACATTCAAGTTTGGTGGAAAATGAATGTTTCGACAAACTTCCTTCAAAGCAATACATCGTCTGAAGTTAATATGTCGCCTTGGAAATGGTGAAGGTATGGCTTCCTATTTGAAAGGTGTATCTTTATAAGTTGAAGATTTTTATGAAGAAAGTATTGTACTTGTGTACACAAACTTCCACATCATAGACTCTTTAGTGGTGCTCAAGTACTTCTGAGTTCAAAAGGTCAAATTAGAGTCTAATTGGTTTAGTCAAAGTCTGGTCAACTATTTGGTCAAGACCCGGTCCATTGGGTTGACAAGGTCATGTTTAATAAATATAAACATATATGGTCCATTATATATGAAATATTCAGGCACATTGATAATAAGTGTGAAATTATTAGCATATGAGCCCAAAACATATCGTTAACCCTAAAAGTTGAAAACATTCTTCTTTCAACTGTTTTTATCGACAGACAAATGCATCATAGTCCGATCATGATGAAATTTTTACTGTAGATTCACCACAATGTTTCGACAAACATATTAAAATTTCAAAGACATCCAACGGTGTATAACTGTTCCAATTCACGTTTCAGTGGACACATCAGGAAATATCACGTACTTTGGAGTACTTTCCATGGTTGGATCTTTGTGAAATTTTTATAGTATCTACATAAGGATAACATATACCACATATGAAAATTACAGAATAATCCAACGGTTAATTATACGAAACTTAGGTTTTTCGACGCTGTTATAATTAGGGTTTTCTATGCGAAGACAGTTCTACTAAAATCAGAATTTGGAGATTGCATCATATTCCGATTTGATTGAAATTTTAACAAAGTAAATAAAGACTAATTGGGTTGAATATACTAAATTTGCATGAAAATCTAACGGTGAAATCTATACGTTTGATAATCATGCTTTCGTGGAACCCTAACATATACTATGAAACGAAATTTCTTTGTTCAAAAGAAATACCTAGTAACGCATCCACGCAAAAAAAATAATAAAAATCAACCGATCCAATATAGCACTGCGGTATGGCTTCTAGTTGGGCCGCATACCCATGGGCCTTACGCCCTACAACAATTATAGCATTCTTAAACCAACGCATTTTCTTTTGATTTTAACCACGTGGCTTTTAAGCTACCGACAGAAGCATTACCGCGTACAAAATGGGTAAGTTTCGAGAAAAAAAATTCGACCCCAATAAAATCCTAGAAATTCTCTTACCAGCCTAATTAAGTTCGATTCGGTACACCACAAGCCTGTTCGATTCGGTACCCTACAAGCCGACTTGACTCGTCATCTTCCCAACAGTATCTAAAACCATGAGAACTAAAATCTTCTCAAACATTAAAGATCACAAAACAACACGTTAGTTTACTTCAAATTGCTTTTACAAATTTATCAAATTAAAAACTCCAATTCCAAACAGCCTCCAAATATAATCCTAGGAAATACTAAATAGACCCTAGCAAGGAATCAGAAACCCACTTCCAATTTGAAATTCATATACAGATCTAAACATTCGCAATACAGAAAACCGATCTATCCTAAGATTAAGAATCAAACCAGAAGAATAAGAATGGAATTAACTAAAGACCTTACTATACTGAAAGAATAAACAAAACTCGTCCGACTCACCGGGAAAAAGAACGATAGCCTAATCCAATTGCGACTTAATACGAAAACATAGCCATGAAACCAATCTGTCTCGATCCCCTCTGGAAACAAGTTCGACACCCCACAAGGGGTTTTACTCGCTACTCCAGAACATTTCCTTTTTCTAAGTTCTGATTTGTACGTTTATCTTTTTTAGTAGCATAATTAAAGATTGGGATAACATGCACAACCAAAGGTTTTGAAAAAGGAATAATAAGCAAGTTTTCATGAGATTTCAATATTGTGCCAATAGAATCAAGAGTGTCATTAGCAATAGCACAATTTTTTTGAAAACACTGGAAGGTGGACAAGATAATGTTGTTATATATTGTTGTCTCAAGACATGGTGGTAAATATGCAGTAGAATTGACATATATTGGTCATATCATCAGCCGATTCTAGTTTGTTATTCTTGAAAAAATTTGAATTTTTTATTTTTTGATGAGTCACTAACACCGTTTAATTTCGCATCTAACATGATTATTTAACTACTAATTAAATTAAATTAACGAAAATGATTTGTGACCCGTTCTGGTGCACCCAAATGCACCCGATGTTAGGTGGCAGCCACGTGACCACGAGTGCTAGTTAAAGGGAAACGAATTGTTCCCAACAAAAACTAAAATAAACTAGAAAACGAATTGTTCTGGATTTAACTAACACATGAATCTAATCCTAAGAAAAGCTAGAAAAATAAATCGAAACTCCAAAGGCAGTTTCATTCTTCTATATTTTCCTCTTCAAAATTCCATCTCGAGTGAGTCATAGTTCAAATGGATCAGATGATCAATTTGAAATAGAAGGGTTATTTCTTGATCAACCTTAATTAATAAATTTTCTCTTAGTATAAGAAAAATTAAATAAAATCGATCATCTAATCGTGGTATGATACTTGAATTTCCGGTAGCTGTCAAAATATCTTACCTACCATTTTATCCATCTCGCTCATTTCTTTCGGTCATAAAATACTTGGATTACGAATTCGAATCCGTTACTCAAAGAAATTTAGAACACGAGCGAGAGAAAATTATTTTGAGTATATACTTGGAAAAATCAAGGATAACAAGTCTGTTTAACGTCACTCCATAAATCTTTGTTTTTTAAAGCTTCATCTTAGTTTTCAAAAGATTGTTCTCAAGAAGGTTCACGTTCATGAATGCTAATGAAATCTAAACAAGTCTCTTTCAGGTACTCATTGCTACATCTTTAAATGTTCTTTCGATAGGTTTAGGTTGTATTCAAAATTCATATCGGGAATGAGTTTGACAAAGGTTTTTTCTGATTTGATATTGCTTTGTGATCAAAGACAGGATAAAAAACACTAATTTCCAATATGATGAAGTCTCCTTTCGATTTTAATAACACTTATCGTCGTGTGGCTTCCACCTAACATTGGGTGCATTTGGGTGCATCAAAATGGGTGTCATATATCATTTTCGTTAAATTAACACTAACTAATCAGAGGAAAATTAGCCATTAAAAAATAGGTGGAATAAATGTTTTCAGAATTAATTAAACACGATCCTATTTTGTCTTTTATGGTAGATTTCATAGTATCCAAGATTATTTTAATTTCCCACACTCTCTCTTAATTTTTAATTTTTATACTAATTATAATGATTGTTTTAAAATATTTAATAAAAGCGTCCCAATTTTTTCTTTTGTTAATATATTTTCCTTTTATATTTTTTTTTTCATTATAATAAAATGTTACCTTTAGTTTGACATTTAGTTTGACATTGGGATGTTTGCACTGTTTTTAACATTTTTGTTAACCAAAGTAGGTTAATAACTCAAAGACCTCCTCCTCATATTAAAGCATCAAAATAAATAATCAATTAATCTAATCATATATGTAAAATTGTTTTATATGTGATACATGTGATATTAAACATATAACATGTATTTTTTTAAACTAATCGACAATCATTTTAAATTTTATAATTTTTGTATATCATTCATGATTCTAAAGTAGGGATAAAAGTTTAGTTATTTAGATAATCCATATACATCGTTAGTTTGGAAAATTTTTATACATTGTTATTTGGACCGGGTGATTTATAACATTTTTGGATTTGAATCAATTTCAACTTAGTTGTCTTATTATGAGTCTGTAAAACAAACATGTCAACTTTTAAGAATTGTTTATCCATGAAAACATGATTTTGGTTCTCCCTAAAATGTTGTTTGTGCTCCATATTAACCTACAACTTAATCCAAATAATTTAGAGTGCTAAAGGATTATTCGATGGATACTTATGATTCTAGTAATTCTTGTCCCTCTACATATATGTAATCCCCTAATTACCCTGAAATGGATGTATGTATCTAATTTTGCATGAATAATTTTGACCATTACACTCGTTGTTGGGATGAATATTTCAACAATTTTTTGTCTAGTACATTTTAACATAACCAAGAGAAGGATGTTTACGGAAGTCTCAAATATTGAGAGAGGGAGGAACCTTACTATCTCATCCATTCATTTCCATCAATATAATGCATATCTTCAAATGGATGTATTTCCTTCTGTGTGAAATTCTTGGATCATTGAGCTCTTGCTGGTCTGTATGATCCTTCCCCGCTACAACCAAACTCCCCAAAGGTCATGGTGCTGCACATTTTGATTGTTAATTTAGGAAGGGCTTAAACAAAATTCTTATATTTTCGATTTCTTTTTCACTTGGGTGAATGTTGAGATACTCACTTTGTTTTTGACCGAACTCCCCAAGCGTTCCATCCTTCCGGCTATATTATATGCTTCTCATGTAGCTTCTGATGTAGATTTCGTGCGAGTAGTCACCCCAAGCTCTTGCCAAAAGGATCTTCTCAGTGCCACTAATTCTCGAGTTGGCTAACGAAAATCTTGTAATGTATTCTGATGAGTTCCTATGAGAAGCGCATATGAACCAGTTGCTTATGTTACAGGTTGAGGGTGCAGTTATCGAAAATATGTCTCCCATCCCCACATATGAATTCAATGGATCCTTCAATGAAACAATAGTAATGTACACCCTTATGATTATAGAGAGTGTCCTAGTATCCTAGGAATCTACCCGATCACCTGATATTCTTAGTGCAACGCCTTGCATTCCTCACTAAGTATTTGAATCATCAAGTCAAAGCATATCAATCGTTATTGATATGCTTCCTTACTTAGCTTTTAGATTTATTTTAATTAGCTTATTTTCTTATCAATTATATTCTGTAAAATCACAATTATGTGTGATTGATGTAATTACGCATTTCTCTTATAGATTGTAGTCTTTCTTCGATCATTGTAAAATTTCTTGTAATCTTATCTATAAATATCAAAGTCTTCATCACTGATAAACACACAGTGATTACAAAACATATCTCTTTTCTAAATTTTCTACTGTGTCTCAAGGATTTTATATGGTATCCTTCGTCTTGGTTTTCTAGGTTGAGTCATATCATTTTTATCTTTTATATTTTTTTCTCGTCTTTTTTTTTTCTTGGCTAACATGGGTTCTCCTGTTAACAATACAGTTGAAAACATAAACAATGCCATGAGTTCTGTAATACCCGGTATTTTAATTTACCCTTTCGGGTCGGGTTTTACCCGACTTAGCTAACCTTGTTATATATTTGCATTTTTATTGAGTCACTTTGTTTGTCTTAAGCTAGGTTGTGACACTTGAACTTAGACATTAGAAATGATTATTCTTATTGTTAGTTAAAAAAAAAAAACATTGTATGGATTAGTCACCTAATTATTATTTTGATGTAAAATAAAAATTAGAAAAATTGAAGAGCCTATTAATACTTAAATAAATAATAGGATAATTATTTTGATTAATATAAAAATATAAATACAAATAAAATATTTAAGAAGTAAATCATAAATATGAGATTTTATATTAATAATAATGGTAGCTAGTATTAGTTTTATTAGAAAGGAAGAGAAATGTATTAGAGAACTAAAAGTTAAGGAGAAGAAGGAGATGAAGCTAATGTTTCTTTTAGAGGAGAAGGTTATGAAAATCAGTATAGTATCAATCTAATTGAGGTAAAATGTTAAATCCCCTTTCTCTTTGTCTTTCTTTGTTATACTTGATTTTAATTCTTATATTATTAGTATTCTGAAATTTATGTTCGTAGTATTGTGTATCCGATTGATGATCATCCTTTGAATATTGATAAATAACATGATTAGGTACATATCGTTAAAATTGACGTTAATCCACCGTAAATTCACCGTTGAATGGTTGTTTGAATCTGGCTGATAGTTCTAAAATTCTGAACAATTACGTTTTGCTATGATTTTGGTGTGTTTAGGCAATCTAAATGATTTGTAATCTTGAAAAAAGTCCATGTATGATATCTTTCATTGTGCTGTAAAAATGCTCAATTTCAAGTTGTTATGAATTTCCCATGAATGGTTTGATAATAACATGTAGTCTTCCCAGTTTTTAGGTTGTCATTATAAATTCAACATCTTTTGTTTGAACCGTTGGTTTACAATAAATTTTTGATATGTTGTGTATTATTGATTCATGTATGTCCTTGTAAAGTTTGAAGATGATCAGATAAAGTTATTACCATTGAACATATAATGTAGTATGGTTGCAATTAACTTGTTTGCATAAATGCTTGAAAGAGATTGGTACAAATTCACCATTTCCTACATGAATCTATCAGGGCCAAGAGATATGGCTTTGCAGAATGAAGTAAAGTATAGTCATTACTCATATGTGTGGTTGCACCAGAATCTGGTAACCATTGAACTGAGTCAGGTACAGTAGAATTAGTTGAGGCTATATCACATGATTGGATTCCATAAAAGGCCACAAATTCATTTTCAGGTGAATCATAATAAGTATCTTCTTCAGAAGGTTAATCCTTACTTAAATGAAAACCAAAAAAAAAAAAAAAAAAAAAAATTCTCAACTTTTGTTGGTGAAGAATGCTTATGTAGTTTATATACCTATGGGAACATCTCACAGCTGAATGCCTCGTTCTTTTTCAGATTTGACATTGTACAGATGAATAATCAACAAAAGAAGTATGTGATATCCCTAAACTATATCCTCTCTCAGTTATAGACCTAGAATTTGAAGCTACCATCTTACAAGGAGGGGGTTTAGTAAAATTAGACGTAGGATGAAAATTACATGTATTTTTGGAATAAAAAGCAGAAATTCTGGTAGGATCAAGAAATGCACTGGATGTAGAAGTAAAATCTTGATGACTTATAATCCAATGTTCATGGTTTAACAACCGAGATCCAAGTCCCGCAAATGAGAATGACACATCTCTATTTTGATCCATAATGATGAATTGATCAAATTCTTGACCTAAGCCATTGAGAGCGTATATAACTAGATATGAATCAGACACATAATCACCAATAGATGCAAGTTGATAAGAGATTGATTGAATCTCAAGAAGATCTCCATAATAGAAGATGAGTTTTTCATGATACTTTGGAGTCTATTCTTCAACATTGTTTTTCTTGAAAACGATTCTTCCATAAACAAAAAATCGCAAATAGATTCAAATTTCTCTAGCATAAAAAATTCCAGAAACTACAGTCTGAAGAGATGGATATAAATTTGAAGTGATACAACCAATTACAAATTTATCAAGACGCTCAAATTTGATGATTAAAGGATTAAAACTATCATCTGGTTGTATTAATCTGGGAGGACGAACAACCGATCTATCAACACAGCCAAACAAATTTGTGCTAATAAGAATGTTGGTAAATTGATTCTTCTAAAAAAATATAGTCTGTAGAAACAAGAATAGTGGAAATGAGATGATGAATGTTATTGAACGGAAGAGAAAAAATCCCAAGATAAGTAGCGGAAGCAATGAATTGAGATGCCATTAAAAAACAGATTGTTTCACAAAAATTTAATGGAAGATTGAATATTGCACAAAAATAAATCTTCTAAAAATTGAAGAAAAATTGCAGAAATTTGATGGAATTTCTGAAAATAAGGTTTGGGAAACTAGATCTAAAGTTTATGAAAGTTGAAAAGAATGTAGGATCGAAAACAAGCTGATACCATGAGAAAACTAGTGTAAACTAGTGATAAGAAAAAGGTACGGGACTAGACTATATAAAGAGAGTAACCGGTACAACAAGTAAAGGAGAAAAAGACCCGTGACTGTCAGTACATAACAGAAATAAAAATAACATAGTAGAAATGACATGACACGCATATAATGTTACAATGATAGTTGGACACAACTGTCACAGGTTCTAGTCCTTATACATATAATTTCTACAGATGTCTAAGTAGTTGTCAATCCATGTCAATGAAATTTCTTAAGATGACACTCACTTCTCCAGTTATCTCTGAATCTTATAGTGGGTTGGCCGACAATAGTACAGTTATGACTAGCATTCATCAAGTCATACGGTTTCTGCAAAAAACACCATCCTAGTATTCAATACAACCAGATGAATTTGACGACGGTATTCTTTCGTCATTTCAATTTCTTTTTCCCCTTATAGTGTTTATTAGTGCACAGTTATGGATTAACAACATTCCTGGACATCTCTTTTATATTTCTTGGGTGCCTATAGTCATATATGTTCGTACAACTTATGTGTATGAGTGCCAGCCTGTCTGTGATAGATGAGTCGGTCCTATGTCTGTATATAACTGTGAATCTGATCTCAGTTCTAGTTAAGAATGAATCTTATATTCTTGTACCATTTTTCTATGGTATCAGAGGCATTTGGCCTGATGACCCTTTTCTTCAATTTTCTTTAAGCTTCCGCCATTAAAGTTCTGCAAATTTTCTTGATTTTCTTGCTTAGTTTTCTCTTCTGTTTTTTAATTATGGAATCACAAATTACTAGAGTTCCACTTCACACAATCTCTAGTCTTTTTACTTCTAAGCTTCAAGAGCATAATTACATTACTTGGAAAGCTTTGCTTTTACCTTTGTTCAAACGTTATAATGCTTTTACCTTTGTTCATCGTGTTTCGTACCGAAAAGTAATTTTGGGTACAAACATTGGTGCCGACTAAGGGGATTCGAGTGAAAGAATCGTGTTTTATCATTGTCAAAAGTGCGGAAGAAATCTGCATGAATTTCCATGCAAAAATCAACAAAAATGAAAAAAAATTATGGTTGAAGAAACCGTTGCGAGGTTGAAGAAACCGTTACAAAGGTTGAAGAAACCGTTGCGAGGTTGAAGAAACTGTTACAAAGGTTGAAGAAACGGTTACGACATTGAAGAAACCGTTACGAATGTTGAAGAAACTGTTCGAAACAGTTGAAGAAAGTGTGGCCAAAACATTAGCAGCAAGTATTGCGAAATCTAGAGAACAATAACAGTTATAACTGTTACAGAAACACACCCTCTTCATCCAAATCTTGTTTCGTCAATAACTTCTTCGTTTGAAGTCCGAATTGAGTGATTTTTGGCCCGTTAGAACCGTTTTTCAATTCCCTACAACATGGAAGCAAAAATTTCTGTGTTCGAGAAAATTTTATTTGTATTTGGGGCAGCAACATGATCAAGTTCGAGGTTCGTGGATAACGACATGATCGAGTTCGTTGTTCGTAGATAGCGACGTGATCGAGTTCGAGATGAGGATTGCATAGACCCTTCAATATTTAGCCTTGCATCACTTCGCAAGCACCTAAAGCCTCACCTTGCAAGTGAGCACATAAGTCTTGCTTTTATCGCAAGCATAAAATCTCGTCTTGCACGCGAGTATGAAAGACTTCCACCTTGGAAAGCATAAAGTCTCGTCTCAACCACGATCCCGATGCCCGATATTAGTCCAAAGACTCGTACTCAACACAAGCAACAACCAGCCTTCCCGAGTAGCAAGCGCTAGCCTTGTTACGTTGCGAGCAAAAAGCCTTGCCCCAGCCGCAAGCGCACACTACATTCTACTTAAGACTCGACTAGCTATCGAGCATCACAATTCCACCACGTGGCAAAAAGTCTCACCTAGCACGTGAGCAAATTTTATTGCAGGTTATCGCAGTTGGGGGCGTCTTTGTAATGTCTCTACTCACGCTTGGGGGCGACTGGCAAATTACATCATCGACAATCGACGCGAAGGAAAAACAAAATTCTTAACCCCCAACAAGTTAGAGGTTAAGAGGGGGTGATGTTTGTACCGTGTATAAAATACACGGGAGGCCCGAAAATCAATACAAAGAGGCATGCAGGGAGTATTAATGCCAGGAGACATGCAAGGAAAGTTTCATGCAGATTAATGCCAGGAGGCATGCAAGGGAGGTTTCATGCAAAATTAATTCCAGCATGTCATGCAGAATTTAAGATGGAGCTATGCAATATTTATTCCAGCAGTTTCATACATGCAACAATAATTTCAGCAGTTTTATGCGGAATTGAAGAGGGAGGCATAAATGAGCAGTTAATGCCATTTAAGTTATATTGAAATTGTGTATAAAATTGTATAAATAGTGAAGAGCAGAAATGAAAAAGAGAGGTAGCTAAGAGAGAAAAAAAACACACTGTAATACAAATATCAATAAAATATTTCTCCCCAAGGGGATTCGTCCGTGGACGTAGCCAAACCATGTCGAACCACGTTAATATGGAGGAGAAAACTCTCGAGTTTGAAAAGATTAATTTTGGGGTTCCGAGCGGCACATCAACCACTATCAAGTGAAAACTACACATCATATTCAATGTTGGGAATGCTATTGCGTCAAGTTTCTACCCACAAAACGCCCGTGTGCAAGTTGTGAGTGCTGGTTCGATTCATAAACCTCAATACGCACATATTCGGTGCTAGTCATAACTACTACAGTCAGTTGATCGAATCATTGTAATCCAAAGAATTCTTTGGCGATTGATCGAACTGCCATGATCATTTTTTAATTCCTACGATCCAGTTGGTCGAATCGCATTAGTCTCGATTTTCCCAAAAGCTGTTTGATCTGATTTTCCTCGCAATCTGCTTGATCGATTTTATGCATAATTATTCTGATCTGGTGATCATGTTTCTTTGAAATACGATTCTGTGGCAACCTGTCTTCGATCCACTTGGAATTAATCGGCGCATTCTAGTCCCACGAGACAAATCAATTACTAAGTCGAGGACGAGACGCTAAGGCAACTATACTAATCATCGTCATTTGGAAAACACCGACATAGCCGGTGGGCATCCTAATCCCTTCGTACACGAAGTCGCAGTAACATTTTCAATAAGGTAAGTATACAATTTACATATTTTTGCATATTTTCATATAATCATGCATACTTTTGTTCAATGAGTCACCTATAATGTGGCGAGCATTTTCTCACGAGGAGATGCACACATTTCAATTCTGCGCGCATCTGGAATAGTGGGATTGCCCCCCCGCGCGAATTCCAGATAGCAGACATCTTCAAAATTTCATGCGCGATCAAAATGTAGCAAGGCATTGCACCCTTGTGCGAGCATTGAGCATCATGACAATCACTATCTTCTGGGGGAGAGTTTCATATCACTTCAACGTGACTGACTATCACTTGGGGGTAAGATATGTAACACCTCGTGGTCTAAAATTACTATTTTGGGGCAAGTTGTGTAACACTTCATACACTTGGGGGAGAGTTACATAGCACCTAATTGCAATGCGGAATTAAGCTTTTGAAAATCGATATTTCAGGTAACCCAAACTTCTTAATCCTCCAACGAGTTGCAGGATTAAGAGGGGGCGAGCATACACCCTAATATTTTTACGCAATTTTTACAATCAGTAATGTTAAACTTCGATAGTTATGTTGATTGAATTATTGTACTCCGGTTCAAAAGCAACTATCGCACTTTCGGTTGGACGCGACCGATCGATCCGATTTTGCCTAAGAATTTTGTACTCGATTGGATGCAGCGATGCGGTCTGGTTGCACTCGGTTGGACGCAGCGATCTTTGTCTAGTTTTATTTGTAAGCTATTACACCTAGGTTTATCGAATTGTTCAAGTCCGGTCCCTCAACAGTACTGCTGCCGGTCGGTGATCAAGCTCTTGCGGTCCGGCTCTGTTTGTATTCTGCAGATTCACCCGATCGCGATTCTTTGTAATCATGTTAAATGTGCTGCGAGACCGGTGATCGAAGCTCCTGCCGGATCGAGATGACCGCAATTGCTGCTGGTGAGGCTCGTCGTTCCTCGTAGTCCAGTGCGCCATAAATGCTTCTGATGTTGCTAGTCGTTCTTTGCAATCCGGTGATCGCGGTGTTGTAGTTGACTTCACTAAATGGGTGATGACCGGTGATCGGCTTGCGATCCAGCTCAATGCCCGTTCTGCCGATCCAGTGCCGCCGGTGATGTAGTATTTCTAGTATTTCTTTGCGTCCGGTAGATGAAACATTTGCGGTTCAACTTTGCTCGTGTTCTTTGCATTGGTGATCGAAGGCTGCTGCCCAGTCGACTCTGTCTGCGTCTCGCATTCCAGGTGATCGCATTTTCTGCCCTGATAAAGTTTTGCTCGTTGCTCCTGTGATCCGGTGATCGCAGCTCTTTGCGATGCTGATCTTTCGCTGAACCCGGTGATCGAAGCTGCCCGGTCCATCTCTATTGCAACTCCTGTAGTCGGTGATCGCGAACAGCTGCGATGCCGATTACGCTCGGCGCTCTGCGAGTCGGTGGCGTAGGCTGTTATAATGCCGAATGCTGCTGAGACGGTGTCGAAGGCTTCTTTGCGGTCGGCTCTGTCGCAACTCCTGTCGTCCGGTGATCACGGCTGCTGCCGGTGCGATTACGCTCGTCGCTCCTGCTGATCCCATTGGCGTAAGCTTTGCTGCAATGCTCGATCTTCTTCTGATCCAGTGATCGAAGTTGTTGCGATCCCGGCTATGTTCGCGATTCTTGCAGACCAGGTGATCGCATTTCTTTGCGATGCGATCTTGCTCATTCTTGCTTTGCATTCCAGCTGATTGAAGCTGCTACAAACCATTTTTGCTTAATGCTGTTACTACCCAGTTTTGCTCATTACTGTAGTAGACAGTTTTTTGTGGACATCGCAGACAAGTCCTACGCAACTATCACAGTTCAATTTTACATCAGGAGTGATCACTCACTCACAACACCACTCCACTCAAGCATCACGCCCGTTCAGAGCGATTCGGCCTTCGGTCCCGATTTGGCATACAACAATGGTTCATACTCAACATTTTCCTAAAGAAAACAATAGCCTCACTTTGGGGCGACTAGATTACAATTTCCATAATCAACGAAGACAGTTTTCTTTACACTTCAATAACAAAAATCTAATCTCGGAGGCGTCTTGACTTCCGCAAATAGCAGGAGAAGGCTGCCAATCGCCTCAACATCAATAATCCACACTTGGGGACGATTTTTGTCATTGACTAAGGAAAACTAAAATGTCTTAACCCCCAACAAGTTGGAGGTTAAGAGGGGGTGATGTTTGTACCTTAACCAAAAATGCCACATAATGGGCCCAGTTGAAGCTTGAATCATCTTTTTGTCAAGTGAAAACAGTTTAAGAAATCTGGGACATTAATTCTCCCTCATTCCAATTTATGTCAAACCTTCAAAAAGATTAATTCTCCCTCATTAATTTGGGGTTTTGATCTATAAATTCTGCAGAACTGTTTTCAAGGCAGTTGTAAGGAAACAGTTTTATCCGGTTGGCTACCTTGAGGAGAGATGGTTCAAGTGGTACAACTTGAAGCAGACTTACAACCAAACCGTACAAGAATATACTTCGAATTTCGAGAATCAAGCTATGATTTTGGACTTAGACTTGGGAGATTATGTTATCTACATGAAATATATTTTCGGGTTCCATGAGTATATACGGAAGGAGTTGAAGATGTTTTCGGTGGATACTATCTCCGAAGCAAGTATAAAAGCTAATGCCATTGAGGGAAGGCTTAAGAAATCTGATTCGAAGGGAAACACTAAGGTGAAACTGGAGGTACCACTGTGAAAGGAGGTGAAAGGAGCAAAGAAGAAGGGAAGTTTAGTGACAAGGAAGGTTTTTCTTGCACCCATTGCAAAGCAAACAGGTCACATTGTCGACAAGTGTTGGGTTAAGAACCCTCATCTAAAGCCTAAAGGGTTGCAGAGGAAAGAAGCCAAGAAGGCAGCACTAGTCGCTCAAACTCCAAAAGAAGTCCACGGACTAACGGAACCCAATTCAAAGCTTTCTCTTATGACAGGGGCAAAAGAAAGACCTTCAAAAGATGATCTTAGGGAGCAACTCTTCACGGTGAAGATGCAAGTCAAAACTTCACTAGTTGATTTTGTTATTGATTAGGGAAGTCGGAAGAATTTACTTTCAAATTCTTTGGTGCGAAGTTAGGTTTGAAGACTTTCAAACATCCAAAACCATACCCTTTAGGATGGCTTCAAAAGAAGGGGGCTTACAAGTTTCACAAAGAATGTACGTTCAAATTTGCTCTAGATGAGTCATATATTGACGAAGTTACATGCGACGTAGTTCCTTTGGATGTTTGTCGGTGGTACTAGGAAGTCCTTACCTATGGGATAGAGATGCAACTCTACTGGGAGGGAACAAAAGTACACCTTTACCAAAGATGAAGAAAGTTTTGTGATTCGGGCTATTGATTCTCCTCTTGAGGGAGCAAGTTTGATCACAGCCACTCAGGATAAGCGGTTGGTGAATGCTAGCACGAAGTTCATTCTCCTTGTGATCCGTTCTCTTGAGGAGAAGGCGAGTAGAGTTTGTTTGGCAGCCTTGACTGCACAACAAGAAGATGACCTAGAAAGGTTGAAGTTGAAGTACAAGGATTTATTTTCTGATGTCACGGGATTACCGCCAAAGAGGAGTGTGGAGCATGAGATCATGTTGACTGGGGAGAGTTCTCTTCCTAATGTAGGTCTTTATCGCACGACCATAGAGGAATCTAATGAGATCAAGAAACAAGTCCAGGAACTTCTAGAATTAGGAATGATAGTGCCAAGTGCTTCACCTTGTGGATCAGCAGTGTTGTTGGTTCCAAAGAAAGATGGAGGCTGGCGCATGTGTATTGATTATAGAGCATTGAACAAGATCACAGTCAAGAATCGTTATCCTTTACCTAGGATAGACGACATGATGGATCAGTTGGAAAAAGCTCGAGTCTTTACAAAGTTAGATTTCAAATTCGGATATCACCAGATGAGAGTTCGAGAAGATGATACATGGAAAACTGCTTTCAAAACCAAACAAGGCTTGTTCGAATGGTTGGTGATGCCTTTTGGTTTATGTAATGCTCCAGCAACGTTTATGCGTTTGATGAATGATTTGTTACGACCTTTTATAGAAGATTTTGTGATTGTTTACTTGGATGATATCCTAATATACAAACGAGAACATGGGAAGAGCATCTCGTTCACGTTGAGAAGGTGTTTAAAGTGTTACATGAAGGCCAACGAAGTTGAACGTAAAGAAGTGTGAGTTTGGGAAGGAGGAGTTAGTGTACCTCGGATTTATTGTTGGTGGTGGACAACGGAAGATTGATCCAAGGAAGGTTGAAGTGATCACTAAGTGGCCTAGACCTAGTACTGTAACCAAAATCAGGAGTTTCTTAGGAGTTTCAAATATTGCAGGACCATTACATGGTTTGACGGGAGCTAAGGCAAAGTTTGAATGGCAGCAAACCCATGAAAACACTTTTCAGTTACTAAAAAGAAAGATTTCAGAAGCACCAGTGTTGGCATTGCCTAACCTACAACGTACTTTTGAAGTTGAGACCGACGCTTCTAACTATGCATTGGGATGAGTGTTGTTACAGGATGGTAAACCGGTGGAGTACCATTCGAGATTGTTCTCAGTGCTATTAAGAACTACGCACCTTATGACAAAGAATTTTATGCTTTATATCAATGTATCAAACATTGGCGAGTGTATCTCTTAGGTAAAGAAGTAGTAGTACATTCGGATCACAAACCGTTGGAGTATCTACATGCCTGACGAAACTACAACAAGCCCGACACATGAAGTGGATGTCTTACTTAATGACTTTCAATATTCTCATTAGGTACAAGAAGGAGTAACAAACAAGTTGGCGATATGTTATCTCGGCCTCCGGTTCGAGCATTAATGGTGGCCATGAGAATTCAAACCAATTTTCCCTCAAGAGTATGCGGAGTCATACGCATCCAAGCAAAGACTTCAAGAAGGTGCTAGAAGGTGTAAAGAGTGGTTTGAAAGGCGAGTATGAACTCCGAGATGGATTGTTATACAAAGGTCAGTTACTTTGCATACCAGAAGATGGAGATCGTTTACAGTGGTTGAGAGAGGCACACACTTCCCGAGTTCTTTGGACACTTTGGGATGAATAAAACTCTACTTAACCTCCCGTTATGTCTTTTGGCCAAAGATGCAAGATGATGTGGCAAAGTTAGTTAGAGGGTGTAAGTTGTGCAAAGACATCTAAACCTTCCAACGTAAAAACGTGGGTTATATCTACCATTACCGGTACCATCAAGGCCTTGGGAGAGTATTTCTATGGATTTTCTTGATGGGTTACCGAAGACCAAGTCTGGTCATGATTACTTGTCCGTTGTGGTCGAACCGATTCAGCAAGATGATTGCATTAATTCCATGTACAAAGACGGTAGCAGGGAGCTAGGTGCAGCAAAGCTCTTCTTTGAGCACGTGTGGAAGCATTTTGGTTTACCTACTTCGATTATTTCGATGGGGATAGTCGATTCCTTAGTCACTTTTGGGATTCTTTATGGAAGATGATGGACACTAGGTTGAAGAAGAGTACTGACTTTTCATCCACAAACAGACGGACAAACGAAGTGGTCAATAGGACTATGGTTCACATGTTAAGGGGATATAATTCCAAGCATCCTAAAACTTGGGATGAAAGTTTACCTTATCTACTGATTTTGCTTTCAATAGAGCGATTCACGATTCTTCGGGAAATCTCCTTTCGAGACGTGCTATGGTTACTTACCACCTAGTCCTTTCGATCTAGTATTTTCTAGTGACACCTCAATGGGGGAAAGGAAGGAAGTGAACGGCAAAGGGCACAAAAGTTCTTGGAGAAGATATCTCGATTCATGCGATTTGTTGAAGCGCAACTAAAGAAGTCACAAGCCAAATACAAAACAAAGCATGACAAGCATCTTGTACCTTGTAATTTCGGTGTTGGTGACTTGGTATGGTTGAAATTAGGTAAGGAACGACTGAAGGGGGAAGGTAAGAAGTTGAAACCATTGAGGTATGGACCATTTCGTATTCTCGATCAGATTGGTGACAATGCCTTTCGTCTAAATTTGCCACCTTATCTAGGGATGTACTCGGTAATAAATTCCGAATACTTGAAGTTGTTTGAACCACCATTACTTGATGATGACGGGGACGACACTATGATCTTACCACGAATAGAAGACTTATGGTTTGATAGAGAGGAATCACTCAAGGAAGACTGCATATTGGAGCGAAGAGTGACTAAAACACGACAAGGAGAGAAAGAAGCTTTTCTAATTGGATGCAAGGGTCAAGTTCCTAGCAAGGCTAAGTGGTTTAACAAGGAAAAAGGGACTCTCGAGTTCCCTAACCTTCATTTTAACTCTCACAGGAGTTCAAGTTCTTAAAAGGGGGACCCATGATACAGGTATATCCGTACTCCTTTAGGGAACTTAGTTAACCTCAAGCTAAGTTGAGGAAGAAACCTAATCTAGGCATGAATCCTGTTTAGGCGGAATTCCTAGTTAGGGAAGAGTTTTGTTTTAGGAAATACTCTTAGTTTAGGAAATAGATTCCTAATAGAAGTCCTTGGTCGGCTGAGTACGATGAAGGCTATAAATAGAGGGCTTTGGCTAATAGCTAAGGACAGATTCTAGGCACAGAAAACCTAGAGAAAGCCTACGACAATACTTGTGCAAGCTTAGCAAACGAGTTTAAGGTTAATCCACCTGTTTAGAGAAGATTGTGAGCGTAACAATGAGAAAATTATAATCGTTTTCTTGTTCATAATCTAAGAGAAGATATTTTCTTCGAATTACTACTTGTGTTCTGTTTTCTAAGTTTCTCGTCTATTATTATTCTGAATTCCGCCTTTATAGTAATAGTTACTAAGGTACAGAGATCAATACGTATCAATCCAAGCCCTCTAACCAGTAAACCGAAGAAGCCCACCAGCCTGCCCAGTATTACAATGATCGGACAACAGTCAAAGTCAAAGTCGGTCAACTATCAAAGTCAACGTCCGGTCAAGGTCAATGGTCAAAGTCAACGACCGGCCAAGAGTCAAAGTCAACCGTCGTTCAACTATCGAAGTCAGTCGCACCCCTAGCCAATTTTCAGTCTTGTAGCCAGCAATGCTGCTAACCAATTCCCAGCCAAAAACTCTTCCGCACGCCAACCGGCTCTCCAACCATGCCGCAAACTGACTTCCATCCACACTGCCAGCCATCATGCCTGTCAACCATCAAGCCAATCCCTACACATGCAGTCAGCTGTTCCGCCAGCAAGTGTCCACCAATATTGCCAGCCATCATTTATGCAGAATTTATCATGGAAGCATAAAAGTGCAGTTTCATGCAGAATTGAATTCCAAGATAGTTTGACCATGCGAATTGAATTCCAAGAGTTTGACCATGCAATATTCACTCCATATTTCATACATGCAAGTATAATTTCAAGCTAGTTTCATGCGGAATTGAAGAGGAGGTATAAATGAGTAGTTAATGGCATTTAAGTTATATTGAAATTATACAATTGTATAAAGTGAGGAGCAGAAATGAAAAAGGGGGGTAGCCAATAGGGAAAAAAATATACAATGTAATTTTACTATCAATACAAAATCACTCCCCAAGGGGATTCACCCGTGGACGTAGGCAACCTATGCCGAACCACGTTAAACCTCTGTCTTTCATTTTGTTCTTCAAATCGACCCCTAACCCAAAATACTCACCAAAACTATGCATTCATCGTGTTTCGTGCCCAAAAGTAATTGATTCTCTCTCCATTTATGTCTTCTGTGCTTCATCAATTGCTGTAGAACCCTAATCCAGTTCGTTCTTCCCTCACTGGTTTCCCTGTGAATGACACAGACCCTAGCCTTGTCTCGACCAAAATCCCAGCAAATCTGAGCCAATGCCTCTAACCCATCGCCGGCGTGAACCTTTGTTGCACAGGTCTTGGTCTGTGTTGTAAGAGAGGAAACAGAATTGTGTTTGTTTTTTGAATCTGAACTCGACCTAGATGAGGTCTAATACCCTGAAACTGATATCATCACCCACTACTAGGATACGGGCCACCTGCACAATCTTTTGTTTATTTCAACTGTCAGTTTTGGAAAACTGACAAGCTTCATCGATACTTTTGTGCATAACTTCCTCGTATGACATCGTGGTGACATCATTTTTATGCCCGTGGCTTCATCTTTTTGTTCTCTTCAACATGATGAGAAGAATCCAATTTTTGAGCGAGTTCCACTTCTTTTTGCTCCAATGACTCCAAAACACCTAATAACTCAAAACCAATCATAAGATACATAATGTACAAGGACAATAGCAAAGAAAACATAAATACTAGATATAAAATTAGGTGTTTTACAACACCTATCGAAAATGTTTTTTGTGACTTGTTTCAAGAGGGAACAACAACGCCCTTATTAGTTCGGAAAACTACTGACGATGATATTTTTGATAATGCATTAATGCTGAATCCGGTAAACGGGTTGGTCTGTTTCGTTAAACCTTTTGAAGGTTCTGTTCTCATCTATAATCCTAACACCGGAGATAAAACATTTTGGTTGGAAACAAGGACAAGGAAATTACTTAGAGATCGTGATGGACAAGCAGTGGACACTTCTAGGATGAGGTGGAGTTTTGGATTCGGATTTGATCCAGCTACTAAGGAACACAAAGTGGTTTCTGTGTTTGAGACTATAAATACAGAACACAACATCTCTAATGAGAACCCATACGGTCTTGATATACAACAGTGTGAGGTTTTAACAGTAGGAGGAGTTGGGAAAAATAGTTGGTGCATTTACGTTAATGGTGTTATCTATTGGTTGGATGAACACCAAAAGGTTCATGAAGTCATAATGGCATTTGATGTAACAAGTGAAAAGTTTAACAAAGTCATTGTAATCCCTACTTTCATCAATAGTCGTTGGCGGGATTATCCGGTTAATAGAGGCATACAAACTATTTGGATATATGTAGATTTAGTAGAAGTTGATGGGCATATAGCTTTATGGGAAAGAGTGGGTGCATGTTCTATTAATCTATGGATTTACAATGATATTAGTACTAACGGCATAATACATGGGAATTGGACTGAAGAGAAAATTACATTACCATTTAACTTGTGGGACTCGTGCAATGATTATGTAGCTTTTGAAGCCATTACCGGGACAGATCTCATGATCATTAAAAACTTCAATCAAAAAACGAAGTTCGAAGCTCTTTGTTATTACAACCGGAATAGCAAGAACATTGAAAAAGAAGCTGATATCAAAGGGATATGCCGGGATCATGATGCCATCGGCTTCAAATTTTCAACTTCGGTGGATAGTTTGATGCCTGTTCAGAGTATGTACCCGTGCTACACCCCTGAATCCAGGGTTTGACCAAAGTTAAAGACTGAAACGGCACCTTTGATCGCCAGCAGTTTTCAAGCTCTTGAAGTTTTTTGCTTCAAAAGCTTTTGTGTGCACTGCTCGTATCTTGGCTTTACATTACGACAAATGCTATCCCACACTATTTTGCGGAATGGCTTCCCGCAAAAGCGGCTTCTTTACCGTTGGATGATCAAATCAACGGTTAGATCCACATTCGGAAAGGACCCATCACTTTCAGGATAAAACCCACCACTTTCAGGAAAGGACCCACCACTTCCCCTAAAGGGTTCAAGGCTGTTAAATCTAAATTTTAGCATGATCTAACGGTAAAGAAGCCGCTTGAGCGGGATAGCTTTTATTTTTTATTTTACGCTAAACTTGTTTTACCTCGTTTGTTTTCTCTTCAGGATTGCCACTTTGCGTAGTTTTATAGTTTTTTTAATCTATTTTGCTCTTTTTCGCGTAAAAATTAAATGAACCCGCGCACTAAGAAATCGTGGCGATGAATGAAATGTCTTTGTAAATGAACCCACAATCGGGGGATATCAAAACTAATTGGGGGATATAGGTACAAGATAAAATAGGGATCCAAATAGCAAAGCTGGGTCACCCCTTATCTAAGTATTTTTTTAAATCCTAATATACCCCTCACTAATTATGTTTAGTGGTTAATAATAATTAGTAAAAAACTTAAGTATTTGGGGGATAGATTAGTGTGTGTTTTTATTTTAATTTGTGTGAGTGAGGAGTAGAAGGAGAGAAAAAAAATTTTGAGTGAAATTTTTTTTTTTTTTGAAAATGGAAGATGATTGTGATGAGAGAATTACCGCTAATAAGAGGTTGAAAAATTGATTTTTTTTCTTTGAATCCACCATTGTTGCAGCTGAAAAAGCTTGGTGCTGGCATGATATTCAACCAAAAACCCATGCGGGCAATTGTTGGAAATGTTCATAAATTCAACCAAAAACCCATACGATTTTTTTCTGGTTTTGATCTTCAGAATGTTGATTTTTTTCTGGTTTTGAACAGGTACCGGCATGGTAATCATGGATTCGAGCATGCCGGTACATGTTCCGGCATAATATTTTGCTTAAATTTCTATGCCTAACAGATGAAAAGTATCGAGAATGTTGATTTTTTTTTCACTTGACTACCGGGCATTGATAGGAAATTCTCGAGCATGCCGGTATCATGTTCCGAGCATATGGTCTTCATCAATTCGGCATGGTCTTCATCACTTCCGTTTTGAATTTTTTTCCGGTATTAATCAGTCCACCGCCGGATGGTCGGTTGATATGAAGACTATCTTGGTATTGTTTTTTAAGCATGGTCTTCATCAATTAAGATGGTCTTCATCACTTCCGTTTTTGAATTTTTTCCGGTATTAATCACCCACGGCATGGTGGTTGATTGATATGAAGACCATCTTTGGTATTGTTTTCCCGGCATGGTCTTCATCAATTCCGGCATGGTCTTCATCACTTTCAAAGCATGATCTTCATCACTTCCGAATAAAAAAATTGGTTTCCAAAGTGAGGAGAAGAGAATTTGATATAGAGTGGGGAGAGTTTAGAATTTGAAAGGGAATGGGAAATATTTGGGTTTCAAAGCTCCACCCCTAAATAAGATTAATAAGAAGTGGAGATGGAAATGGGGGATATGATTTTGTTTTTTGATTTTAAGTTTTTGATTTTTATTTTGTGGGAAGGGTATTTTAGTATTTTCATAACCAATGGTCACCCCTTAGCCGAAATAATGGGTTGGAGGAAGTAATTCATATCCCCCAATTAATTCCCATATCCCCCAATTAAAAGTTCTTGTAAATCTATTTCGTTTCTATTGTATACAACTTAGAACATTCCCGTTTAGACATGAACTCTCTCTCACTAACATCACCACTCACTAACATTACCACCCATGTAGAATTGTTTTAGAGTACACTGGAAGGTAACCCGTGCTGCGCACCGGGTGGGTGCCTTTTTGTGTTGCTCGTGCTGTTTAGTAGCTCGCACGGTTAACCAATTTGGTTCTGTTTTTTAATCTAGTATGTTATTCCTAATATATTAAACATTCCAGATAATTTGTGCAAACTGTAAAACTATGTGATAATCACTATCTAAAAATGTGTTCACTTGTAAATTGATTCACAACTCCGTATACTATACAATTAATGATTGTCATCGGTACTGAGATCTTTGGAGTTCAGATGTGATGAGTGCTTAATTCTTACATATTTACCACTCGAACTACATTTTCTTAGTTCTTTATTTTTATATATTTGATAATTTTTGTTTAGTTTTGCAGTTTTTAGGAAATAAAGCTCGATGACTGAGATACAAAATTTTACCGAAAATTGGGTGAAAATCAAATATCGACACCGAGGCACGCATGGACCTACTATATGGAGTGGGGAACTCGAATTGGACTTAACGGAGTTGGATATTTTGGAGCTAAACTTGGTCAGGCCCAATATGAGCTAACAAAGGAGAAAATGGGCGGTTAACATGTGTTGGGCCCATCTTGCATTTTTACTGACAAGGTACCAAAGTGGAACAGGTTCATGTAAGGAGGGAAGCACAGGCCACTTTACTTTTAGTGGGATGGAAATGTGGATATTAATAGGGGATGAAATCAGTAAAGCTTATTTATCCATGTGATGATATACAAATGGCAAGAATATTATTTTCTTATACGGGAGAATCAAGGAGGTTAATGGTGGCATGAGATGGAATGTGTTGGAAAGAATGTCGTGTCACTTATCTATTGGGTAATTTTGTGTAATGCCAAACACATGTCTCATTTCTATTGGGTGATGATGTGGTTTAGGAAATAAAAAGGGTAACAAATTCCTTTGGAGCCTATATATACGATGACGACTGTCTTGAGTTCGGGGGGCGACCGGGAGAAATTGGAGGCGTGAGTCATTGAGTTGTTTGCAAAAGAGAGGGAGTTAATTGTTCTGGTAACCGATATTCGCTTTGCGACTAAAACTCTTTGTAAGCATTTCTAAATTGATTAATACAATGATAAATCAGATTTCTTCCTATTTTCTTTTCATGGGCAATTAATTGAATTTCTAGGAGTTGAGGAGGAAACTACTTCTAGCATGTAATTTTTAGTATTTTTTTTTCTTTTAATTATTACTCTCCTATTAAGCTTTTAATTATCTAAAAGTTTTCTCTTCTTTTAATGCTTCATAATAATAGTTTTGGATCGTCTTCGGCGGTCGATATTTTATAAGCGAAGGAAAATTAGGCCTTAGATTATCGACTTGAGTCGAATTAATATTTCATTAACGATAAATTTTCCAAGGCATGAGATTGGGTTCAAAATGTCCTTGTGTAGTTTTGAGAGTAGATTAGAGATAATAATTATTGAATTTACAACCGTTAGAAGTAGTGGAATCCGAAATCCTAGACCTATTTCTCTTTATCTGGTTACTCTATTTTATTTTTAGTATTTTCATTATTAAGTCTAAAATCAATTCTTTCAAAAAGTCCGAGCGAACGACACTCTTATACTTACCACTTGTAAAACTATATCAGTTTTTGGCGTCGCCGACGCGGACTTGTATTTAGGTTTAGGTTTTAGGTTTTGTATATATTTTATTTTTATTTAATTTTTTGTTCTATTTTACGTCTTTGGTGTTTTTGTTTTTGTTGTGCGGTGTTTTGCTTGAAACGGAAAGTGGAAAGTCGAACTTGCCAAAAAAAAAAAAAAAAAAGGAGAAAACCGGAGATATTATTTTAGTTAGTTTTTTCTATATTTCTTTTGGACTTGTATATATTGTTTGTTTATTTTTATTATATTATTTATTTATTAAAAAAAAATATAACACGTGCACACACCAATTGCATCGTCAGACGACCGATTTTAGGAAAACTCGTGGATTAGTAAGTTGAACCCGTGCCTTGGGCCTTATGGGAGTTACCAACTGAAAGTCCACAAACCTCAACCTCGTACCTTTGGGTATATTTTTTGTGGTAACTCGAGCCTACCCATTTTAGTCGACCTTGCATTTACATTTGCACAAAAATAATGTCGAACTGGTATTATAATAGCCAATACAATGAATATCCGACTGATTTTCAAAATGGACACTACTACTTTGACCACAGTGTGCATAGTGGTTGGGAACACCAACCTTTTCAAGATTATGGTTCATATCATAGTGATCCCAATTACTATTCACAATTCCACCAATCATACGAACGGGCGAATGAGCAATATTATAATGAAAAAAAATGAGATTTCTCCATCTGTAGAGGATTTAATCAAACAATTTCCACCAGTTCCTGATGAATATAAAACTAATTCCTTAGAAGATGCACTCAAACAGTTTCAACAAGCGACTGATATATCACCTAGTGAATATTCAAGTCTTTCTTTAGAGGAATCACTTAAGAAGTTCAATGAAACTACACGTGAATCTGCGCGTCAATCTCAAATGTGTGAGACCGTTAATATATATGTGGAACGACGTGCACCTAAGGATATTGCTCATAATGAACTTGAATTCCAAAATAGTGTTTCCAATCTTACCCCTAATAATACATATAATTATTCACCTAATTTAGAGGAAGAGGTTAGATCTGAATACACTACATGTTTTGATAAGGTTCAACCATCCTCGTATTTTTATGATGATGAGGATAGTGTCGTTGAAGAATTTGAAATGCGTAGTCATAATGACGAGGAAATTGTTACACCAATTGATTCTTATGATTATAATGGTGTTTGTAGTTTAAATCCTAATAATATTGTTGATTATTCACCTATTCAAAAGGAAGTGGATTTGACTAGAGATACCATAGTTTTAGACGGTGTAGTATATCATTGTGATTACGAAGCTAATGATGGTTTAGAGGAAAGAGTTTATCCCGAGACTAGGGTTTTAGAGTCTATCGATTCGGAAACAATAGTCTCTTCTGAGGATTATACAAATGTAGAACCACCTAATTTCAACCTAGAAGAAATAAAATACCATTTTCCTAAATCTGATAATTTAGAAATTAAGGAAATTGTGACTAGTTTATCCAAGGATATTGACAAATCTAGGTTTGGGGGTGAACATCATTCTCCCCGTGGTTTACCTTCGACTCTTACAAAGGTCCCTAATTTGGGACTTAACATATGTGCCTCTATTAGCTTAAGAGACTATCTTCATGCACGCTTTCCTGAACCTAGTTATGTCCAGAATGAAACTCAGTTGATCGAAACCCATCCTCTGGTTGATGTGGTACATCCGGTCTATGATACCATAATTGACTTTGTTGTCCCAACAAGATTTTATTTACCAAATGTGGGAGTATCTCAATTTGAAATGTGTCAGTATATAGTTTTTAGAACTAAACCTAATTATTTTAGGAAATTAGAATCGGCGACACATTTCCTTGAAAATGGCCACCACTTTCATTATGGTCAACTATGTAAGTCAAATCTGATTGACTTAGAGGATCCTCAATTATTCAGGTTATTATTATGTGCTTCTAAATTTTTCCATACCTTAGAACCTGATATTTCGGATCTTACTTATGAGGAGGTGCAGCCCAAGAAAATATTTTATTTAGACCCCTTTATAGAACTCCGAACTCGAACCACAACTAGATGTAGTTGTCTTAAACAGGAAACTAGGCAAGGGTGTGCTATGTTTATTCTTGGTTTGTTGCAGTTTCCTTTTATCTGTGTTAACACTTTTTGATGCAGATGATCCACAATTGTTTCGGTTATTGCTTTATGATATGAAGTGATTAATTCTTTCTTATGTCTGGCTGAAGACGTTAAACTTAGCACTTCTTGGGAGGTAACCCATGCTCATGCAACACGGTAATATCTTTCCTTATCTCTTTTGCTTCAAATGTTACGCTTTTCCCTTGTTCATGCTTTTAATTTCATCTTTAGAACATTGAGGACAATGTTAGATTTAAGTTTGGGGTATGGGAGAAACTTTTTAGTTGCATTGTTAAACTCCGAGCCTAGAAATTTATGCTTATTAAGGATGGCACTAACCAATCTAAGTGGATGGAAGCATTTTGGTTGTAGGAGTTGAGGAACCAACCGATTAGATGGAAACATCTAAAGAGTCTATTCATAAAAACACAGAGCTCGGGTGTTAGAATTAACATGATAGTTTCACCATATCTCGTTGAGTCCTTTTCACTTCAGTTTTTATTTTGTTTTGTTTTTAAACTATGTTTCTCTAAGTGATTCGGTGGGGCTCACGATTCAAGTTGTTACCAATGCCAGGGTGAATTAGAGTGATTGAGATATTCAAAAAAAATAAAAAAATAAAAATAAAAATAAAAAAATAAATAAAATAAAAGTGAGACCAGACCATCTAACCAACCGGAATAAATTAAATAAAGTCGACCACTGGAACCCTTGTATATGCTAGTTGTGTTGACCTAGAGTTAGGATTATCGACCATTGGTTCCCTTGTATATGCCAGTGTGTTGATATTAGTCCAGACCAGTATCTCAGTCCATTAGGATAGGTTCATTTTGGCGGAGGCCTTCAGACAGATATGAGAAACACCGTTCACCTTAGTCAACATCAAAACCATCTACGTTTTTCTAAATCCATCTTCTTGATCTATCCATGTGATTAGTTTTGACTCCGGATATTGATGTCCATAGTGCGACTATCTGAGTAGAACTCTGTGACTTATATATGAATTTTAGTATGCTTGAGTGCAAACTCGTGTACAACAATTGGAATTTCGCATCGGGTACTTCCTCCCGTAGTCAAAAAGTATGCCAACCAAGGAGATTCTTTAGTGCTTTCCAAGGTTCTGCGTAGATAGCTAGGGTCTGGAGTATAAAGGATTTTGTGGGTATATCTCTGGCAAGCCCTCCCGAGACTATAACTCGGCCACTAGGGCCACCTAGGGGTTTAAAGGCTTGTTGCATCCGCTAAATGCAATCGACGATGCCTGCGACAGTGAGTTAGGATTTTTATCTTCATTTTAGTTTTGCTCGGGACTAGCAAAATGTAGGTTTGGGGGTGTGATGAGTGCTTAATTCTTACATATTTACCACTCGAACTACATTTTCTTAGTTCTTTATTTTTATATATTTGATAATTTTTGTTTAGTTTTGCAGTTTTTAGGAAATAAAGCTCGATGACCGAGATACAAAATTTTACCGAAAATTGGGTGAAAATCAAATACCGACACCGAGGCACGCATGGACCTACTACATGGAGTGGGGAACTCGAATTGGACTTAACGGAGTTGGATATTTTGGAGCTAAACTTGGTCAGGCCCAATATGAGCTAACAAAGGAGAAAATGGGCGGTTAACATGTGTTGGGCCCATCTTGCATTTTTACTACAAGGTACCAAAGTGGAACAGGTTCATGTAAGGAGGGAAGCACAGGCCACTTTACTTTTAGTGGGACGGAAATGTGGATATTAATAGGGGATGAAATCTGTAAAGCTTATTTATCCATGTGATGATATACAAATGGCAAGAATATTATTTTCTTATACGGGAGAATCAAGGAGGTTAATGGTGGCATGAGATGGAATGTGTTGGAAAGAATGTCGTGTCACTTATCTATTGGGTAATTTTGTGTAATGCCAAACACATGTCTCATTTCTATTGGGTGATGGCGTGGTTTAGGAAATAAAAAGGGTAACAAATTCCTTTGGAGCCTATATATACGATGACGACTGTCTTGAGTTCGGGGGGCGACCGGGAGAAATTGGAGGCGTGAGTCATTAAGTTGTTTGCAAAAGAGAGGGAGTTAATTGTTCTGGTAACCGATATTCGCTTTGCGACTAAAACTCTTTGTAAGCATTTCTAAATTGATTAATACAATGATAAATCAGATTTCCTATTTTCTTTTCATGGGCAATTAATTGAATTTCTAGGAGTTGAGGAGGAAACTACTTCTAGCATGTAATTTTTAGTATTTATTTTTCTTTTAATTATTACTCTCCTATTAAGCTTTTAATTATCTAAAAGTTTTCTCTTCTTTTAATGCTTCATAATAATAGTTTTGGATCGTCTTCGGCGGTCGATATTTTATAAGCGAAGGAAAATTAGGCCTTAGATTATCGACTTGAGTCGAATTAATATTTCATTAACGATAAATTTTCCAAGGCATGAGATTGGGTTCAAAATGTCCTTGTGTAGTTTTGAGAGTAGATTAGAGATAATAATTATTGAATTTACAACCGTTAGAAGTAGTGGAATCCAAATCCTAGACCTATTTCTTTTTTATCTGGTTACTCTATTTTATTTTTAGTATTTTCATTATTAAGTCTAAAATCAATTCTTTCAAAAAGTCCGAGCGAACGACACTCTTATACTTACCACTTGTAAAACTACATCAAGATGATATCTTCAAAGAGATGGACAAAAAATATAGTAATAAGCAGTTGTTCATAGGCCTAATGAAATGGAGTACCATCGACCTGTTATAAAAATCAATCATGAAAACAAAAATCAACATCCAAGAGTAGGATTTTAAAATAGTTCACATGGGCATAACTTCCATAACAGAACATATGGACATAACTTTGCATCTAATAGCAATCTTTGTTTGATTTGACTAAGGGAAAACCACACAAATAGAGCCCAAAAAAGGCCTTTGGCTCTCATGCATGATGACATACTCACGCTACAGCAATAAGGAAAGGAAGTAGCATCACCCTCTTATACCTCAAATGAGCTGCAACATGTCCCATGATACAGTCAATAAGCTGCCCAACTGTCTCTCAGAAGGAGTATATTTGGGAGAAAATTTTTGATGGGGGCGTTTTTTGAAGGGGGCATGGGGACCAATGATATGGTGGCACATGCACTTTATATCAATGAATTTTGTTTCCAAAAACACCAAACACCAATTATGAAAACAAATTTTCTCTCCAAAAATAAGCTTCTTTTATATTTTTGGAAACAAAATTCATTGATATCAAGTGCATGTGTCACCATATCATTGGTCCCCATGCCCCCTTCAAAAAAATGCCCCCATCAAAAAATTTCTCGTATATTTGGGTTGAAAATGATGCGTATTAACTTGTCTCCTTACCGAATGCCTATTAGCAAACTTGTCTCCAACCTAAGGTATTCCAACAGATCTCATATTTACTTTCACAAAACCGAAACCATCGACATTAGTTGTTAACATCACCTGCAAATAACACCTGTACATTGGCTTATTTAAATGTATATATAAATTAAATTTAAAATTTCAACAGACTTACTACATGTGAACAATAACATATATGATCGCTATCCCGCTTTCACTACGCCTAATGCTGGCACAGTGGACACATTGTTTGTAACGGAAGCTTGCCCTTTCATAAAAAATTGGATACATAACCAATATCGCATCCCTAATCTGCATGCATAAATGAAAGAACAAATTCCATTTCCATGAGGATTATCAGAATATATATTGGACAGATCTTAGCCGTGGAAGAAAAGATGGTACCTCTTTCACAATATTAACGTTGACTGAACTCTATTGGTGGAGGAAACATTGGAGCATGAAAGTTTGTTTCCCTCAAATTTGTTCTTCTCTTATCACGTGTCATTGTGTGATCCAAAATAGACCAAACTTAGTCAAATTTTTTCTCTTATTCTTTGTTGCTGGTTATAGATACTGTTGTTTTGTATCTATAAGAGGATACTACTATATACTCAACGGCAGGTGCATATGAAACTGCAAAGATTAAGCAGACGAATGTTAATCAATCTTAGATATATATATATATATATATGTGTGTGAAACACAAATCAAATTACTGTGCTTCTCAATGGTAGAGAAATAAACTATGATCAACGCATACTGAATCGGGAATTTACGCAAACATATAAAGCAAGCTTAGTATAATGCTAAATATCAGTAAAAGCACTAATCACTCACAGAATCTAAAATCAAATGCTATATGGTTTCCTCCTTTTTCGATGAATGTAAAGATGAAATGTCGTTTTCAATACTATATTTGATTGCCAATTTTCAAGGAAATTGAGGAGCAGCGCAACTATTCCATGGTCAAAACAGGCTCTACAATCATTTCATATCAAAACCGTAAGGTATTTATTAACATAAATGCATCTAAAGTAAATTAGGGGAAGAATCAACTGTATAACCCATCGTTATGAAATTTTCACTTACATGCCTACACAAAATAGAAGATAACATATAAAGTCAAGTACTCACCAAGATATGAGAATTTGACGTAGCCTATTACCCATTTCAAGTACTCACCAAGATATGAGAATTTGATGCAGAGGCGCCTATCACCCATTTCAAGGCCTGCAGTCATCCAACACTCATTTGAAAAGAGAGCTCTATGGTGTAGTCAGACTTGTACAGCCTTGAAACTAAATCACATGATCATCTTATTCAAAAGCTACATAAAGATTCAAAGTCAAAATACTATGTATAGATGAGTCATTAAAAATTAGACATCAATGCAATAGAAAACTACATCCAAAATACTAAAATGCTAATATATATGACCACGGAATATGAAAAGTTTTGATGTATTCTTAGTATATTCATTAGCAGTCTGGGAGAGTAAATTCTTTTAAATTAAGATACCTTTCCTTCGCTGTCTATTTTTCTCAGGAGTACGAATCTTCGGAAGTCTCTCAACAGCCAAGATATATATATTTCCTTTTTCTTCTTGCTTTCTTGGCCTTCTCCAATCTGAAGGTAGTTTCCGTAGCCATCTAACTCCTGTAAACACGTATAAAGATAGATTCAAAACCATGGAACAACAGATGGAGTAAACACAAAACAATTTAATAAAAAGATGGGCTCACATCCAATAAAAAAAGAAGAAGAAAATTTAGAATGTTCAATGTAGAATACAGAATTTGTGAATCTTAAATCTGTGAGAGATGAAGAACCAAACTCAGAATTTTTTTAATAAATCATGTTTTCATGTTTTGTATTAAATAGAAAATAGAGATCAGTGAATCATGATTTTTAAGCAATTAATCTTACCTATTGAATAAACATACCAAAAGAACTCTTCCTTGAACTTATTGGCGGCAACAGGTAGCTCCCGCCTCGGTATGTGAAAGTATGAGTAGCTAAATTTAGAGTTAAACAATACATGAAGTTGTTTAGTTTTCCTTCTTAGCAACAAAACCACCTCGAGATTTTGTTTATTCTGTCAACAAAATAATCCCCACCAATTAAACCAATAAGTATGAGTTGTATCATTTTTCTAGCAATACATGATTACCCACTATCTAATAGTATCAAGATTGAATTCAAAGTAGACGGGCATTTACTTTCTTTTGCAGTCATAATATATGAATTCATAGGTAGCACACAACACACAAATATAGATATAATTGAAAGAGGCACAGAGAGTTGCTTGGTTGAGGGACTAAAGAGAGTAAATGCTATGAATCTCTTTAAAAAGAAAGAACTCATAATGTTGAATTCTTAAGCATAAGCAATTAGCAAAAGTAAACCTAGAAACATAAGGAAGGAATGTAAGACATCATGGTGTTTAAAAGAAAATCTTAAAATCAACTTCTGCAACTAAAAAATCACAACAGTAGAACGAAGAACCTAAAGGAAAACAAAAATAGATGAATAGTTACTCGAATCATACCATCAACGTTCTCCATGAATGAATAGTTACCCGAATCATACCACCAACGTTCTCCATGGTACCACAAACCAATGGAGTGAAAATTAAAGATGAATTTCTGCTCGTCTTTTCCACAAACACTTAAATTGCATTAGGTTTACACTTAAAGATGAACCAATGGAGTAATAATCAATTCATGCAGACCGACCTAAATTTGTGAGAGATTTAAAAAAAAATAATTAGGATGATGAATTCACGGATTTTTAATAACGTTGATGGGACTAACCTGTTTCTAGTGATTGATGATTCTTAAAGTACAACAATAATAGAAACCAAATTACTGAGGTAGTTCCACCCGAATTGGGATTGCTAATAATCGAATTTGGAGATGATCAATCAATTTTGAGATTAGATGAGTATGGTTGTGAAAATTAAGGTCAGTTCTGTATTTTTTTTTTTGTTCGTCAGTTACACAGTGAACGTGGGGTGAAGGGTAAATGGGGTGACTTGAAGATGTATTCGAGGAGTGATAAATTTTCAGAATCAATGTGAGAGCTGTATTTCCAAATACTGTCACCACAATTGTTCACGTCAGCTTTTGGTAGGGTCAGAATAAATGAGAATCACCTTTTGAGTTTCAATTATCATCTTGTTTGATTTGATTGATTGAGGAGCAAGAAGGGGTGCAGAGGGTGCTTAATCTTGGAGGTGCCAAGACGGCTTAGGCTTAGTCCTATGGGCTAGATATCTAGATGCTAGATTGTCCATCCACGTCAGCCTGGGCAACCTCCTAAGTCCTATGGGCTAGATATCTAGCTGCTAGTTTGGCCATCCACGTCATCTGTGAGCGCCGAACGGTGCGGCGTTTTTGTGAGCGCCGAATGGTTCGGCGTTTTGGTTACTTTTTGAGTGTCGACCGGTTCGGCTTTTTAAATCTCAGCCGTTAGATTTTGTGAGTGCCGAACGGTTCGGCGTTTTGGTCACTTTTTGAGCGCCGCACCATTCAGCGTTTCAATCTCGCCGATAGTGCGACTGCGTGCAATTGCTAGGAGAGAGAAGTAGCCAGATTGAGTGTTAACTTTTTCTCCATACTTTTTTCATGATTTGCAACACTTTTTGGCCAATCTAGCCCATAGAACTTGGCCTTATAAGGTTCTCCTGTTTGGACCTTTGCTACGAGATACTGTATTTCTATGTACCATTTCCATTTAGTAATTTATGATGTTTTTCCTGTTAATTAATGAAAGTTGGCCTTTTAATTAGATATATTTTTGTATAATTAAAATAAAATTACTCCATGTGTATTCTTGATTGGTCAATCCTGGTCAACAATGATTGACCAAGGTATCATCTTATAGAAATTTATGTTTCGGTTAAAAGATGAATTCCATGTCGGTGTTACATTCCAGAAGGAGGGGCTGTTAGTGCTTTCCTATTTCAGAACAAGGTACGTAGTTTGGAAAGAAAAGAAAGATATCAAATTTAGAAATCCAAGTTCAATATAAATAAAAATCTATGATGCAGTCATTCCCTCATTCAATTCTCTAGCTCTTTGTAGGCGGAGCAGCACTAGGTATAAGTAGATTTTTTTTTTTTTTCTTTTCTTCTGTTGATTTGAAAATCTTTAGGAAGGTGAGGTGGTTGATTTGGTAGATGGGGGTATGTTGTGTTGGAAAACAATTACTAAAAAAGGATTTTTAAGTTTTTAATAAAATTATACTTTATTGTTTTCTTTTGTGAATGAAAAAACTTATTAGTCCCACATTGTGGAGTCTCCACTTTTTAATTGTTTTAAGAGACTATATAAGATTTTTAGTCCCACATCGGGGAGTTCTTCTTCTTAAGTTGTTTTGTTCCATTATATAAACAAATTCACTACTTTTGTAAAAATCATGGGAAAGGGGTTGCTCCTTATTGTAGAGGGACCCCTAAGGGAAAATATTTTATGGTCGTTTCTTAAGTGTTCGCGATTTTCCTTAACGGTTTTTTCAGAGTTGCCAAGCTCAAGTTGAGCATCTACTACATATGCTAGTAGTAGGTGTAGTAGGGTGTTTTATCCTGGAGATATCCGTCCTGTGAGGGCTATAGCATCACTCTTGAGTGTAGCCGGGCGCTAATGTCTTAAGGGCAGCGTGTTGAACACGTGACTCACTCGTTTTCCAAAGTTTTGCCTTGTTCTTTGTTGCGGAGATTTGGGGAGCTCGTCCGTTTCATCAAATCGATCACTTCCACTATAAAGGAGCTAAGTATCAATAACTTTTTGCTTATTTGATTTTTCCTTGTTTTTGATTATTGCACCCAACAATCTTAAGACATTATATTAATGCCATAATCATGGATGTTAATTGTGGAGTGAAAAAATAAAAACGATTTTTTTGTCAGATGTAGAGTTTCGAATTTATCTCTCAACCTAGAAGGAATTTCGATGAACCCTTTTGACACAACGTAGTAGACATCCTGATAGTTACCCACGTAAAATTTTAGAATTTTTGGAGTTGTAAAAGTATTTTTTTGATATTTTACAAAACAGAGAAACGTTCCAGAAAAATTCTGACGAGCAGAAATTTGTTGTTAATTAAAGTAGTTTTTATGGGGTAACCATGAGTTTTTTGAAATGGTGATTCAAATGAAGTTTGTAGATCTAGATGTTATCTTCAAAACTCATATTTTATTTTCCGATTCGGAACTAAGGTTTCTGAGATGTGGTGTATTAGGTGATTGGGAAATTACCATCTCCGTAGTCAGAGTATAAACGAAGATTGTGACATGGGACATGGCTAACAGGCGCATGTGGATGAACACAATTTTTCCAAAGCTGACAAAGGTTGGAACATCAAACGCAACTCTAAGCGTAGTCTTCTTAAGAAAGGTATGTTTCATAAACCTGAATCTAGCATTACTTTAATTAAGGGCGATTTTTATGTGTGTAAAATCCTAGCCATACGGCAGTAAATTGTAGGCAACATAAAAACCTTAATTAGTAGATAGTTAATTCTATTTTAGTTGAAACAAACTAGTACGAGTTCAGTGGCATGATGTCGAAAGTTATTTTAATAACTAATGTGAGAGACCAGTAGGTGGACTTTGGAGCCACCAAGCATGTTTGTTGAAACAGAGACCTATTCACCTCCTATCAAAGGATAGGAGATGTCGAGAAACTCTATATGAGTAACTCACCTGCGACAGAGGTTGCATAAAAGGGAAAGGTCGAGCAGAAGCTCATATCTGTAATATTCTAACATGAATGAAGTTTTCATGTTCTGGGCATATGCAAGAATCTTGTATCTTGTTCTCTTGAAGATGGTAAAAGATTGAAGATCTTAATTAAATGTGGAAAACTTGTTATAACTAAGGGCAATGATTTTTTAGGCAACAATTATAGGACTTAGGGTCTATATAAGCTTAAACGAAAAAATTGGTGAAGGAGTTGATTCTTGTGTTTTCTTTTGTGTGATTGAATGTTTTGCATGGTAGACATGGAACCGTAAACTTATATAAGTCAATGCATAAACTGGGAAGCGTAGGCTGCATACCCAAATTTAGTTTGGATATTGAACACAAAAGTTAAATATTCGTAGAATCAAAATATGCTATAAAACCTTTTAGCAAAATTGCTCAGAGTAATTCTAAGCCCTTAGAATTAATTCAGTTAGGCCTAGCTGACATGAGTTCAACCCAAAACCACTAAGGTAAAAGATGGTTTATAACTTTCGTAGATGATTGTACGAGGTACTATCTTGTATACTTTCTTAGGGATAAGGATGATGCCTTAGAAGCCTTAAGAGTATAAACTTGAAATTGAAAGCGAAGTATATGTTACCACTAAAAGGGTTAGGTCTGAACGTGATGGAAAGTATAATTCATATAGGAGAACTTTACTTGTTAAATGGCATTATTCATGAGATCGCACCTCCTTATTAACCATAGTCTAATGGTATAGTTGAACGTAAGAACAGAGCTATTAAGGAGATGATTTATACCATGTTGTTTAAAGGATAACCACAAACTTGTGGGGGGAGGTCGTTCTCTAATTATGTTATATCCTGAATAGAGTAATCTTTAGAGGATCAGATAAAAATCCATATGATTATGGAAAGATAGACAACCTTCTTATGCATACGTCAAAGTGTGGGGGTGTTTAGATAAGGTATCCTGAGTACCCTACTGCATATAGTTTTTGGTTGTGAGTTGTGATTTTTCTGACTTTGGTGTGAATATTATTACGGAATCTAGGGATGCTGAGTTCTTTGAACATGTTTATTATTGAAACCTGTCTCTTCTTAGGGATGTGTTGTTGATCCCCTAGATGGCTTTCAACTAGTCAGAATATACCTTCGAAAGAAGATGAAGTAGCGCTGATCCTAGGAGAAGTAAACGGATTAGAACTGAGACTTATTAGAGACCCGACTTCATAATATGCCTAGCTTAGTCTGAGTTCCAGACTTGTAAAGAAGCCTTGACATCTACTGAAACCCCATTCTGGTAAGAAGATTCATTTAGTGAAATGGACTCAGTCCGTCATAACCAGAATTGAGAGTTATTAATTGACCTCTAGGGAGTAAGACCATATGATGTAAATGAGTCTTTAAGAGGAAACGTAAGGTAGATGGAACTGTGGGAAAAATATAAGGCTAAGTTGGTAGGTAAAGGCTATAAACTAAAAGAAGTTGTATATTTACTTGATTTTATTCACATGTGAGAAGAATTACTTCCGTTGAGATGCTAATTGCTATTACTGTCATAAAGAACTTATATATACATCAGATAGATGTTAAGACAACTTTTCTAAAATTGTAAATTAGATAAAGAAATTTACATAGACCAACCTGAGGACTTTGTAGTGAAAGGTTGTGAATACAAAGTTTGTAAGTTGAAAAAATCTTTATATGGATTTTAAAATAAGCACGTAAATAGTGACATGGAAAATTTTATCATGTGATAATGTGTAGTGGATTTAAGTTAATGAATCTGACAAGTATATTTACAAGTAACTTGTTAAGGATGCCTGTGTGATTGTATGCTTGTATGTTGATGATATGTTTATACTTGATACAAACATAGATGTGATTAATTCCACTAAAACCATGCACTGAATGAGAACGTTGACTTGAAAGACTAAGGTTTTTTTGATGTAATCTTAGGGATGAGGATTAAAAGATAATCAAACATTTATAGTCTTAGTCATTCTAATTATGTTGAATTTGTGCTTAAGAGATACAATCGATCGATTGTAAGCATGCTTGTACTTCATGCGATTCTTGTTGTAGACTCGAGAAAAATAAGGAAAATGGAGTATCTTAACTTGAATACTCAAGAGTTATAGGATGTCTGATGAATTTAATGAACTGTAAGAGTCCGGACATTGCCTATATTGTGAGTAAGTTAAGTAGATGTACTTGTATTCCAGAGCAAGAGTATTGGGATGCACTTAGTAGAGTATTATGGTACCTAAAATACTCTATTACCTTTTATTTGATTTATGAAAGGTATCTTCTTGTCCTTGAGGGACTTTATGATGCAAATCGGATAGTTGACTCATAGGAGTCTAAGTCTACGAGTGGATGTTTTCACTCTAGCAAGAGGGTTTGTTTTTGGAAGATTTCCAAACATACATATATTGCTCAATCCATTATGGAATCTGAGAGTATTGCGGTAGATAAAGCACGAGAGGGGCCGAGTGCCTAAGATGCTTTTGGAAGACATTCCTCTCGGGCATAGGCACGTGCCAGCTATATCTATACATTGTGTTAGCTAAGCTATAATAGCTAAAGCTAAAAATAACTAATCTCAATTGGCGTTATTTCCATTGATTGGATAAAGTCCAAGGAGAATATCGCGTAACCTTTGTGAAAGGTTTGTCCAAAGAGATAGTTAGAAATGCATCGAGGGGATGGGGCTTAAGCTCATAAATTAAACTTGCCATGAAGGATACTCAACCTTCTTGTTTGGAGATCCCAAGATCAAGGTTTCGAATGAGACAACTAATTTATGGTGGGTAAAGGTAAACACTATCGAGAATTTTATTCTCTCGTCCCTTCCCTATGGTGTAAACGTGATAGTGTGATCGCATGTGAAGGATGACTTTTAATAAGTCTTAATGAGTTCTATAGTTTCAATTTAAGATTGAAGTGGGGTGTAGCAAGAACACTCTTTATAGAAACTCACCTATCTCGAATGAGGAAGTGGGGCCGCTTCTATGAGAATATGAGCTTTGATTCTCTAGAGCATTCGAGAAACAGGATATGTCCAGGGCCAAATTGGACAAAACGGCACGAGCTTGGCAGCACCCTTGGAGATATCATCCGTGGTTGTTATCGCGAATTACATCAAATGCTGCAGTTCAAGACATAGTTCACTGTCTCTAGCAAGTAATTCCGGTAATATCTCACTAAGCAAAGGTTCAAGACCTCATGGACACCTCTGCCTAAAATGGTATTTCTGCGCTTTTTATGTGATTTTTATTTTGATGGTTTTGGTATTCTTTGGAACTTAGGACCTAAGGGTGACTAAGGGTTCACTAGTTCATGCTTTTTTCACTTTGGTGAAAGGAACCTTTAGTCTCACTTGTGAGGAACTAAAGATGAAAGCTCTTTATACTATATGATTTTAGAAATCCATAGTATGACCCCGTGGTCAACACACTCGTTTTTGTGAGGGAGATGACGTTGGAATGGCTAGTATGACTTCAACATGCACGATCCGTCGTATTTTCAGTCGGTTCGGGTCGTGTGAGATTGGGTTGTTGATTTACCAAGATCTATGTGTTTTCGTGTTTTATTGATTTTTCATTCATGTGGGGATTGTTGGAAAACAATTACTAAAAAAGGATTTTTAAGTTTTTAATAAAATTATACTTTATTGTTTTCTTTTGTGAATGAAAAAACTTATTAGTCCCACATTGTGGAGTCTCCACTTTTAATTGTTTTAAGAGACTATATAAGATTTTTAGTCCCACATCGGGAGTTCTTCTTCTTAAGTTGTTTTGTTCCATTATATAAACAAATTCACTACTTTTGTAAAAATCATGGGAAAGGGGTTGCTCCTTATTGTAGAGGGACCCCTAAGGGAAAATATTTTATGGTCGTTTCTTAAGTGTTCGCGATTTTCCTTAACGGTTTTTTCGAGTTGCCAAGCTCAAGTTGAGCATCTACTACATATGCTAGTAGTAGGTGTAGTAGGGTGTTTTATCCTGGAGATATCCAGATCTGTGAGGGCTATAGCATCACTCTTGAGTGTAGCCGGGCGCTAATGTCTTAAGGGCAGCGTGTTGAACACGTGACTCACTCTGTTTTTCCAAAGTTTTGCCTTGTTGCTGTTGCGGAGATTTGGGGAGCTCGTCCGTTTCATCAAATCGATCACTTCCACTATAAAGGAGCTAAGTATCAATAACTTTTGCTTATTTGATTTTTCCTTGTTTTTGATTATTGCACCCAACATGTTGATCAGTAGGATTAATTAGGTTTAAGGTTTACGGGTACAGCGGGTTGGGCGATCCAACCTTTTGACTTGCCATGTAAGTTTTGAATAGATCATGTTACAAAGACAGCAGAGGGAGTGAGAGGTGCTGATATTCATGGTTAAAAGTGGTGGTGTTGGTGCTGACTTGACTGGCGGAGGAGGAAAGTCGTTCCCAACACAACCACTTTTACTCCTTGATTTCAATACCTTTCCTCTTCTTTGCTGTCTTTCTAACATCTCTAATCAAATTCATACGGTTAGGTTCAAATGGTTGAATCTAGCATCTTGCTGAACCCGTTTGGTTTCTTGAAAGCTGTTAATTCTGATTCAGTTATTCTTGTATCAAACTTACCATTCCAGTTGATGGCCAGTCTTTCCAAGGCACTAGGAAGAATCTAGCTATAACTGGTCCAATTGCACCAAAGCCTGAGGTAAACAACCACCTCATGCAAGCTATGGCTAGGGTTCAGGCAGATGGGTCCTGCAGGATGGGGCGTTTTACTATTCAATCCATCTCATGGATTTTGGTAACAAGAGTTGATAAATTGATAAGACAATGAAGGCGTTATTGACATATGGGAAGGCTGATGAACACTTCTTATCTTGTCAATTGCAACAACTCTTCTTGTCAAATTCATCGGGTTGGGTTGAATAATAGGACGGTGTTTCTTGCAGAACCCATCTGATTGATGTTGCATGCAATCTATTGTTGGCCGACCCAACAGTAGTGCACTATCAGATTTAGTGAGTGTCATCTCCAGAATTACGTTGTCATGGATTCACAACTTCTTAGCCTTGATAAATTTATAGGCAGGCTTCACTAAATTTATAGAAATTATAAACAGGTCATATATTACAGACCCAAAATTACAGGGTCTAATGAATGACATAATTTGACCAGCCGGCCGGATAAATTTATATCAATGTGATCTGTCAATTCAATTAGCACCAACATTAAACAATGCAAAGGGACCTAAAAAAATAAAAAATGATTACTACTTTTCTTTCAAACCTCTACTATAACGAGTTACTCGGATCCACTCTTGCAAGGTACTGATCAAGTAAGCATTCCCATATTAGATACTGAATAGATTTCTCAATGCTTTGCAGCACATTGATACAGAAACATGATGATTGGGATCTAATTGGCTTCAACTTATTTGAGTTGCACATTCCAGTCTTCTTTCTCAGCATTCCAATCTTCTCTTTCTCTTTCAAACGATACATTAAGTTACGCCTACCTGTTAGATGACAAAACTGATAAAGACACACAATAATTCTGAAGAAATGGCATGAGACAGCATAGGTTTGGGGAGAGAAATATACCTGCTCCATAGCCAAACGCAGCTGCGATTTCATCAAGCTTTTGTATGGACCACATTCCTCCCATGCTTGTTCACAAATGAAGCAAATACTGACATTCAATAACACAAGAGAAGAACCATTTAGACGGAAACAAGGGTATATATAGTGATTATAATTGATTACTGCCACAGATATAATGTAAAATATTATACTAAAAGCTAATGATATAAATGAGTCAAGACATCATTAGGGAACTTGTCAGCGTCAACACTAAACAAAAACAACGAAATAAAGGTAGATTGCAATTTAAGTTACTACCGGAATTATTCATAAGATTAGCAAGAAACAATATAAAAAGAATCCTTATATGTCAAAAATGAATCACGAGAACAGGTACAAGACCTCAGAAGTTCTTATTATACTTGTACTTGTTTACTATTCTCAAGTTGTCTTGTAACCAATGCAAGGATAGCTTGATGAAACAAAGCTAATAGAATTAACAGGGGGAGCTAGGTAAGTATTCTAAACAATACCCATTCCAAGATGCAACCGAGTGTCGCAAAGTGCAAACCATATTCCAATATTAAGAAAATCATTTTTCAGTAATTCAACCAACAAACAATCACTAACACACTCCGACACAGCAATACGAGGACCAATCATGTCTTTTAAACGAAGAAACATTTAATGATGATCTCAGTAAATGACAGGTAAATACGGATGATTTTGCAAGCAAGTACTAAATTCAACATCAAAAAGGCAAGGTTAATCATCCCAATTGACAAACATTCTCATCATTAAGCTTACTTAATCAGATAGTTTCTTAACATTACAGGCAGCATCATTTCTTATTCATTGCTAATTGATATTAATTGAAAGCCCAACAAAATAACAAACCCCAGATCAAATTTTAGTGTAAAATCTGAATCTTAATCAAAGTGAAACATTTCAAAATTTTAGTAACAAATACCCAAAAATGGGTTTCAGATCCAATAGACGTTTAGAAAAAGAAATATTACCGTCGGATAAGAAGATTCAGATACTAAAAGTCGATGAGGACAGTAGAAAAGAAACAAAGAGTATGCGTATACTCCCCAATCTCCTTACCTCCCTCCAACACCTGCAGGTAAAACGTAATTTCAGACTATTAAGAGGAGATATTTGCCTAAACCTCCATTTTATTAGGTTTTGGGATATACCTTGATCTTCGGCAACCGTATCCAAAGTTCTTTCTGAGAGGAAATACCATTATGCTAGTCGATCCTTATTGATTGTTTTTGAGGAAATACCATTATGCTAGTCGATCCTTATTGATTGTTTTTGTATATGGATGAGTGGATCCCAATCATCCATTATTTGTGTATAGATCAGATTGCACATTATATAGGGCTGTCAATGGAATACCGAGTTCCGGATTCTGTTACCGATAATTCGAGTTCCTATAGGAAATTTTCCGACATAACGGTATCGGAAATCGGTAATGGAAAAATTATCGGTAATTTTTGCCTTATTGGAACGGTATCGGTTTAGACACTTACCGTTCCATTAATTACCGTTACCGGTATCTATTGTCACTCATGTATATTATAGTGTTAGTATTACCCGTTTTTGAATTTCTTTGTGGCTTTTTTTTTTTTTTTTTTTTTTTTTTGCAAGAACATATAACTAAGAACATTGTGTTTTGCATGGATTTGGAACCTAAAATTTCTTATTTTGAACTAATTTTTAGTATGAGAAATAGGTTATGTATAATATTGTCACTTAACGGTATTTATCAGTAAAATTACCGATATCCGTTAACTTAATGGAACGGTAGCGGTTTTGATTTTTAAAATTCCGCCGGAAATTATCGGTATCGGAATTCCGGTAGGAAATATCGGTAACGGTAATGGAAGAGCTAGTTACCGTTCCAATAGGTTCCATTGACAGCCCTATGCACATAGATTCAGAGAGAGACGAAAAAGACGGCAATGTGTTAGATTAGTTCAGTGAGAGGAAATGACTTCCTCTTTATATAGGTACATCATAAACCCTAATAACAACGGGTGCCCTAATCTAAGCAGTAAGACCTCTACAGGTGGCTCACAAAAAATTAGTCCACTTACCATAATAACCCAGATGTGACCTATAGCTCACTAATTATTTTTTTTTAGTCCGACCAAGTACTACCATGCACATTTCTAGACTGAATATTTTTTTTATATTTTTTTTTTTGTAATTTTTTTGCTAGACAACACAAGGAGAAAACAACCAAAAAAACAGAAAAATTTTCTTGGATACAAGACGCGATACAGGGAGAGGTTGGAAGAGAATCACCACATATTAGATTGATGGTTTAGAGCGTACTTCGCTAGAGTATGGGCAACAGTGTTCCCATCTCTTTTGTTGTAAACAATCTAGTGCTCTGCAATTTTCTATAATGAGCTCTGATTTGAAGCACAAGGTGATGTAGTCTCCATGGGGTGAGGGGTTTATCATCAGTCAATAACTTAACCACTATCTCGGCATCACTTTCAAAGATAACTTTTTGCAGCCTTGTCATCACTGCGAATTCGGTTGCTAGCAGAAAATCTCTTGTTTCAGCCTCTATAGGGTTCAGCACTTGATGTGACACGGTGCCACCTCCTTTGGATTGAATATCATAGTCCCTTGCCACAACTGCCTAAGCTCTTTTGTAGTTGTCGAAGGCAGCAACCAAGTTAAGTTTTGTCCAATGAGTTTCCGGTGGATTCCATTTAGAAGAAAGCTTCTTCGGCTGGCATATTTGAAGTTCGTGTTCTTCTTCAGGTAGCAAAGGCAATGAGTAATTGAACCAATAGACTGATTCTTTAATGATACTCAGAATTGGTTGCTCTTTGTTGTTGAACACCTTGATATTTCTGTTTTTCCATAGAGCCCACATAACACTGTTGATGGTGGTTTAGCTTAGGGTTGAAATCGTAAAACCATACATCTGATGTGACGTCACTCTGTAAGGAAACAGTGTCGTGAGTGCTAACCTCTCTACCGGCATATTTATTGAGCCGTTCAATATACTTACACGAAATTTATCCAGACTGGAAAATGTAGCAACCATCCTAGATATTCTGTAAATTTCGGCGCCTCGCCTATATTCACTTAATATAAGTTCTTTTGAATTCCTTCTATGCTATGTTCTCCGGCTGAACCCTTAATGTTGATATGGCATGACGATTTGTGTTCACTAGCAGCATAGTAGCACGAATTTCCAAATATCAAGGATAAGGTCTTTGCATAAGGTATTCAATCAGAAAAAGCATACTGCTCTCTAGCAATGAACTTAAAAGAACTCTGTGTCAACACATAGAATTCAATCAATTGCCCTGACTAACTTGCGGAAGTTAGGGTTTTGCGCCTCGCGCAGTATATCGGACCTTGCTTATCAAAATTAAACCTAGGCAAACTAGGTAATTAATCCGCCATGGATTAGCAGGTGCAAAGCCTTGCTAAAAATCAGAAAACAGGGAGCCGCAGCAGCAAAGTGAGGCGTGGCCATGCCTTAGGCCAACTGGCGCCAATTGTCATTGGCCACGCCCCTTCCTAAACCGGCCGTATTTCTCTCGACCAATCGTGTCGCCTCAAATTAGCCACGCGCACATAAGTTGTGGATGGGCCCATACTTGCCATCGACCAATCAGGTCGCTCTAAAGCCGCCACACTCTCACCAGAAGTGTGGACGCGCCTTATATTTGGCCGCCCCCCTTTCCTCGGCCAATCAAGTCGCTCCAAATTTGCCACCATACATTAAAGGCCAAACTCACCCTGCCGTTTCGTCATACTAACTGCCAAGACAAACGCGCCTTACCACAACAACATATTGATCGGCATGCCAACATGCCACTCTGTCGCGGTAGCATGCCACTTTAGCCTTGGCCATGCCGCCAAACCCTAATTCTTACGACGGCGCCAAAACCTAGCCTTGGCCACGCGAAACCCTAATTCTTACCACGACGCCAAAACCTAGCCTTGGACACGCCGCCAAGCCATAATTCTTACCATGGCGCCAAATCCTAGCCTTGGCTAAGCCGCCAAGCCCTAATTCTTACCACAGCGCCGAATCCTAGCCTTGGCCACGTCTCCAAGCCCTAATTCTTACCACGACGCCAAATACTAGCATTGGCCACACCGCCCAGCCCTAGTTTTGGCCACGGAGCCAAACCTTAGCTTTGGCCATGCTACAACGCCACAGGCGTGGCCATGCCACAACGCCACTGGCATGCCGCCGTGCCACGGCTACTAGTATGCCTCTATGCCACGCCACTGGCATGCCGGTATGCCACAGATACTAGCATGCCTCTATGCCACGGCTACTAGGGTGCCGCTATGCCACGGCTACTAGCATGCCGCCATGTCGTGGCTACGCCATTAACATGCCGCTATGCCAAGGCTACGCCACTGGCATGACACTAGCATGCCGCTATGCCATGGCTCCACCAAGCGCTAATATGCCAATGGCGCCACTTTGCTATACAACAAAGTGCGGCCATAATCGATGGCCACTCTTCCTCATAAGATCCAATCTCATCCATCCAAGTTCTCCACTGAACTAACGGACTTGCGGCAAGTCCCAGGCAACCCGCTACGCCACGGCTACGCCAGGTGCCACTATGCTAATGGCGCTAATTTGTTACACAACAAAGATGTGTCCATAATCAACGGCTACTCTTCCTCACGAGATGCAATCTCAGCCATTCAAGTTCGCCACCAAACTGACGGACTTGTGGCAAGTTTTAGGCGGCCGACCAAGGCAAGCCAATAGCATCATATGCTACTTTTCATATGGCAAAGTATCTTGACTTTGACTTGCCACACATTGCAACCTGCTACACGTTTTCCACGAAAACACTCGAGACATCAAACATGTCACAAACTGGGGGATACTCATTAGGGTATTGGTCTGGCGGTTTACAACGTGCGGCGTGCAATGTGACCGTTACAAGAAAGTTTCATGAAGTAGGACAATTAGTGGTGGTAAAAAGTAACGGTGTAAACAAATTCATTTCCTTCATCATGGAAGCGTAATGACTAACGGTTATGCGAATTCACCTCCCTCATCATGGAAGCATAACGTCTGACGGTTACACATTACTCTATTCTTCCATCACTCAATCGTTTCCACTTCCTACTAGACCAGGGTACATTTCAATATGACTTGTATAAATAGGCTTCACCTATTTTCACCAAAAAACAAGTTTTGGTTGGCAACAATACAATATCTTGAAATCACCTGGTAGCTTTTCATTCTGCTAACCAGTTCTACTTCCGATACAAGTCATAAAACAAACCACACCTTCAGAATCAACTATTCTGGTCTCAACACTCTCTTCGCTTCCCTCTCTAAAACCAACCCTTCTCCTTCACTTTGTGACCGAAGCAATCCTGGAACGACCATTTCTTAGTTTAGGCCAGGATTGTACAGATTGATCTCTCAAATCAAAAGTACTCTCGTGCAGTGCATTGTTTAGAGTTTAGATTCGTTTCTCATCCACACACTCGAAATTACCAAAATCAGCAGAAACGGTTTTCACCCACAAAAAATTGGCGACCACAGTGGGAGATTAATCTCTCGGTTGAAAATTCAACTCTCGTTTCCATCATCCTACCAATGAATGCCATGCTTTGAAGCGCATCTTCTAAGAAAAGATGGGTTCAGGAAAATTGCGTCTGGGGACTAGAGATTCTCCACCTTACCACGGATCGACAAAAAGATGTTCCACCGACAATAAATAATGACTCGGGACTTATCGCGGCAAGGAGGGCGTCATATAAAGATTCAGATTCACTCCCTGAAGATTGAGTTTTGGTGAAAGACCCTAAAGCGAGTAAGTTCTGCCTGGCAATGTTTACACGATCTGCTGTTTTGGTTTTCAAATTTACAATGGAATCCGGTAACCAATCATCCCAAGATTTTATATCTCTCCCTTTATCACGCAACATTCACGGTTTCACAATTTTCCCAAATGATTTTGCTACTTATATTCGCAATTCAGATTTTGACATATTGATTGATCAAAGGGCCATTATTCCAAAATAAAAAAAAAAAAAAAAAAAAAAACTCTTATAAAAATCAATCATCTATCAATCCAAAAACCAGAAAACCAAACCATAACTAGGTGTTTCTTTGCCTTTCAAAAAAAAAAAAAAAAAAACCTAAGAAAAGGAAGTTCATAAAATAAAAGTATTAAGGAAAATTGCCTAACAACGGCTTGTTCTTCTTGGAGAAAATATCCTTCATGCTTTGAAGAGCCGCCTGCTTCAGCTTTAACTCCTGGGATAACTTCTCGACTTCTACCTCCTGTTGAGTAATCATATCCGCAGAAAGACCATCAACCGCTTCAGCCTGCAGCCTTTAGATCTCGGAAAATCCCTCACAGAGCCAGGAGGTGTTAAACTCAAAGTTTACACATATATCCCGATGGAATTCCCAGCTTTTGACTACGTCTCCAAAAACAGTATGTCCAGTCATGCCGCACATGTCATGAATTGAAGATAAGGTTTCCTCCACGCGCTTAACCAATGCAAAGCGACTATCAACCTTCCTGGTAGTGGCGATGTTCGCATAACTTTTCCATATCTTGGTATATAGCTCCGCATACTTCACTGGCACGCTGAATCCTCCAATCAACACATGTCCCACAAAAGGAGCCTCAAATGGAGGATCGAAAATGACACCTGTGGCTGTATATGCGACTAGCAAAGTTTCTTTGGGAGCAATCACGCCCGTCGTCACGACATCGTTTTCCGCCATTGGAGACACATCAACATCTTCATGACGATCAACCTCCATCTCCAGATTACCGGCGGGTACGGTTTTCATGACTGGAGACGCTGTTACACCTTCATTGTCGTGGATCTCCATCTCAGAGTTATTTTCAGAAGCGACCTCTTCCTGAAAATATCATCAATTGAGCATTCATTCAGTATAAATAAATAATCCAAGAGAAAAGTGTGGAAAACTCAGCGACTCATTTGTGGCTTTGGAAGAAGACTCGCCATTATATTCAGAAGTGCTCCTTTCTTCACCAGATCTCAAGCTTTCCTCCTCTTCGGATTCTTCTTCAAGAGATTCAGTCTCGTCGCCTCCTTTCTCAAGAAGAATCGTCTTTTGGCCGTTGGCAAGTCTGGCAAAGATATTCGAGTTTTCAAGACCCTGAGACAAAAAAAAAAAGAAAAAGGAGGAGCCAGTGACGAAATGGAAACTTTGTGTGATTCAGCCAAGTCAGTGAGGGAACCATGTACACCTGTGTGTTGAAGGAACTGAAAGTCACAAGAGACGTCGGATACGATTGGAAGCCACTCGCATGACTTTTCGACCTTCGGTCTTTTACGTGGGGACTGCCAGATTTCCGCTTACCCGAAGAAGGCAACCTCAACAATCTGTGATTTTCCAGAGTTTTAGGAAAGGGCTTGCCGCGTGGAACTGTCACAACATCCTGCACGAATTGATGAATAACGAGGAACTCTCCATGCCAGGAAATATTATATCTGGGGGTCGTCACCGGTTTTCTTTCTGGGAGAAGAAAATGGATACTTTTATGAGACGCAAGGACACGGCTATTGAAAACGGCTGGCAACAGTTCTTTGAAGCCGTGAATGGACGGCGGTTCGGAACCCCCTGATCAAAACCCATATGACGAGCGGCCCTGTCGATGTTGTAAGGAACCACTTCACAATACCCTCTGAAAAAAGATGGTACATATCCAGGAATACAACTTCGCATAAACACAGTTTTCTCCAATGCTCATATTCTCTTCACTAGAATGTAACATCACGTTTGAGGCAGAAGAAAAAGTGTTTGGCTGAACAATGGAGGTGTGGACAGGAGCCCAGTGAAGAAAGTTAACTACATACATGTTGTCAAGAAAATCAATGAGCTTCGAGCCAGGCTTTGGACGCCTATCCAACCAATGGAGTATCCTGGAGCCTCCATATGTATCAGGAAATGAGGTCCTCGGTTTAGGAGCGTAATCTTTGAAATGTTCCCACAACCATGCTTGGAGAAAGGATACATGGACATACGAGTCTACTTTCATATACCCATTAGAGACATACATATCTGATGTTAAGTGATCCGAGTGGGTGTACAAAGATCCAAGGAACAAACTGTCGATGGGAAGAGCAACGCCTTTCGCTAATTTGATGGCGAATTTGATGAGTGCTTGACTTATCTCCTTCTTACCAGAGCCATCATCAAAAATGTTCCTGGATAACCACAAAGCTAAAATGCAGCAACATGGAGTGTATCATCCAACACCTGATTCGGCTCCGGCTCATCAGGGAACCATTCAGACAACCACCAGTTATAGAAGCACTTTTCCTCATGATGCTTCCGGACATATCCTTCTGATTTCATAACCAAAATGGCATGCATTTTTTATTCTTCCTCAGACAAGACGACGTCAAGATTCCCCATTATTGGAAGACTCAACAGAATGACTACGCTTTCCAAAGCAATGGTCATCTCACCCCATCTACATATAGTCATATGAGTTTCGGGACACCATCTAGAGATGAAAGTAATCAAACCTGCAGTATCTTTCCTGATTTAAAGCGTCACAGATGCCATGACAGCATACATGATTTGCGCCCCAGTCAGATTAGACCTTACATGGTCTCGGCTTATCATGAAGTTTATTCATTTATCATAAGAGCGCAATGGACTATGGAAGATTTTGAAGTCTATGGGAGAAGCCAGATATTCTTTCTTCTGAAGACAAAACCTCATTACACTCCCAGGGTAGAATGATTGGACTTCTCCATCATTCTCTGATTCAGTCAGAATGGTTGCCACGAATTTGGGATGAGTCCTTGTAACTGTGACAGACTTTGTGAAGAATTCATCATCCATGTTCGGCTTGGAGATGTTAGCATTTCTTGAGGCGGCGTCATAACTGCTTTCATGTGACATGTTAACAAAAGTCCTTATGATACTTTTACTTTCGAGGTAACTACAACGGAACACAATAGAAAGGTTACTACTTTAAAGGAAATCACACATGAGGATTTTTCCAAGAAATTGGGTACAATGATTAAGAACCGACAAAAAAATTTCTAATAGAAATTTTTCTTTGGCCATATGTCAAGGGACTCGCGGTCAAGGGGAATGGAGGTTGGTGCTCACTCAAACAAACACTTGTCGTGGAAAACATACTTTTGGCCGAAACCGTGTCTTGCCGCGGTAATGGCGCTCACGGCCAAACACAAACTAAAGCTAGGTTTTACGGATAAAGGATCCTACGGCGGCCATCCATACGTGCTTTCTTTACATAATAATCGGCTCCACTACTATTGATGTCATGTCTAACATTACTACAATACTACCGGCAGGTAGTAATCATTCATATTGGAGTATTTCTACGAGTTTGTGGAGGACATGGCTAGGGTTTACATCAAAACAGACAAGCAAACAAAAGGAAAAAGAAATGTTGGAACACATACCTGAAATATGCTTGGCTGCTAGCACGAAGACGCAGAAACAAAGCCAAAACCAATGATACAAAAATAAAGAAGATGGGAACATCTTTTATATGCATAGCGTTTTTGGAGTTTAAGTAGGAGAAGGTTTTGTTTTGTGCCATGTTCGTAAGAAGGAAACTTGGCCCGTGGTACCACAACGCCCCAGACGCAAATCTCCACGACCGAGCCAATGCCACGCCAACTCCAAGCGCCAGCGCTTCGTGGCCCAAGCCAACGGCACCATCTCTGTAAGCCAAAGCTAGCCGCGTCATTCGCCACTCCAAGATAGCCACGCCATCCGCCACTCCAATCTAGCTGCGCCATCCGCCACGCCAAGCTAGCCGCACCCATGTTCCACTCCAAGCTAGCTGCGCCTATCCGTCATCCCAAGGTAGACACACCATCCACCATTCAAAGGTAGCCGCGCCATCCATCATTTCAAGGTAGCGACGCAATCTACCTTTCCTAGCCAACCAACGCCCGTTTCGTGTGCCAAGTTGCAATGTCACCTCTGATGATCAATAGCCAAAGTTGCAGCACTGATGCCAATACCCCATGGCCAAACCGAATTTATGCAAAACCACCAATACAGGGATCACGGATTCCTCATTCCTTCCGTTAAAGGTTAGTTGAATTTCCTCGGCACTCTCTTCACATCTTGACCTTTCAATTTTACTCTTGTCTGTCACCATCTCATGCTTACTCCGCAGCAATGCCGTTGTTACGTTCTAAGCAAAGAGACTTAATGTTGATTGTGGTTTTTAGCTTAGGGTTGAAATCGTAAAACCTTATATCTGATGTGACGTCACTCTGTAAGGAAACGGTGCCTTGAGTGCTAACCTCTCCACCGGCATATTTATTGAACCATTCAATATACTTACATGAAATTTATCCATACTGGCGAATGTAGCAACCATACCAAATGTTCTCAGAAATTTCAGCGCCTCGCCTATATTCACTTAATATAAGTTCCTTTGAATACCCTCTATGCTATGTTCTCCGGCTAAACCCTTAATGTTGATATGGCATGACGATTTGTGTTCACTCGCAGCAGAGTAGCACGAATTTCCAAATATCAAGGATAAGGTCTTTGCATAAGGTATTCAATCAGAAAAAGCATGCTGCTCTCTGGCAATGAACTTAAAAGAACTCTGTGTCAACAAATAGAATTCTATAAATTGCCCGACTAACTTGCGGAAAGGGTTTTGCGCCTCGCAAGATATCAGACCTTGCGTGGCGAAATTAAACCTAGGCAAACTAGGTAATTAATCCGCCATGGATTAGCAGATGCAAAACCTTGCTCAGAACCAGAAAACAAGGAGCCGCATCAGCAAAGGGAGGCGTGTCCATGCCTTAGAGCAACTGGCGCCACTTGCCATTGGCCACGCCACTTCCTAAACTGGCCCTATTTTTCTCGACCAATCGTGTCGCCTCAAATTAGCCACGCGCACATAAGTTGTGGATGGGCCCATACTTTCCATCGACCAATCAGGTCGCTCTAAAGCCACCACATTCTCACCAGAAGTGTAGTCGCGCCTTATTTTGCCGCCCCCCATTCCTCAGCCAATCAAGTCGCTCTAAACATTCCACCATACATTAAAGGCCAAACGCACCCTGTCGTGCCGCCATACTAACTGGAAAGCCAAACTTTTCTTACCACAACAACATATTTATCGGCATGCCAACATGCCACTCTACCGTGGTAGCATGCCACTTTAGCCTTGGCTACGCCGCCAAACCCCAATTCTTACCAAGGCGTCAAAACCTAGCCTTGGCCATGCCAAATCCTAATTCTTACCATGACGCCAAAACCTAGCCTTGGCCACGCTGCCAAGCCCTAGTTCTTACCACGACGCCAAAACCTAGCCTTGGCCACGCCGCCAAGCCCTAATTCTTACCACGACGCCAAATCCTAGACTTGGCCACGCCGCCAAGCCCTAATTCTTACCACAACGCCAAATCCTAGCCTTGGCCACGTCGCCAAGCCCTAATTCTTACCACGGCGCCAAATCCTATCCTTGGCCACAACGCCAAGCCCTTACTTTGGCCACGGAGCCAAACCTTAACTTTGACCATGCTACAATGCCACAACGCCACTGGCATGCCGCCATGCCACGGCTACTAGCATGCCGCTATGCCACGGCTACTAGCATGCCGCTATGTCATGGCTCCACCAGGCGCTACTATGCCAATGGCGCCACTTCGCTATACAACAAGATGCGGACATAATCGATGGCCACTCTTCCTCATGAGATGCAATCTCAGCCATCCAAGTTAGCCACTGAACTGAAGGACTTGCGGAAATTCCTAGGAAACCCGCTACGCCACGGCTACCCTAGGCGCCACTATGCTAATGGCGCCACTTTGTTACACAACAAAGATGTGGCCATAATCAACAGCTACCCTTCCTCACTATATGTAATCTCAGCCATTCAAGTTCGCCACCAAACTGACGAACTTGTGGAAAGTTTTAGGCGGTCGACCAAGGCAAGCCTAATAGCATCACATGCTATTTTCCTATGGCAAAGTCTCTTGACTTTGACTTTCCACACATAGCAACCTGCTACACGTTTTCTACGAAAAAACTCGAGACATCAAACATGTCACAAGATGGGGGATACTCATCATGGTATTGGTCTGGAGGTTTACAACGTGCGGTGTGCAATGCGCCCGTTATAAGAAAGTGTCATGAAGTAGGACAATTAGTGGTGATGAATAGTAACGGTGTAAACAAACACAACTGCCCATTTTGAATGCTTCATAGTCCCCTTTTTCAACAAGCCAGCCTGCGATAATTTGCTTATTGCTCATGCGTACATATAATGTTCAGTTCTACAACCAAGAGGCGAGCCAAAGAAAGTTGCAGCTGCCACAGGACAATGAAGAAAGAGGTGCTCTAGGTCGTCAACGACTGCTTTACAAATTCTGCATTCTTGGTTAATGCCAGTAACATCCATCCCAATTTGGCTATTTGAGCTTTATTTAGATGAGTCAAGGATCTGATACCTAGCCCACCTGTCACTTTTTCCTCTAGAAAGATGTTCCAGTTGATGAAATGAGTTTTTCTGGTGGTATAATTGTGGCCCAACCAGAAATTTCTAATGATCCTTTTTATCTTAGCTAGAACAGTCTTGGGAAGAAGGGAAGTAGCCATCAAGTAATGGAGGTATCATCCCAAGAACATGTTTGATGAGCACAATCTTCCCACATGATTTAGCTAAATTCTCTTCTATCTAGCAAGTTTATTTTCAATATTCTCAATTAAGAAATCGAAGGATTCAATTATGTAAGAAAACTTGAGAAGTTGAAAACCGAGATATTTGTCGTTGCTCTCCATTTGCTTAACTCCTAGGATGCCAGATACCTGATTTCTTCTTTCTCTTCTAACCCATTTACAAAATAAAATGGCAGATTTCTCTAAGTTTGCATGTTGACCAGACCATTTAGCATATATGGACAGTATGTCTTGAAGGCTTTGAACAGTTCTATCATCTAACGTGCCGAAGAAGAATAGGTCGTCGGCGAACATGAGGTAAGATATAGGAGGGGCCCATCTGTTGACCCTGTAGCCATTGTATAAGAAATTGGATTCCATCTTGCGAATCATCCAGGATAGCCCTTGAGCACATAAAATAAAAAGATAGGATGAGAGGGCGCATCCCTGTCTCAGCCCTCTCCACTATTAAAATGCCCTTCAGGGGTCCTATTTACAATGATAGAGAATAATGTCGGGGTGACACAGTTCATTATAAGTTTATAAGTGTTGCCTTTTATACCATAAGCTTTAAGACATTGGCCATGAAAACTCCAAGAAACCCTATCATAGGCCTTGCTAATGTCTATTTTGAGAGCAAAATCTCCTAGGACTGAATTAGAATGGTTCATAAAGTTAACTAGTTCTTTGGCAGTTAAGAAATTGTCTAGAATTAATCTTCCCATTACAACAGCAGATTGAGCCTTGTCAACAAGAGTGTCAAGCATGGGTTTTAGCCTTTGTGCTATTATTTTGAATACGATCTTGTATAATATGTTACAAAAGGCAATAGGTCTGTTTTCTACAGTTTTTGAAGGATGTTTTACTTTAGGGATCAATACTAGATTAGTGTGATTTAGACCCTCGGGGATGCTAGAGGAAGCAAAAGAGTGTTTAATAAGAGACGTTACCTCCGAGCCAACTTTGTCCCAGCATTTTTTGAAGAATATGGGAGGCATACCATCTGGTCCCAAAGACTTGAGAGAGCCCATGGTTTTGAGAACTTTCCAAATCTCCACTTGAGTAGGGATGTCGCTGATAGCTTTATTCTCCTTTTCGGTGAGTTGGGTATCAGACCTGAAGTTGACTACGAAATAATGGTCTTGAGGATCCTTGTTGAATGAGAAGTGTTGAATGAGCATCTTGGCGATATTGTCCTGGCCAGAGACCCAATTGTTTTGGCCGTCTCTTAAAGCTTCAATGGCGTTTTTCTTTCTTCTCTGCTTGACTGACATGTGAAAGACTTGGGTGTTTCTATCAATATATGGAATCCAACTACTTTTGTTCCTTTGTTGCAAAAATCTTCTCTCAACTTCCATGATCTCCTCAATTTTTTTTCAGAGCATCCTCCTCAAGTCTTATGTCTCTAAGATGGACCGATTTCTGCAACTCAAGAAGATCTTTCTTTGCTTCTTCGAAAACTCTTGTTATATTCCCAAAAGTTTTCTTCCCCTAGTTATTAAGGTTGTTTCCAACCTCCCTCAATTTTTCAATTGTACTTCCATTTGCATTATCCCAAGCATTTTGTATTTCATCTTGAAAATCTGGGTGAGCGGTCCAATGATATTCGAATCTATACCCTGGTCTTCTTCTTTTACAAACTTTGTGAGTATTTAAGTAAATTGGGGAGTGATCACATCCTAATCTAGGAAGATGAAACACCTATGATTGAGTAACATCATCCACCAATTGGGAGAGCAAAGAACTCTATCCAGACTTGCATATATATGAGTAGAAACAACAGCATTATTAGTCCACGTGAAGGCTGGACCACAATAACGCATATCAATTAATCCTCTATCTTGAATCATTTTATTAAATTCTATGTTGTGGTTGTTGTCAATTCTACCACCACTTTTCTCCTTAGAAGTTCTTATTGAATTAAGATCATCGATAATACTATAGTTATTTCTCAGAGAATCAATATAATTAGAGAAAGAAGACCAAAAAGCATTCCTGTCACGTCTAGCCACTACACCAAATATTGGAATCAGACTCCTCCGAGTTTATTGAATACTGGCCTACTGAGTTCTTTTCTACCTTCACAGTATATGCAACATGAGCAGTATTGTGCTACCCTACTTGCTTATTACGCATTAATCCTTTCGAATTTAAAAGTGAAACTGGTGAAGCAGTTGTACTGATTTTTTTTTTCTGATTATGCAATAAAGAAAATGCTCGCCACGCTAAATGATCCATTTACTTTCTTTCTGGAGCCAGAAAAGTTCAAGAGTTAAGGGTATGAGTCTCTTTCTTGTTTTGCTTAATACACCCCTGATGCAGGCTAAAGCATGAGTAATTCATAAGCATCTTAAGAGCAATTTATTGGGTTTGCTTAAAATCTGTTTATTGTCTTGAAGGCGATCTGGAACTCAAGGTACCCTTACAGTGCGGGGTTTTCAATTGGTTATCCCATACGATCGATGAATTTCTGCAGGGGCTTGTTGTTTTTTCATCTACCTGAGCACCAACCGACATATAGGTCGGAGATTATATCCGAATACATCGGTCTTCCCACAGGGAGAGAGAATGTCTCATTTCTAGACTGTATGATATTGTTGCTATGGGAGAAGGAATATCTTAGATTTGTTAAATCAAACTAAAAACTTTGAACCAAAAAGCTTCCAGTGACTTTGGTTGTTTATAAATTAGTTAGTAGGGCTTGAACCCTCTCAAGCTAACAAGTGGATTTGGTTCATAAGTAATAAGTTCTAAGTGAAGCTTGGTTCCTTTTGCAAGAGATACCACGAAAGTAATTGAAACTCTATGTAGTAACAATGTCAATTCCGTGTTGGAAGCGACTTAAACGGTTGGTTCAATAATTTATTGCTCTTGATATATCTATCATTTCTTTAGTTTTTTATTACTTGGTCACCTAATGATGTTTTACGTTTTGATTTGTTTAGTAGGACACTAAAGTCTCATAATGGAGTACTAGAGTAGATTCAGGATACATGCATCTCTTTGAAGCGTGAAGTTTGTATACTATCGCACAAGATCTGTGAGGAACCCGGATGTGAATTCGAGAGTGAATCGAGAACTTGTAAAATTATTTATGTTCTTATTTTTCTCATTAAGGTTGTGTACTTTGTAAAAACACTGGACTTTATTAATTAAATCCGACTTCGGCTTTTTAGTCAATGATAATGCTACAAGTAAATGATATTGCATATAGTTTATGTCCCGTAGCGGTTGTGTAATAAAATTTCGGCAACGACCATGATCTTGCAAAAGAAGTCTTTTGCAGCAGCTAATCGGTGTGGCAAATATTTTGTTAAAAGAATAATTAGTTAATTAAATTAAATTAAGTGAAAAAGAAAAACATTTTTCCTCACATTATTGCCACACCAACTGTTGTGGCAAAAATCCCGTGTTCTGCCACAATTTCCAATAGGTGTGGCAATAACTTCTTGTCACACAGTTTGTCGCCACACGGTGTGGCAAAAGATTTTGGTGAGGCAAAAACCTTTTGCTACATCAAAATAGGGTTCTTGCCACATAGCTAATATGTTGTAATACACTCATTTTCTTGTAGTGAATCACAAATGATGAGACGAAGTTGTTTGTGATTACTTTTTTATCTTGCCTATTGGAGATATAAAATCTCGAGTCAATTATTCCAATTGTACTCAACACGATAGAAACAACAAGATCATATCACACAACTACAAGATAATAGTTGGGTCTGGCATCACAATCCCAATAAAGTCTTCAAGCCTTTAGCCTACAGGGTCTCGAGAAGAAACCTAAGGTTAAAGGAGAATCGACTCTAATTATGCAACTAGTAACACACAGGAGGTGTGGGGATTAGGTTCCCAATTGCTAGAGTTAACATTTATATAGTTTTCAAATCAGGATTTGCAATCTAAGTTACCTTGGTAACAAAGCATTCAATATTCACGATTATATGAAAAACCTGATTCAACCAAGCTAATATCTTTCAACCGTTAGATCGAGCTTACCTTGTTACACACAAATGAAATGTACCCTCATTTAGGTTTAGTTAACCGTACCTAAACGTGTACACCATGTTGGTTCAAAAATAGTTATAACCGATGTTAGCCATATGATTACTCTCATATCAACCTTATTCATCTTAACCATAACTAGTTCAAATGACTCAAATGAAACTAGTTAAAGAGTTGTTCAATTGTTTATATTCCACAGCCGCACTCCCCACAAAGATTTGGCAATTAAGCACAAGTTCGAAAAGAACTCTCCCCCATAAAATGTCATTCTCGAAAGAACAACAAAGGCGACCTTGCTTTTAACGAGAAAAGAAGGATTTCTTTTGGATAAAATCAAATCACATGAAAACATGAATTTGCATCCAAAAAATTCAATTAAATTAACCACAAGAGAACCCATGATTAATTCAATTGAAATACAACCAAATTAACCACAAGAAAACTCACGATTAATTTAATTGGAATACACAACCAAATTAACCACAACAACGTGATCAATTCAATTGGTCATGCTCGACATAAGAGAACTTACGGAGCAACAACTAAAATAACCAAAAGAGAATGATCAATTTAGTTGGTCATGCTCAAACATAAGGAACCTTACGGACCAACACAGTATATGCAAAAAAATGTAGATCGTAGATGCAAAAAAATGCGTAATAAACAAGGACTCATTCTATTTTCCATCACTATTTGCACAATGACATATAATAGACTTAATCCCTATAAACAAAAGCTTTATCCTTCCATCAAAACAATGACATAAAGGGCTTTAACTTTTGTAATGTCAAAAGTTCATTATACTTTCTATCAATACTTTCATACCGACATAATAGAGATAACTTTTGAACAAGTATGGGATAGTCACAGGTTCACTGATGTAAACAACGTATCCCATGACAATTTGCAATATATAAAATCATAAAGATTAAAATTGCAAAAATCATCTTCCAAATAACTTAGAGTTTAAATAAATAAATCTAAAAATATTGAAGATGAAAAACGTTGGACATAGGTATGTGTAATCACAATAATGGCTATTCCAAACCCTAGTTATTCTTCTAAAAACATAAGAAATAAATTCTCAAAAGAAGATTTACTAGACAAAATTAAAGTTCCTTGATAACCTCATACCTTTCAATGAATCCATCATAGAAGGTATCAATGATTTCCTTTACTCTCTTGACCGTAGACACTCCATGTTCATTAGTTAGAACACAAACTTTTCGATCAAAAACCCGAGCAAGTTGTCTAGATTTGACACAGTCCATGATGAGCTTTTTTTGATTCTGTATCAGAATATTTTGATTTGCAAAGATTTTGGCCTGACCATCTAAGAGTTGGTTTATTTGTAGTTGGAGATTTGAAAAGTCGACCTTTGAATCATTCAAAACGAGTTAAATCCTTGACAAGAATCATCAATCCGAAGTTGATTGCAAGCATCTTATTTAGAACCAGCTCTTGAATCGACTCACGTCCTTGAGTGTCTTCCTCCATACAATATAAGATGTATATGTATTAAGAGAAGACACTTCTCATTAAGGAAACCCTATGAACTCACAGGAATAGGACACGAACGTTCACGGACAGTTCACAAGAGAAGTATGGATTTAGGCAAAATCCAGTGAGAAAAAAAAAGAAGAGAAAACGCAAAGATTATCAATATTGCTCAATAATTCTTAAAATTAGAGCATGAATCATGAAGCATGCTTGCATACCTAGAATGATTTACAATAGCACACAAAAATGTACAACAAATATTGAGACTCCCATAGTTATCATCCTTGCACCTCTTAAGATAGATACAAGGATGAGGTTACCTAGAGTTAGGTTTAAGAGTGAGAAGTTATCATACTACCAACCATGGGAGAAGAGTTGTACAAGTTTTTTGACCGTTTTACTTGTGTATTCCCTTCTTTTCATTGATTATAACGTATTCCAGAGGAATTTGTCATAAACCCTTTCAAAAGTCCATCTGAAGGATTTTTCTGAGGACTGAGTCTATGACCTCTAGAAATCGGTTCCAGAAAAGGGAATTTGAAGGATTTCCATTTTATTGATCTAGACTTACCAGACTTGTTCTTATAAGCACAGGTAAGTTCTTTATTAGTGGCACAAGAGTTTACACCGTAACGAGGAACTTGCAACCTGTGATGATTTCTTGAAGAGAGATCATTTTTATAATATTTCTGGTTTCCTGTCGGCAAGAGATTCACTGTAGATGTAGTTAGACGATTTGCTCCATTGACACTGGAAAGAAGCAAATTATGGAGAATATAAATTTGTTTCCTCCTGGCAAAGCAATGAAGAGCATAGTGATTCTTTTTCCTACAGAAGGAACATCATCGTGGATTTGAAACATGATATCCTTGACCCAACACTTCTGACTGTACCTGCAAATTTTGCAACTGTAGGTAATTCCTAGGAGAAATTTTTCTTTACGCTAGGTAAAACCTTTTGAGTATTAGGAGAAGGTGTAGAAGATGACCTAATCATCAAGACAGAGTTTTCCCTTTTCAAGGTGTTATATTGTTCTCGGGAAAGTTGAAGAGATGCATCAAGTTTCTCTTTTTCAACACGATAGCTGTCAATTTCTGATGAATGAGCCTTGACTAAACGTTTTTCTCTGATTGAGTCTTCTAACAGCAGTATCTTCAAGATAACTAATCTTTTCACGCTATAGAGTACTTTCTTGAACCAATAGTTCTATGTTGTTAGAGAGAGATTCAACGAAGATGTAGAGTTCACGTTCCCTTTCAAGAGATTTCTCAAATTCATCAATAAGTTGATAATTCTTTTCTTCAAGAATCTTAATTTTAGAGGCTTGATGGTCAACACAATTTTTTAATGATATGGTCAGTTCCATTTTAGATTCTGATACGAGCTCACAAAACTTGTTTTTCCTTTGGGATTCATAAGAATCTACTAAGTAGCTATCCTTTGAGGAAAATCCAAGTTTTTTGTTGTAATCAGAATCTGTGGAAGACATATCAATATGCGTTATCTTGCGAGATAGTTCTTAGGTCTCAGAACACAGATTGCTACAAACACAGACTTATAAGGTCTTTAATATGTTTGCCTGCTCTGATGCAAATTAAAAATACGGGGGTCTAACAACCACACCCAACAATTCGTTTGGCAAATATATAGGACTTATTCCAATACACTTTCTAGAGAATCAACTAGATGGTAAGACTCAATCTAGAATAAAGTTTATCAAAGAGTTTAATATCTCTAACTCTTAATTAAATCCGCAATCAGCATATAGAAATCTGGGAGCCTGATTGAATATAAGAGGAGTCACTTGAATGGCACCAAAGACCAACGTTCAAGTGTCAATCAATGTAAATCAAGAACCAAAGGTTAGATATTCTAATTGATTGATCTTAACACACAACCTATGATATTTCAATTATATAACAAAATATAATGCGAAAAAGAAATAACACAAACACCAGAATTTTGTTAACGAGGAAACCGCAAATGTAGAAAAACCTGGGACCTAGTCCAGATTGAACACCACGCTGTATTAAGCCGTCTGACCGGCCTACTACAAATTAACCCGAGACCGGACTGCAGCTTGAACCCTAATCAATCTCACACTGATACAAGGTACAGTTGCGCTCCTTACGTCTCTGATCCCAGCAGGATACTACGCACTTGATTCCCTTAGTTGATCTCACCCACAACCAAGAGTTGCTACGGCCCAAATTCAAAGACTTGATAAACAAATCTGTCTCACATAGAAAAGTCTATAGGATTGAATAAATCTGTCTCCGACAGAAATACCCAAGAGTTTTTGTTCCGTCATTTGATAAATCAAGGTGAACAGGAACCAATCGATAACCCGGACTTATATTCCCGAAGAACAACCTAGAATTATCAATAAGCTCATAATAATCTTAATCGACTAGCGAAAGAAGATATTGTGGAATCACAAACGATGAGACGAAGTTGTTTGTGATTAGTTTTATATATTGCCTATCGGAGATATAAAATCTCGAGTTAGTTATTCCAATTGTACTCAACACGATAGAAACAAAGAAGATCAGATCACACAACTACAAGATAATAGTTGGGTCTGGCTTCACAATCCCAATGAAGTCTTCAAGTCTTTAACATATAGGGTCTCGAGAAGAAACCTGAGGTTAAGGGAGAATCGACTCTAGTTATGCACACTACACCATTTTTAAGGATTACCAACGACCCACGGTTTTTGTCGATCGGGGTCGAACCGCAGTCCCCGTTGCAAAACACAAAGTGTTGCAATTTTTCGTAACGGCATAAGCTCATTGCGACTCTTGGTCAACAACGGCGATTCGCAACGTCACTTGACGTTGCTAATTTGTTTATTCGCAACCGTATTCTGCCGTTGCTAAATTTTTAGGAAGAGAAAAAAAAAACTCGAGAATGAATCCATAGCTTAAAAAGGAAGTCGTGGATTTGATTCTAAGCCATAGCTACATTACTAAGCCACGTCTCATAAAATTATATTTCTCAATTTTATATGTTAACTCAACATCTCCATCAATCGAACACGAAATTATCATTGCTTCAATAGTCTAAAATTTACAGTGATAAGTGACAAAATCAAAACACTTTACTTGATTTCAAAACCAATATTAATAATTGTTCCCATATTCTATTACAAAACACAAAGTCTTAAACAACAGTGAGTGAGCAAACCACCAAGCTCTCCTGAAGTGCTACTTATTATGCTGGTTCGATAGATTAGTCACTTGATACATGTTATACAAGAGTTGTTTAAATCCCACAAAAATAAGAAAAAATGGTTGCATAAAAGTAGAGAGGAATTAGTAAAGAGTAGTCCTACAATGAGGTATATAATTGCAGAAAACATGAATTAGTAAGCTATCATTTCTCGAAGGACGGCGACGAACACAATTAAATTTTGGTAATGGAAGAAGCAAATTATTTTAGTGTCTCATGAGTTGACTACTATATAAGTAGTGGTAGTGGTAGCACTAAATTCTAATGAGAAAATAGATTCATTCTTATAAGTCCATTGACCTTAGCATCTCTGATAAGAAAACTTTCATAGACCCACTTTTGATTTTTGTTTGCTCACCAAAGGCAGCTTGCAGTCTCCAGACCTGAGATGAGTAAACAAAATTTGAATGAGCAAATACTGGAACTAACAACAACAATTCTACAAAATTTAAGAGACTGTAATAGCAGTTGAAGGGGTTTATAAATCAAAATAAACGACATACTGCAGATGCACTAATAAGCTTTTATATTTGAAACCATGTGAATCCCTTAAAATGGTGTGGTCGACCAATAATTGGGTTGGTATGTGGGCTATTCTCCAAGCTTGTGCAAAGGATATATTGCATGATCTGAAAGTAAAAATTCACGTGTTAAAGATATATGTAATTTTTTATACAAGTATCAGTGCAAGGCCAAAGCAACGAAGACATCAGTCTTTCTATACGTAACTTAACCGTAAGAGATCTATCCCAGTTTGGTAAAAATAACTTACTTCCAATAACTTCAACGAGTGTAATGGCACAACCCTGTCATCATGATCAAAGCAATCAACAACTTGGGAGGAGGATAGTGGTATTTTTCATCCTAATGCCGATCCCAAGGTCTTCTCACGTTATGAAGTGGTGAATATCCGAAAATGCAAACAAAAATGTTATGAACCATGTAAGAATGTCTTGTGATCACAAATTAAAATCAAAAGAATGACAAGGTGTTCACGAGAATGACCAAAATTCTGTCATAACTTCTCTAACATGGTCTCCAAAGAACTACAAGTCCCAACACGATGTGAGCATAGAAATTCGTAATTTTTTTTTTTTTTTTTTTTTTTTTTTTGAATGATGGCAAAAAGAACACAAATTCCCGAAAGATTAACTTGAGGAGGAGAAGGTTACATTCGGGTATCTCCCTTTGCGAAGTTGCATTGATATATAATACCGGGGTGACAAAGCTAGTAAATCCAATAAAACCTCACCGCCTTTGCGCCTTTAAGAAACCCCATAGAGTCGAGCCAATTTCGACAAGCTTGACAAAAGAAAGCTTGGGAAGTGTTGACAGTCACAATAATAAAGCTTGTTAACCTGGTCGTGCACTCTCGTTAATGTACAAAAGAACATCCGCATATCAAAGCGAAAATGATTCAACAAGTTATAAATATTGTAACTAGAAACAACTCTCAATGAGAAGAAATTATCGATCACGAAGCGCTACTGCTCCTCTCTAGAGAGATCAGTTAAGAAACTCAGATTTTGTTTTACAAAAGAAAAGTTGTGTCAGATATCTTTTAGGGTCCAGGACCATATTGAAGTGGATAAAGCATTTTGTACAACAAAAATAAAGAAGGCACAATGGAACTCTTTAGGATTGAACGTCAATACACCTTGTTATCTCGTATTCTTAAGAAAACTAGCTTATGGGAATACTATGCATTTACTTCTCTGCAAATTAGTAATATGTATTACTTGTCTAAGGTGTCAAAGCATACATATAACATTTAGTATTCAGATAAAGCCATTATAGTATCGAATTAAGTTTTGCATCAACAGAAAAGCTATAGCGAAAGACTACAACAACTAGACATAATCTCAGGTACATTTTTGGTGAATATTACCTTCCCATCATCCATAACTTTTGCCCCAAACAAAAAATCGGGATTTACTGGATCTTTCGAACATAAAACATCCTCGGATTGGTTTGTACCCAAGAAGTGATAGTAAAGTTGGTGATTAAGATATGAATTAGTCTCAGTAAAGATTTTAAACATCCACTTCATCACCTTCCTACAAATATCACAAATACAATTGCAATCACAATCAATAAAATCAAAAAAATTATACTAAAAAAAATTTGATTGATCCACTTACCATAACGTCCTCAACTGGTTCATCCTTGAATTTGTGAGTCTAAGAAATCAATTCGAAAATCTCAAAATTCCAGAAAATTGGAAACCCTAATTGAAAACTTTGGTGAAAATTGATAAAAAAAAAGAATAAAAAAAAAATAGAGAATTACCCAATATCACTCTGACCATCTTCGTCATCTTCATCCATATGATGATGTTTGAAGAGGAGACAAGATGCAGGTTTAGGTTTTCTTCTTCGCTTCAAACACAAAAAAATCAAAACCTAAAAAAAGTAATAAGAAACAAATGGGATTAAATAAAATGTAAAGATAAAATCGTATATGATTTACAGCTCAAACCCTAGAAATCAAAATCTCTAAAATCGTAATAAACTGAAATGAAAGTATTATGAAAGAGACTTAAAACCTGATTGATTTCAGTGGTTCTTCAGAGTTTCTGTGGAGAGGAGATGAAATAGAGATGAAGTTCTTCAGAGCTTCTGTGGAAATGAGATGAAAGAGAGATGAAGTTGGTGTTCTGTGGCGGAAAAAAAAGATGAGAAGATAAACTCGATAATCAAGGATATAGGGTAGATATGGTTGAAGGGTGGAAAAATAAAAATGAAGGCTTGACCGGATATTGACTTGGGCGTAAATAGTAGTCCCAGTGTTCCCGACCACACGCGCACTTCGCATGCTTGAACCCAGCGCGGTTTCTATTCGCAACCTTATATGTGCGGTTGCAAAATACGTAACAGACACTTGTCGTTGCGAAAAATTAGCAACGGGGATTAGAAACAAAAAATTCGCAATGGCGCTAGTGCTGTTGCAAAACTGGGTTGCTAATCCCTTAAAATGGTGTATTGGCAACTAGTAACACATAGGAGGTGTGGGGATTAGGTTTCCCAGTTGCTAGAGTTCTCCTTTATATAATTTTCAAATCAGGGTTTGCAATCTACGTTACCTTGGTAACAAAGCATTCAATATTCACTGTTAGATGAAAAACCTAATTCAACCAAGCTAATATCTTTCAACCGTTAGATCGAACTTAGCTTGTTACACACAAATGAAATGTACCCTCATTTAGGCTTATGTAAGCGTACCTAAACGTGTACACCATGTTGGTTCAAAAATAGCTAACCGAGGTTAGCCATATGATTACTCTCATATGAACCTTATTCATCTTAACCATAACTAGTTCAAATGACTCAAATGAAACTAGTTAAAGAGTTGTTCAATTGCTATATTCTCATGGATTATACAAGAAGACAATTGAAGCAAAATCAGTTTGATTCACTCGAATCAATACATGAACATTATAGCCACGGTTTGAAAATATTGCAATCCTTATTGATAAATGTTTAGGTTCACGTACAACCGATTTTAGAAAAGTAACACACTTAAGTATGCGTACGGGTATGCATCCTTAAATAACTTAGGATTTGAGTTTTTTTAGTTTTCAAACTTCAGAAATTCACTGACGTGAACTTTCCACCAGTATGTGTATGGGTACGCGTACTTTAGGTAACCATATGAGTTTGGTTTTGGTTTTCAAACCCAGCAGAAATTCACGGACGTGAACTTCCGCCAGTATGCATACGTGTACGCATACTTACCCAGTCTCCTACAACCTTTTTGTATACAAGTATGCATACTTTAGGTTCCTGGTTTTGGACTTATACACTAATGTGCGAACACACTATGCATGTATCCAAAGATGGTTACAAGATTCTAAACTCTTTATTTCATTCATTGAAACATTCTTCTATAATGATAATAGCCGTTTTCACACACTATTAGCATCAAAGCAATTTTCAAGATATTGAAATAATTATTATCGAAACATTCCAAGCCTACATCAAATGATTGTATCACACAAACCATGTAAGATGTTACTCGGCAATTTTCTCATGATATAAGATAAACTTGGTCGAAGCAAAAGCTTACCAACACATATTTCGAGAAATATGTAAGCTTACCAACACTACTTATGTCTCAATATAAGAGATAGTAGAAATAGACTTTCCAAGTGATAGATGAGTTCAAGTCTCCACATACCTTTTGTTGAAGAAGTTCCACAAGCGCCCCTTAGTAGTTTTTCGTCTTCATATGATGAACTCCGTGAAAACTAAGCTCAACTACTCAATCTATGTCCTAGTCCGAGACATCTATAGGTAGGCTAGAAATCAAGACTTGTAGTTTTGATCACTAACATTGACAAACATGCTTGAGATAGCAATGCATGCGAGTTCGACTGAGCAGTGCTCTAACAAGTATCAACTGAAAATGGTTGAGATTGAGAATCACCAACAATGGTGAGTACAAGATGTTTTGCCAGAGTCAAGACCGAAAAACTATTTAAGAATGATATGTATCTTTTTTTTATTTTTTTTTATTTTTTTTTTGTAATGGATAATCATTAAAAGAAACTAAGAGTTGTTCAGGGCCTCCGTTACATCACGAATAGATCCATCTAATTAGACTTATCTACTAACATGTTTTGGTTAAAACAATAAGGGGTGAATGTGTTCCCAATCCAAAATATCATTAAAAAATTTTGCTTACCTAGATGTCGTATCCGCCACCGCATTTCCAATTATAGGAGCATAATCAAAACCTTAGAAATTTGTAAGAAACTTTATATGTTTCCTTCAAAATAGCTTGGATACTCCAAGAAATAACAATTCATCTATTAAAAGATTTGATTAGGCTTTCAAAATATCCCTCTAAGCTGATCAACATCTTCTCTTTTTCCCAACATGCTGCCCTTAGTAAACTTACAACTTCTGCTTCTTGAGGGTCTGTACTAGTTGATGGTCTTGTTCCTCCTTTTCCGAAATCACCTGCATCATTGCGAAAAATTCAAGCAAAGCTAGAAGGTTTGTTTACTGAAATCCATGTTGCATCAACAATGATTTTGAGGTTATAACTATTAGGTGCAATCCATGGTCTATTTTATTTTTTTTTCCTTCTTGAGATATGCCTTCGAATTTCCACAGATATTTGTAGAGGAGATTGAGATTTTTCTGAAAAATCTTGTTACGTCATGTTTTCCGTATAAACCACATTTTGAGAGCGAGTTAATTATAGAGATATTTCATCTCGGGGTTTTGAATCCAATCTTTACATATGTTTAACAGATTTGGTAAAGCTATATATTGAAATGAACTTGAACTGGATTAGGGGCTAAATTCCAGGACCGATTTAGCATAATGGAAATGGAGAAAAAGATGTCCCATTAATGTCTCTTTTTGTTCTCCACAATATGTGCACATTGGATTGATATTTTATAACATCCCTTAGAGTTTAAAATTTGTTGTGAGAGCATTATGTAGACATTTCCGGAGGAATGACTTAATTATTTGTGAGATTTTTAAATTTCCCAAAGGATTGATTAAAGACAAACTAAAAGAGTTAATTCAGCTTCATTCAATTTGTTGTACATGGATTTAACCAGAAGTTCCCCTAAAGTTGTTAATTTAATTATATCTGAATTATCATTTTGAGAGCCAAAGATGTTTAAGAAGAGGCTTATTCAAACATATTCTTGATGCTATATATGTTTGCTGGAAACATTGCATTTATAGAATGTATATTTCACTTTTTAGTAACATGAATCAGTTCCGCTATAAGAGCTTCTCCAATGGTTGATGTGCTTATTTCATATGTGTCAACATTGTCTTGACTTTCTCTTGGTAAAAGTTTCTTTACATAGATGTAAATTCCTAAACATTAGGAACTTAAAAATTTTATCTCCAACCCAAATCAATCTTAATCTTTTATTTCTTAAGTGTCATTTAATAATTGGTTAACAATTATTCCATTTTTAATTTATAACTTATTTCATTAACATAAAAATGACTAGGGTGGGAAGACATTGTGAAGGTGAATGTCTAAAACTTGACATTCACCTTGACAATGTCTTCCCAAAATTAAGCCACGTCACTCCACATTCATTTAAGAAGTTAGGGTTGGAGAAGGATTTTAGAGAAAATTAATGTGTATCCTATGTGGATTTAGATATTTATCCTCACACACATTCCATTGGAGAAGCTCTAAGTGTTAAGTAGTTGTTTGTTGAGTTAAGATACATTGGGAGTTTAGTAGTTAACATTTATAAATTTCCAAGCTATTTTGGCTAACATTGCTAAGTTGAATTTATGAGCATCATTGAAGCCTAATCCCTCTTTAGGCATTGGTTTACAATACTCTCGACCAAGCTTTTGAATAAAAACCTTTATCCCCCATTAGGTTATATCCCCTATTATAGATCTTGTAATGACCCGTCCCTCTACCGATATTCTCCCCACTTCACCACTGCGGTTATCCGGCAGTGGGGGTTTACAACGGGCACCGCTGCGGTAATCCAACAGTAACTTCTCGGGAGATCACCCATTTTTGGATTACTCCAATCCAAGCATGAATAATAGATCTTCTATTGTTGTTTGTTGTTTGTTTCATAAAGACAAGGAAACCACATTGGAACCAAGATAAACACGATAGCCTCTAGATGACCTTCTAGACGAGGATGCCAATATCATCAAGATCAAGATGCGCAAATTTATACATTATCAACCATGATTCTTCTAGACCAACAGTAAAGGCTTTTCGACAAAATTTTAAAAAAATTCAGCTATCAATACTACACCTTCAAAAAACAATCTATCAGTGATTCAGTGTATCAAAAAAATCCAATTCTTTGTCTCTAGGATTACGGACTCATTACAATGCTTTAAGTTTGTTTATCTTTTCTTTGTTTAAGGTTCTTTAAAAATCTTTCAACATTTAAGGAAGATATAACATGATCGAGAAAATATAACACTCGGGGAAAGCTAAAAATAAAAAACTAAACTGAAGCTTCTGTGTTAAATGTATTCAGGTCCAACAGATTAAGTTAGCCAATTCCCAACAACACCATATCTATAAGGCCAATTAAGAGTCCTAAAGCGTCATTTGAATCTAAATCCCGGATACAAAAACTACTACCCACATGGTAATCGTAAACCTGTCAATAAAAAACTGTTGAATCTAAATCCCAGACACCCACTACAAAAACTACAACCTACATTGTAATTGTCAATCAAACTGCTGAATCTAAATCCCATTTACAAAAATTGCAACCCACATTGTAACTTTGTCAATATAGTGTATGTACTGCAGCAACCTCATTCTTTCTTTGTAACCTAAAATGTCCTCGTTCTTTCTTTGTAACCTAAAATGCCGTAGCTTGTAGACGGGTTTAATGCCAAGTAATTCAAAGCAGTTCCTCATTACTATCTCGGTGGGCTTTACACAACAATAACCTCTGGTCATGGCTGATTTACTAACCTGCAAGCCATTGCAAGTCATATAATCGATACAGAATTATGTGAATCATTAGATCATGCGGGGTTTCATAAAACTATAAAATAATACTAGGTTATGATTTTGCAAGTAGTTCTAAATTCAATAACAAAAAGGCAAGGAGACAAATTTAAGATGTAGAAAAACTTTGTAGTTGACAAACATTATAATCACCTATTGTTTCAAAATCGCATGTGGCTTATCGAGAATCGTGAATAAGAATAAACACAACAAAATCTCAACTTCGTTCTTTGGTCCGTGAAATACTTCTATCTAGCTACCACTGCAATTCTATGCTTGGTGATTGCACAATCCGCCTAGTGATAAGTTGCATACATGAACATGATACTGACTTTCTGTTGAGTCATATTTCAAGGCAGATTGTGCAATCACCAAGCATCACTACCAAATAACTTTGTGCCATCTTCAATTTTACCGAAAGCACAACGTGAAATCTGGTTAAAAACTTGAATTCATCATTCATGACTAGTATCCCAACCCCAGATTCCAAAATTAAAACATAAAAATAACTCAGAAACTGAAATGTAAAATTATTAAGGATAATACCGTGGACGTCCAATCAATAATTTCTGGAGAAGAAGTAGTCGGCCGGTGCTTCTTGCGGCGCATTTCATCCTTCCTACGCGTGGGGTCCTTAGGATTCCTGTGGCTTGCAATGAACATCAAATCTGGGTTTTCAGCATTAAAGGACGGGTGTTCCCAGATTGGTTTACTGTTAACTTTGACAATCCTCTGCAAATTAAGAATCAGCGAGACCAACCTTTAGTTTCAAAATAATGCACTGCACATAATGAGACAGTAACAAATTCCATGTGCATACAAGAAATACATTAGCTATATAGCAAGCGCAATAAAGAGAGTTTAGGAATAAACAATATTATTATAACAATTAAGATGACCTTGCCATCCATCATGATATCATGATAATTACCAATACCAGAAAGACAAAACAAGTGTTGCAAAGAGAAGCAACCAAACATGGTAACTCATAGAAGATATCATGATAAGATCAAGTACCCAACAAAACTGAATCATTTTTAGTATTAAGATCTGAAACTGTTACTAAACTTAAACAATGAAATCTAATGCTGTGAAGGAGAGTATATAGTATAAAGAAGTGTCCTAACCTGTACAGAGCTGCATTAAGGCATTCCTTAATCTTTTTTATGGATGGAATTTGATCTTCCTTAACCACATCTAACCTTGTTTTTGAGAGGAAATATCATAATGTTGGTTTTGATTGTTTGTGTAGATGGATGTGGGGATCATCATCCCAATCACCTATTTCTTGAACAGAAGAAAAATTCAAAATGAAAGATGTTCTTAGATTTCACGGAGTTTCATAAAACCAGAGAGAAACAAAGGCGGCGGCGATGTGTTAGATTTAGTTCATTGGGAGAGAGAAATGAACAACTTCTTCCCTATATAGTGCATCCCTAAACCCTAACGGCTGCCCTTTATCCACCAGAGCCAAGAGGCACTCAAAGTTAGCCCACTTAACATAGATCCAAGTGTGACATATAAGCCCACTAATTCATTTTTCTGAGTCAGACCAAACCTTTTTTTTTTTCTGAGTCAGACCAATGCATACTAGCAAATTTATTTTGTTAAGCCAAAGTGAGCTAAACAATGCAACCATTATGACCCTCGGTTAATTTCGGCAATAGTATATTGTGCTCGTATGCTACACATAGGAGAAAATTTTCTCATTAGCTTTCCTAGGTCTTTTCTGGATCAGTTTTTGATAAAAATCTTATTAACGTTTTTTAAATATTGGTTTGAAAAGAAAAAAACAAAGGGGGAAAGGCCGCGGGCTGAGGGCAGTGCTTAATCTTGGAGGAGCCGAAATGGCTAATAAAATAACTCCATTATAGTAGTATATTTTTTGCTTGGTCAATCTTGGTCAACTATACCTGACCAAGGTATCATCAAATAGAAATTTCTGTTTCGATCAATGTTGGTGGTCGGTGCTACATGTAACATATAGAGGAATCTCCAGAAGTTGAAGTCCGGCTTTCATGTTTCAATCATCTATCACGCAATCTCTTCTTTCTTTTTGGTATGTTTTTGAAGCAAGAAACAGGTATGTTGATCAACAGGATTACTATGTTTTAAAGGCTTAAGGATACAGCAGGTTGGGCGATTCAACGTTTTGACCTGCCATGTAAGTTTTGAGTAGATCAGGTTGAGTTCAGAAACAACCTCAAGTTGAGGATTGCCCTCTTTAAATGCAGGCAGTACAGATTTCATGAACTCTTCGCAACTATAATTTTCAGTTAGTGAAAATAAAAATGAACTTCCAGAAACTATGATCACACTCAAATTATCAAATTTCCTTTCATCTCTGTCTATCCAACACTCGAGTAACATAGCAATTACATTTACTGGAAAGTTGTGTTCTGCAACCAAGACAAAAAAAAATGATAGATATGTTCTCAGCTGATTTTTACAAAATACAAAAAGAAGAGAAAAATCCATCTTCCTTCAACGCCAAACAGTGCAAAAATGATAGATATCTTCTCAGCAGAACAAGGTTCGCATCTGACAGCCAAAGTGTATCACCAACATCAACTTACTCTGAGATAATGGTAATGGAAGAACACAAACTAAGTATTCCATAAAAATGATATAACAAAACTCTGAAATTCCATAAAAATTTCTCACCATTTTCTTCTGAACCAATAATATACTAAATATTTTCAATTCCCCAATAAACTAAGAACTAATAGAAAAGAGAGATAAATAAAAAGATATGCCGGATTTTTCGATGATTTCAGTTAAAAGAGGAATTACAAGCTGTTGTAAACAAAAGTCTCCAAGCTGGGTCGTCATGTGGTAAACAAAGGTCTCCAAGCTGCTAACCTTCGTATCTAATCTCCCTCAGCAAAATCTTCTGCCTCTTTACGTAACCACTTGCCTACTCTTGGCTCAAAGGACCCTTGTCATCAGTGATAGAAATCTTTCTATAACTTTCCACTTGCGTTGTTTTCGGCATTCGGATTGGGAATACCTTTGGGACTTCGAACTGTGGGGGTGCCTCTGTTCAGACATCAGAAATGTTGAAATTTAAGTTTTAGGTATAGCAGATTCTTAGTCAAGCTTTTAAAAATTTATAAGACAAACCTTAGAGCTGGAGAATTTCCTGAGAGAGCAGACTTTCCAAGTTGCCCGCAACCTTTTGTGTGTGACCAGACTTCTTTGGAATTCAAAAAACCTAAAACACACAATATTAAGTATGGGCAAGAACACAAAACGATACTGCATAGTCATGGATATGGGTCAGATAACATTAAGGAACTTATCGGCATCAACACTAAACAACAACAAAAGATCCAAGATTAAATTTAAGTTATTACCGAAATTATTCGTAAGACTAGTAAATGATCATTTACATAATTGTATCAAATCCTTATAAGTTAGAAGTCAAAATCACAAGAACGAGTTAGAAGTCCTTATACTCAGCTCGAAATCTCAAATGTGTATAGAGAAAACTATATCGTAACACGACTTATGTCTCAATATAAGAGATAGTAGAAATAGACTTTCCAAGTGATAGATGAGTTCAAGTCTCCACATACCTTTTGTCGAAGAAGTTCCACAAGATCCCCTTAGTAGTTCTTTGTCTTCAAATAATGAACTCCGTGAGAACTAAGCTCAACTACACAATATATGTCCTAGTACGAGACATCTATAGATAGGATAGAAATCAAGACTTATAGTTTTGATCACTAACATTGACAAACATGCTTGAGATAGCAACGCATGCGAGTTCGACCGAGCATTGCTCTAACAATCTCCCCCTTTTTCAATTTTAGTGACAAAACTATCAATACATATGGATTACAAAATAGATAAAAATTATAGCTTCTCATCCAAATGCTTGATCTCCTTGGAATCTTCAACATGACTCAAAATCTTCGTCACTTCCGAGTACTCCATGATCCTAAAGGTTGTAAGTTTAGCATCATAGTTGTTGAAGATACGTAGCAAGAACAATGAGAAAACAAATGCTCTCAATCATTGTTATACAAAGTGTCATAGTATTATTACACAACATCAAAGTTCAATTGTATCACAACTTTGACGACAATACTATGGTGATATGTATCACTCCCCTTAGTCAATACTTCATCTCAACATGAAAACCACTCCCCCTTACATAATGATTCGTAAACCATATGTATTTGTAGTATCACACTACACATTGATTCTCCCCATTTTTGTCAATATAAATTGGAAAAGGTAAGAAAACTAGTGGGATCCTCATGAAATTTTCACAGAGATACTTCATGACCAAAAGATAATACCATATCAACTTATTTATATGTCATCATAAATCCGAAGCTAAATGCATTCATCAAGCAGTTTATAAAGATACAAGTAAACCCCTTTAGTATTCCACAGCCGCACTCCCCACAAAGATTTGGCAATTAAGCACAAGTTCGAAAAGAACTCTCCCCATAAAATGTCATTCTCGAAAGAACAACAAAGGCGACCTTGCTTTTAACGAGAAAAGAAGGATTTCTTTTGGATAAAATCAAATCACATGAAAACATGAATTTGCATCCAAAAAATTCAATTAAATTAACCACAAGAGAACCCATGATTAATTCAATTGAAATACAACCAAATTAACCACAAGAAAACTCACGATTAATTTAATTGGAATACACAACCAAATTAACCACAACAACGTGATCAATTCAATTGGTCATGCTCGACATAAGAGAACTTACGGAGCAACAACTAAAATAACCAAAAGAGAATGATCAATTTAGTTGGTCATGCTCAAACATAAGGAACTTACGGACCAACACAAGTATATGCAAAAAAATGTAGATCGTAGATGCAAAAAATGCGTAATAAACAAGGACTCATTCTATTTTCCATCACTATTTGCACAATGACATATAATAGACTTAATCCCTATAAACAAAAGCTTTATCCTTCCATCAAAACAATGACATAAAGGGCTTTAACTTTTGTAATGTCAAAAGTTCATTATACTTTCTATCAATACTTTCATACCGACATAATAGAGATAACTTTTGAACAAGTATGGGATAGTCACGGGTTCACTTTGATGTAAACAACGTATCCCATGACAATTTGCAATATATAAAATCATAAAGATTAAAATTGCAAAAATCATCTTCCAAATAACTTAGAGTTTAAATAAATAAATCTAAAAATATTGAAGATGAAAAACGTTGGACATAGGTATGTGTAATCACAATAATGGCTATTCCAAACCCTAGTTATTCTTCTAAAAACATAAGAAATAAATTCTCAAAAGAAGATTTACTAGACAAAATTAAAGTTCCTTGATAACCTCATACCTTTCAATGAATCCATCATAGAAGGTATCAATGATTTCCTTTACTCTCTTGACCGTAGACACTCCATGTTCATTAGTTAGAACACAAACTTTTCGATCAAAAACCCGAGCAAGTTGTCTAGATTTGACACAGTCCATGATGAGCTTTTTTTGATTCTGTATCAGAATATTTTGATTTGCAAAGATTTTGGCCTGACCATCTAAGAGTTGGTTTATTTGTAGTTGGAGATTTGAAAAGTCGACCTTTGAATCATTCTGAAAACGAGTTAAATCCTTGACAGAATCATCAATCCAGAAGTTGATTGCAAGCATCTTATTTAGAACCAGCTCTTGAATCGACTCACGTCCTTGAGTGTCTTCCTCCATACAATATAAGATGTATATGTATTAAGAGAAGACACTTCTCATTAAGGAAACCCTATGAACTCACAGGAATAGGACACGAACGTTCACGGACAGTTCACAAGAGAAGTATGGATTTAGGCAAAATCCAGTGAGAAAAAAAAGAAGAGAAAACGCAAAGATTATCAATATTGCTCAATAATTCTTAAAATTAGAGCATGAATCATGAAGCATGCTTGCATACCTAGAATGATTTACAATAGCACACAAAAATGTACAACAAATATTGAGACTCCCATAGTTATCATCCTTGCACCTCTTAAGATAGATACAAGGATGAGGTTACCTAGAGTTAGGTTTAAGAGTGAGAAGTTATCATACTACCAACCATGGGAGAAGAGTTGTACAAGTTTTTTGACCGTTTTACTTGTGTATTCCCTTCTTTTCATTGATTATAACGTATTCCAGAGGAATTTGTCATAAACCCTTTCAAAAGTCCATCTGAAGGATTTTTTGAGGAGGAGTCTATGACCTCTAGAAATCGGTTCGAGGAAAAGGGAATTTGAAGGATTTCCATTTTATTGATCTAGACTTACCGGACTTGTTCTTATAAGCACAGGTAAGTTCTTTATTAGTGGCACAAGAGTTTACACCGTAACGAGGAACTTGCAACCTGTGATGATTTCTTGAAGAGAGATCATTTTTATAATATTTATGGTTTTCTGTCGGCAAGAGATTCACTTTGTAGATGTAGTTAGACGATTTGCTCCATTGACCCGGAAAGAAGCAAATTATGGAGAATATAAATTTGTTTCCTCTGGCAAAGCAATGAAGAGCATAGTGATTCTTTTTCCTCTGAGAAGGAACATCATCGTGGATTTGAAACATGATATCCTTGACCCAACACTACATTGTGCACACCAAATTTTGCAACCGTAGGTAATTCCTAGGAGAAATTTTTCTTTACGCTAGGTAAAACCTTTTGAGTATTAGGAGAAGGTGTAGAAGATGACCTAATCATCAAGACAGAGTTTTCCCTTTTCAAGGTGTTATATTGTTCTCGGGAAAGTTGAAGAGATGCATCAAGTTTCTCTTTTTCAACACGATAGCTGTCAATTTCTGATGAATGAGCCTTGACTAAACGTTTTTCTCTGATTGAGTCTTCTCTAACAGTATCTTCAAGATAACTAATCTTTTCACGCTATAGAGTACTTTCTTGAACCAATAGTTCTATGTTGTTAGAGAGAGATTCAACGAAGATGTAGAGTTCACGTTCCCTTTCAAGAGATTTCTCAAATTCATCAATAAGTTGATAATTCTTTTCTTCAAGAATCTTAATTTTAGAGGCTTGATGGTCAACACAATTTTTTAATGATATGGTCAGTTCCATTTTAGATTCTGATACGAGCTCACAAAACTTGTTTTTCCTTTGGGATTCATAAGAATCTACTAAGTAGCTATCCTTTGAGGAAAATCCAAGTTTTTTGTTGTAATCAGAATCTGTGGAAGACATATCAATATGCGTTATCTTGCGAGATAGTTCTTAGGTCTCAGAACACAGATTGCTACAAACACAGACTTATAAGGTCTTTAATATGTTTGCCTGCTCTGATGCAAATTAAAAATACGGGGGTCTAACAACCACACCCAACAATTCGTTTGGCAAATATATAGGACTTATTCCAATACACTTTCTAGAGAATCAACTAGATGGTAAGACTCAATCTAGAATAAAGTTTATCAAAGAGTTTAATATCTCTAACTCTTAATTAAATCCGCAATCAGCATATAGAAATCTGGGGAGCCACGATTGAATATAAGAGAGTCACTTGAATGGCACCAAAGACCAACGTTCAAGTGTCAATCAATGTAAATCAAGAACCAAAGGTTAGATATTCTAATTGATTGATCTTAACACACAACCTATGATATTTCAATTATATAACAAAATATAATGCGAAAAAGAAATAACACAAACACCAGAATTTTGTTAACGAGGAAACCGCAAATGTAGAAAAACCTGGGACCTAGTCCAGATTGAACACCACGCTGTATTAAGCCGATACAGACTGGCCTACTACAAATTAACTTCAGACTGGACTGCAGTTGAACCCTAATCAATCTCACACTGATACAAGGTACAGTTGCGCTCCTTACGTCTCTGATCCCAGCAGGATACTACGCACTTGATTCCCTTAGTTGATCTCACCCACAACCAAGAGTTGCTACGGCCCAAATTCAAAGACTTGATAAACAAATCTGTCTCACATAGAAAAGTCTATAGGATTGAATAAATCTGTCTCCGACAGAAATACCCAAGAGTTTTTGTTCCGTCATTTGATAAATCAAGGTGAACAGGAACCAATCGATAACCCGGACTTATATTCCCGAAGAACAACCTAGAATTATCAATAAGCTCATAATAATCTTAATCGACTAGCGAAAGAAGATATTGTGGAATCACAAACGATGAGACGAAGTTGTTTGTGATTACTTTTATATATTGCCTATCGGAGATATAAAATCTCGAGTTAGTTATTCCAATTGTACTCAACACGATAAAGCAGACAAGATCGGATCACACAACTACAAGATAATAGTTGGAGTGCAAGCCACAATCCCAATGAAGTCTTCAAGTCTTTAACATATAGGGTCTCGAGAAGAAACCTGAGGTTAAAGCAGAATCGACTCTAGTTATGCACACTACACCATTTTTAAGGATTACCAACGACCCACGGTTTTTTCTTGATGGGGTCGAACCGAGTCCCTGTTGCAAAACACGGTGTTGCAATTTTCGCAACGGCATAAGCTCTGTTGCGACTCTTGGTCAGCAACGGCGATTCGCAACGTCACTTGACGTTGCTAATTTGTTTATTCGCAACCGTATTCTGCCGTTGCTAAATTTTTTAGGAAGAGAAAAAAAAAACTCAGAATGAATCCATAGCTTAAAAGGAAGTCGTGGATTTGATTCTAAGCCATAGCTACATTACTAAGCCACGTCTCATAAAATTATATTTCTCAATTTTATATGTTAACTCAACATCTCCATCAACTGAACACAGAAATTATCATTGCTTCAATAGTCTAAAATTTACAGTGATAAGTGACAAAATCAAAACACTTTACTTCAGATTTCAAAACCAATATTAATAATTGTTCCCATATTCTATTACAAAACACAAAGTCTTAAACAACAGTGAGTGAGCAAACCACCAAGCTCTCCTGAAGTGCTACTTATTATGCTGGTTCGATAGATTAGTCACTTGATACATGTTATACAAGAGTTGTTTAAATCCCACAAAAATAAGAAAAAATGGTTGCATAAAAGTAGAGAGGAATTAGTAAAGAGTAGTCCTACAATGAGGTATATAATTGCAGAAAACATGAATTAGTAAGCTATCATTTCTCGAAGGACGGCGACGAACACAATTAAATTTTGGTAATGGAAGAAGCAAATTATTTTAGTGTCTCATGAGTTGACTACTATATAAGTAGTGGTAGTGGTAGCACTAAATTCTAATGAGAAAATAGATTCATTCTTATAAGTCCATTGACCTTAGCATCTCTGATAAGAAAACTTTCATAGACCCACTTTTGATTTTTGTTTGCTCACCAAAGGCAGCTTGCAGTCTCCAGACCTGAGATGAGTAAACAAAATTTGAATGAGCAAATCTTTGGAACTAACAACAACAATTCTACAAAATTTAAGAGGCTTGTAATAGCAGTTGAAGGGGTTTATAAATCAAAATAAGCGACATCTTGGATGCACTAATAAGCTTTTATATTTGAAACCATGTGAATCCCTTAAAATGGTGTGGTCGACCAATAATTGGGTTGGTATGTGGGCTATTCTCCAAGCTTGTGCAAAGGATATATTGCATGATCTGAAAGTAAAAATTCACGTGTTAAAGATATATGTAATTTTTTATACAAGTATCAGTGCAAGGCCAAAGCAACGAAGACATCAGTCTTTCTATACGTAACTTAACCGTAAGAGATCTATCCCAGTTTGGTAAAAATAACTTACTTCCAATAACTTCAACGAGTGTAATGGCACAACCCTGTCATCATGATCAGCAATCAACAACTTGGGAGGAGGATAGTGGTATTTTTCATCCTAATGCTGATCCCAAGGTCTTCTCACGTTATGAAGTGGTGAATATCTGAAAATGCAAACAAAAATGTTATGAACCATGTAAGAATGTCTTGTGATCACAAATTAAAATCAAAAGAATGACAAGGTGTTCACAGAATGACCAAAAATTCTGTCATAACTTCTCTAACATGGTCTCCAAAGAACTACAAGTCCCAACACGATGTGAGCATAGAAATTCGTAAGATTTTTTTTTTTTTTTTTTGAATGACAGCAAAAAAGAACACAAATTACGAAAGATTAACTTGAGGAGGAGAAGGTTACATTCAGGTATCTCCACTGCGAAGTTGCATTGATATATAATACCAGGGGTGACAAAGCTAGTAAATCCAATAAAAACCTCACTGCCTTTGCGCCTTCCAGAAACCCCATAGACTGAGCCAATTTCGACAAGCTTGACAAAAGAAAGCTTGGGAAGTGTTGACAGGTCACAATAATAAAGCTTGTTAACTGGGTCGCAGCTCTCGTTAATGTACAAAAGAACATGCTGCATATCAAAGCGAAAATGATTCAACAAGTTATAAATATTGTAACTAGAAACAACTCTCAATGAGAAGAAATTATCAGTCACGAAGCGCTACTGCTCCTCTCTAGAGAGATCAGTTAAGAAACTCAGATTTTGTTTTACAAAAGAAAAGTTGTGTCAGATATCTTTTAGGGTCCAGGACCATATTGAAGTGGATAAAGCATTTTGTACAACAAAAATAAAGAAGGCACAATGGAACTCTTTAGGATTGAACGTCAATACACCTTGTTATCTCGTATTCTTAAGAAAACTAGCTTATGGGAATACTATGCATTTACTTCTCTGCAAATTAGTAATATGTATTACTTGTCTAAGGTGTCAAAGCATACATATAACATTTAGTATTCAGATAAAGCCATTATAGTATCGAATTAAGTTTTGCATCAACAGAAAAGCTATAGCGAAAGACTACAACAACTAGACATAATCTCAGGTACATTTTTGGTGAATATTACCTTCCCATCATCCATAACTTTTGCCCCAAACAAAAAATCGGGATTTACTGGATCTTTCGAACATAAAACATCCTCGGATTGGTTTGTACCCAAGAAGTGATAGTAAAGTTGGTGATTAAGATATGAATTAGTCTCAGTAAAGATTTTAAACATCCACTTCATCACCTTCCTACAAATATCACAAATACAATTGCAATCACAATCAATAAAATCAAAAAATTATACTAAAAAAATTTGATTGATCCACTTACCATAACGTCCTCAACTGGTTCATCCTTGAATTTGTGAGTCTAAGAAATCAATTCGAAAATCTCAAAATTCCAGAAAATTGGAAACCCTAATTGAAAACTTTGGTGAAAATTGATAAAAAAAAAGAATAAAAAAAAAATAGAGAATTACCCAATATCACTCTGACCATCTTCGTCATCTTCATCCATATGATGATGTTTGAAGAGGAGACAGTGTTCTGGGTTTAGGTTTTCTTCTTCGCTTCAAACACAAAAAAATCAAAACCTAAAAAAAGTAATAAGAAACAAATGGGATTAAATAAAATGTAAAGATAAAATCGTATATGATTTACAGCTCAAACCCTAGAAATCAAAATCTCTAAAATCGTAATAAACTGAAATGAAAGTATTATGAAAGAGACTTAAAACCTGATTGATTTGGTGGTTCTTGAGTTTGTGGAGAGGAGATGAAATAGAGATGAAGTTCTTGAGCACTGTGGAAATGAGATGAAAGAGAGATGAAGTTGGTGTTCTGTGGCGGAAAAAAAAGATGAGAAGATAAACTCGATAATCAAGGATATAGGGTAGATATGGTTGAAGGGTGGAAAAATAAAAATGAAGGCTTGACCGGATATTGACTTGGGCGTAAATAGTAGTCCCAGTGTTCCCGACCACACGCGCACTTCGCATGCTTGAACCCAGCGCGGTTTCTATTCGCAACCTTATATGTGCGGTTGCAAAATACGTAACAGATACTTGTCGTTGCGAAAAATTAGCAACGGGGATTAGAAACAAAAAATTCGCAATGGCGCTAGTGCTGTTGCAAAACTGGGTTGCTAATCCCTTAAAATGGTGTATTGGCAACTAGTAACACATAGGAGGTGTGGGGATTAGGTTTCCCAGTTGCTAGAGTTCTCCTTTATATAATTTTCAAATCAGGGTTTGCAATCTACGTTACCTTGGTAACAAAGCATTCAATATTCACTGTTAGATGAAAAACCTAATTCAACCAAGCTAATATCTTTCAACCGTTAGATCGAACTTAGCTTGTTACACACAAATGAAATGTACCCTCATTTAGGCTTATGTAAGCGTACCTAAACGTGTACACCATGTTGGTTCAAAAATAGCTAACCGAGGTTAGCCATATGATTACTCTCATATGAACCTTATTCATCTTAACCATAACTAGTTCAAATGACTCAAATGAAACTAGTTAAAGAGTTGTTCAATTGCTATATTCTCATGGATTATACAAGAAGACAATTGAAGCAAAATCAGTTTGATTCACTCGAATCAATACATGAACATTATAGCCACGGTTTGAAAATATTGCAATCCTTATTGATAAATGTTTAGGTTCACGTACAACCGATTTTAGAAAAGTAACACACTTAAGTATGCGTACGGGTATGCATCCTTAAGTAACCGGATTTGAGTTTTTTTTTTTAGTTTTCAAACTCGGCAGAAATTCAGTGGCGTGAACTTTCCACCGGTATGTGTAGATGCAGCGTACTTTAGGTAACCATATGAGTTTGGTTTTGGTTTTCAAACCCAGAGAAATTCACGGACGTGAACTTCCGCCGATATGCATACGTGTACGCATACTTACCCCAGTCTCCTACAACCTTTTTGTATACAAGTATGCATACTTTAGGTTCTGGTTTTGGACTTATACACTAATGTGCGAACACACTATGCATGTATCCAAAGATGGTTACAAGATTCTAAACTCTTTATTTCATTCATTGAAACATTCTTCTATAATGATAATAGCCGTTTTCACACACTATTAGCATCAAAGCAATTTTCAAGATATTGAAATAATTATTATCGAAACATTCCAAGCCTACATCAAATGATTGTATCACACAAACCATGTAAGATGTTACTCGGCAATTTTCTCATGATATAAGATAAACTTGGTGAAGCAAAAAGCTTACCAACACATATTTCGAGAAATATGTAAGCTTACCAACACTACTTATGTCTCAATATAAGAGATAGTAGAAATAGACTTTCCAAGTGATAGATGAGTTCAAGTCTCCACATACCTTTTTGTTGAAGAAGTTCCACAAGCGCCCCTTAGTAGTTTTTCGTCTTCATATGATGAACTCCGTGAAAACTAAGCTCAACTACTCAATCTATGTCCTAGTCCGAGACATCTATAGGTAGGCTAGAAATCAAGACTTGTAGTTTTGATCACTAACATTGACAAACATGCTTGAGATAGCAATGCATGCGAGTTCGACTGAGCAGTGCTCTAACAAGTATCAACTGAAAATGGTTGAGATTGAGAATCACCAACAATGGTGAGTACAAGATGTTTTGCGAGTCAAGACCGAAAAAACTATTTAAGAATGATATGTATCTTTATTTTTTTTTATTTTTTTTTTTGTAATGGATAATCATTAAAAGAAACTAAGAGTTGTTCAGGGCCTCCGTTACATCACGAATAGATCCATCTAATTAGACTTATCTACTAACATGTTTTGGTTAAAACAATAAGGGGTGAATGTGTTCCCAATCCAAAATATCATTAAAAAATTTTGCTTACCTAGATGTCGTATCCGCCACCGCATTTCCAATTATAGGAGCATAATCAAAACCTTAGAAATTTTGTAAGAAACTTTATATGTTTCCTTCAAAATAGCTTGGATACTCCAAGAAATAACAATTCATCTATTAAAAGATTTGATTAGGCTTTCAAAATATCCCTCTAAGCTGATCAACATCTTCTCTTTTTCCCAACATCTTGCCCTTAGTAAACTTACAACTTCGCTTCTTGAGGGTCTGTACTAGTTGATGGTCTTGTTCCTCCTTTTCCGAAATCACCTGCATCATTGCGAAAAATTCAAGCAAAGCTAGAAGGTTTGTTTACTGAAATCCATGTTGCATCAACAATGATTTTGAGGTTATAACTATTAGGTGCAATCCATGGTCTATTTTATTTTTTTTTCCTTCTTGAGATATGCCTTCGAATTTCCACAGATATTTGTAGAGGAGATTGAGATTTTTCCTGAAAAATCTTGTTACGTCATGTTTTCCGTATAAACCACATTTTGAGAGCAGTTAATTATAGAGATATTTCATCTCCAGGGGTTTTGAATCCAATCTTTACATATGTTTAACAGTTTGGTAAAGCTATATATTGAAATGAACTTGAACTGGATTAGGGGCTAATTCCCAGACCGATTTAGCATAATGGAAATGGAGAAAAAGATGTCCCATTAATGTCTCTTTTTGTTCTCCACAATATGTGCACATTGGATTGATATTTTATAACATCCCTTAGAGTTTAAAATTTGTTGTGAGAGCATTATGTAGACATTTCCGGAGGAATGACTTAATTATTTGTGAGATTTTAAATTTCCCAAAGGATTGATTAAAGACAAACTAAAAGAGTTAATTCCGACTTCATTCAATTTGTTGTACATGGATTTAACCAGAAGTTCCCCTAAAGTTGTTAATTTAATTATATCCGAATTATCATTTTTCGTAGAGCCAAAGATGTTTAAGAAGAGGCTTATTCAAACATATTCTTGATGCTATATATGTTTCTTTGGAAACATTGCATTTATAGAATGTATATTTCACTTTTTAGTAACATGAATCGGTTCCGCTATAAGAGCTTCTCCAATGGTTGATGTGCTTATTTCATATGTGTCAACATTGTCTTGACTTTCTCTTGGTAAAAGTTTCTTTACATAGATGTAAATTCCTAAACATTAGGAACTTAAAAATTTTATCTCCAACCCAAATCAATCTTAATCTTTTATTTCTTAAGTGTCATTTAATAATTGGTTAACAATTATTCCATTTTTAATTTATAACTTATTTCATTAACATAAAAATGACTAGGGTGGGAAGACATTGTGAAGGTGAATGTCTAAAACTTGACATTCACCTTGACAATGTCTTCCCAAAATTAAGCCACGTCACTCCCACATTCATTTAAGAAGTTAGGGTTGGAGAAGGATTTTAGAGAAAATTAATGTGTATCCTATGTGGATTTAGATATTTATCCTCACACATTCCATTGGAGAAGCTCTAAGTGTTAAGTAGTTGTTTGTTGAGTTAAGATACATTGGGAGTTTAGTAGTTAACATTTATAAATTTCCAAGCTATTTTGGCTAACATTGCTAAGTTGAATTTATGAGCATCATTGAAGCCTAATCCCTCTTTAGGCATTGGTTTACAATACTCTCGACCAAGCTTTTGAATAAAAACCTTTATCCCCCATTAGGTTATATCCCCTATTATAGATCTTGTAATGACCCGTCCCTCTACCGATATTCTCCCCACTTCACCACTGCGGTTATCCGGCAGTGGGGGTTTACAACGGGCACCGCTGCGGTAATCCAACAGTAACTTCTCGGGAGATCACCCATTTTTGGATTACTCCAATCCAAGCATGAATAATAGATCTTCTATTGTTGTTTGTTGTTTGTTTCATAAAGACAAGGAAACCACATTGGAACCAAGATAAACACGATAGCCTCTAGATGACCTTCTAGACGAGGATGCCAATATCATCAAGATCAAGATGCACAAATTTATACATTATCAACCATGATTCTTCTAGACCAACAGTAAAGGCTTTTCGACAAAATTTTAAAAAAATTCAGCTATCAATACTACACCTTCAAAAACAATCTATCGGTGATTCGGTGTATCAAAAAAAATCCAATTACTGTCTCTAGGATTACAGACTCATTACAATGCTTTAAGTTTGTTTATCTTTTCTTTGTTTAAGGTTCTTTAAAAATCTTTCAACATTTAAGGAAGATATAACATGATCGAGAAAATATAACACTCGGGGAAAGCTAAAAATAAAAAACTAAAGCTGAAGCTTCTGTGTTAAATGTATTCGGTCCAACAGTTAAGTTAGCCAATTCCCAACAACACCATATCTATAAGGCCAATTAAGAGTCCTAAAGCGTCATTTGAATCTAAATCCCGGATACAAAAACTACTACCCACATGGTAATCGTAAACTATCAATAAAACTGTTGAATCTAAATCCCAGCACTGACTACAAAAACTACAACCTACATTGTAAACTTGTCAATCAAACTGCTGAATCTAAATCCCATTTACAAAAATTGCAACCCACATTGTAACTTGTCAATATAGTGTATGTCTTTACTGCAAACAACCTCATTCTTTCTTTGTAACCTAAAATGTCCTCGTTCTTTCTTTGTAACCTAAAATGCCGTAGCTTGTAGAGCGGGTTTAATGCCAAGTAATTCAAAGCAGTTCCTCATTACTATCTCGGTGGGCTTTACACAACAATAACCTCCTGGTCATGGCTGATTTACTAACACGCAAGCCATTGCAAGTCATATAATCGATGCAAATTATGTGAATCATTAGATCATGCGGGGTTTCATAAAACTATAAAATAATACTAGGTTATGATTTTGCAAGTAGTTCTAAATTCAATAACAAAAAGGCAAGGAGACAAATTTAAGATGTAGAAAAAACTTTGTAGTTGACAAACATTATAATCACCTATTGTTTCAAAATCGCATGTGGCTTATCGAATCGTGAATAAGAATAAACACAACAAAATCTCAACTTCGTTCTTTGGTACGTGAAATACTTCTATCTAGCTACTTTGCAATTCTATGCTTGGTGATTGCACAATCCGCCTAGTGATAAGTTGCATACATGAACATGATACTGACTTTCTGTTGAGTCATATTTCAAGGCAGATTGTGCAATCATCAAGCATCACTACCAAATAACTTTGTGCCATCTTCAATTTTGAAAGCACAACGTGAAATCTGGTTAAAAACTTGAATTCATCATTCATGACTAGTATCCCAACCCCAGATTCCAAAATTAAAACATAAAAAATAACTCAGAAACTGAAATGTAAAATTATTAAGGATAATATCGTTGACGTCCAATCAATAATTTCTGGAGAAGAAGTAGTCGGCCGGTGCTTCTTGCGGCGCATTTCATCCTTCCTACGCGTGGGGTCCTTAGGTATCCTGTGGCTCATCAAATCTGGGTTTTCAGCATTAAAGGACGGGTGTTCCCAGATTGGTTTACTGTTAACTTTGACAATCCTCTGCAAATTAAGAATCAGCGAGACCAACCTTTAGTTTCAAAATAATGCACTGCACATAATGAGACAGTAACAAATTCCATGTGCATACAAGAAATACATTAGCTATATAGCAAGCGCAATAAAGAGAGTTTAGGAATAAACAATATTATTATAACAATTAAGATGACCTTGCCATCCATCATGATATCATGATAATTACCAATACCAGAAAGACAAAACAAGTGTTGCAAAGAGAAGCAACCAAACATGGTAACTCATAGAAGATATCATGATAAGATCAAGTACCCAACAAAACTGAATCATTTTTAGTATTAAGATCTGAAACTGTTACTAAACTTAAACAATGAAATCTAATGCTGTGAAGGAGAGTATATAGTATAAAGAAGTGTCCTAACCTGTACAGAGCTGCATTAAGGCATTCCTTAATCTTTTTTATGGATGGAATTTGATCTTCCTTAACCACATCTAACCTTGTTTTGAGAGGAAATATCATAATGTTGGTTTTGATTGTTTGTGTAGATGGATGTGGGGATCATCATCCCAATCACCTATTTCTTGAACAGAAGAAAAATTCAAAATGAAAGATGTTCTTAGATTTCACGGAGTTTCATAAAACCAGAGAGAAACAAAGGCGGCGGCGATGTGTTAGATTTAGTTCATTGGGAGAGAGAAATGAACAACTTCTTCCCTATATAGTGCATCCCTAAACCCTAACGGCTGCCCTTTATCCACCAGAGCCAAGAGGCACTCAAAGTTAGCCCACTTAACATAGATCCAAGTGTGACATATAAGCCCACTAATTCATTTTTCTGAGTCAGACCAAACCTTTTTTTTTTTTTCTGAGTCAGACCAATGCATACTAGCAAATTTATTTTGTTAAGCCAAAGTGAGCTAAACAATGCAACCATTATGACCCTCGGTTAATTTCGGCAATAGTATATTGTGCTCGTATGCTACACATAGGAGAAAATTTTCTCATTAGCTTTCCTAGGTCTTTTTCGGATCGGTTTTGATAAAAATCTTATTAACGTTTTTTAAATATTGGTTTGAAAAGAAAAAAACAAAGGGGGAAAGGCCGCGGGCTGAGGGCAGTGCTTAATCTTGGAGGAGCCGAAATGGCTAATAAAATAACTCCATTATAGTAGTATATTTTTTGCTTGGTCAATCTTGGTCAACTATACCTGACCAAGGTATCATCAAATAGAAATTTCTGTTTCGATCAATGTCGGTGGTCGGTGCTACATGTAACATATAGAGGAATCTCCAGAAGTTGAAGTCCGGCTTTCATGTTTCAATCATCTATCACGCAATCTCTTCTTTCTTTTTGGTATGTTTTTTTGAAGCAAGAAACAGGTATGTTGATCAACAGGATTACTATGTTTTAAAGGCTTAAGGATACAGCAGGTTGGGCGATTCAACGTTTTGACCTGCCATGTAAGTTTTGAGTAGATCAGGTTGAGTTCAGAAACAACCTCAAGTTGAGGATTGCCCTCTTTAAATGCAGGCAGTACAGATTTCATGAACTCTTCGCAACTATAATTTTCAGTTAGTGAAAATAAAAAATGAACTTCCAGAAACTATGATCACACTCAAATTATCAAATTTCCTTTCATCTCTGTCTATCCAACACTCGAGTAACATAGCAATTACATTTACTGGAAAGTTGTGTTCTGCAACCAAGACAAAAAAAAAATGATAGATATGTTCTCAGCTGATTTTTACAAAATACAAAAAGAAGAGAAAAAATCCATCTTCCTTCAACGCCAAACAGTGCAAAAATGATAGATATCTTCTCAGCAGAACAAGGTTCGCATCTGACAGCCAAAGTGTATCACCAACATCAACTTACTCTGAGATAATGGTAATGGAAGAACACAAACTAAGTATTCCATAAAAATGATATAACAAAACTCTGAAATTCCATAAAAATTTCTCACCATTTTCTTCTGAACCAATAATATACTAAATATTTTCAATTCCCCAATAAACTAAGAACTAATAGAAAAGAGAGATAAATAAAAAAGATATGCCGGATTTTTCGATGATTTCAGTTAAAAGAGGAATTACAAGCTGTTGTAAACAAAAGTCTCCAAGCTGGGTCGTCATGTGGTAAACAAAAGGTCTCCAAGCTGCTAACCTTCGTATCTAATCTCCCTCAGCAAAATCTTCTGCCTCTTTACGTAACCACTTGCCTACTCTTGGCTCAAAGGACCCTTGTCATCAGTGATAGAAATCTTTCTATAACTTTCCACTTGCGTTGTTTTCGGCATTCGGATTGGGAATACCTTTGGGACTTCGAACTGTGGGGGTGCCTCTGTTCAGACATCAGAAATGTTGAAATTTAAGTTTTAGGTATAGCAGATTCTTAGTCAAGCTTTTAAAAATTTATAAGACAAACCTTAGAGCTGGAGAATTTCCTGAGAGAGCAGACTTTCCAAGTTGCCCGCAACCTTTTGTGTGTGACCAGACTTCTTTGGAATTCAAAAACCTAAAACACACAATATTAAGTATGGGCAAGAACACAAAACGATACTGCATAGTCATGGATATGGGTCAGATAACATTAAGGAACTTATCGGCATCAACACTAAACAACAACAAAAGATCCAAGATTAAATTTAAGTTATTACCGAAATTATTCGTAAGACTAGTAAATGATCATTTACATAATTGTATCAAATCCTTATAAGTTAGAAGTCAAAATCACAAGAACGAGTTAGAAGTCCTTATTGTATCAAATCCTTTTATCATACGTTCGCAAGAACAACTTCAAAAAAAAAAAAAAAAAATGAAACTAAAACTAAAATTAAAACGCATTCTGCTGAATCTTCTAACTATTATAACCATAAAATTGTTATTCAGTATTACCCTTAAATGTTTAATTGAGATAACAAGAAAACGACGAACCCAGATCAAATTTTAGTACAAAATATGAATTACTTATCGAACTGAAATTAGGTTGATGTAAACATACCAATTTGTCCACAAAAAACCCATGGCGATCAGTATCCACAGAACTGAAATTAGGTTCATCTTGTGAACAAGATGAACTTCTTCCCGGCTGATGTTGCAGATCAGTATCCACATAGCAAAGGAGACCCACACCGTAAAAGTATTAACATGCCTTCTTTTATATCAACGTTAGCGGCTGGGGATAGCTCATCTTACAAAACCTTATTTTTGAGAGGAAATACCATTATGCCAGTCGATCCTTGATTGTTTGTTTGTATATATATATATAGAGATGAGAGGATCATCACAATCATCCATATTTAAAAAATCAAAATGAAATGAAAGAGTTTTTTGGATTTCACAGAGATTCAAAACAGAAGGAGGGCGGTGTGTTAGATTAGTTTAGTGAGAGAGAATAACTTCCTCTTTAAACCCTAATGGGTGCCCTTATCAACGATAAGTTAGATCATGCACAAGAGGCACACAAAATTAGCCCACTGAACATAGCCCAAATGTAACTTAGGGCAAGTTCTATGGGAATTTGTTTTTCCTAAAATTTGGTCAGTCACATGAATGGGAAAAAGTGATTTTCCAGTATGGTAAAATGTACTCGGCGGTAAAACCAGAAGCATGTGATTGGAGCATAATTAGTTGAGTTGTAGCGGTTGGATTTAAAACGCAAGCGATTGGAGTAGGAGCGCTAGAGGTTGAACCAGAAACGCCAACGACTAACTTGCCAACAGATATATTTCTGGTGGCTCTAATTTATAACTACTATAAATACTTATGTCTTCATCCATTTCACTCGCACCAGTCCACTATTCTCTTCCTAATAGAGTCTTCTACTAATTTACAAAATTAAAGGTTGTCATAAACACCATAAGGGGAAAAGAAATTGAAATGACGAAAGAATACCGATGCCTGATACAAACATTAATTTTACTCAAATTCATGTTTTTGTGTTTACTTCGCCGAATGTAGTTGCAAGTCTAGAGTTTATTCCAGTCATACGTGAGGGCGTCAAGACCGGCCTAAATATCACAAATTAAGAGGCGGATACAAAGACTTAAGTGTTGTTTATCTATCTCTACCTGGTGCATTCTAAGAAAGAGCGGATAGATATCTATGATGTCGATTTTATTTTGTAGATCACTAAAAACACAACGCAATTGTTCTAATATTGGTAGAAAAGTAGTGGCCTACGATGCACACGTTCCATCTTGCTGGACCTGTATGGTTTCCTGAAAACTATTAAATCTCAGTCTTTCCAAGGAACCAGTTGATGGCAAGTCTTTCCAAGGCAATAGGAAAGCAGTTATAACTGGTCTGATTGCACCAAAGCCTTAGGTAGACCACCTCAAACAAGGTTGCAGCCGCGTAAAAGTAGCTATAACTAGGGTTTTGGGCAGATGGGTCCTGCAGGACGGGTTGGTTTACTATTCAATCATTCCTGAATCTATTCTTCAACATCGATTGTCTCGAAAACGATTCTTCCATAAAATTGTTTCGCAAATAGATTCAAATTTCTCTAGCATAATTCATTCCAAAAACTGAAGTCTGAAGAGATGGAGATAAAGTTGAAGTGATACAACCAATTAAAAATTTATCAAGACGCTCAAATTTGATAAATAAAGGATTAACATTATCATATGGTTATATGAATCTGGGAAGACGAACAACAGATCCACAAAGCCAAACAAATTTGTACTAATAAGAATGTTTGTAAATTGATTCTTCCAAACAATATAGTTTGTAGAATCAAGAATAGTAGAAATGAGATGATGAATGTTATTGAACGTAAGAAAAAAAAACTCCGAAGATGAGTAGCAGAAGCAATGAATTGAGATGCCATTAAAGAACAGATTGTTTCACAAATCTTTAATGGAAGATTGAATATTGCACAAAAATAAATCTTTTCAAATTGAAGAAAATGTTAGTTATTTGATTGAATATATTTGATTTTTTGGAATGATTTTGATATGAAATGGAGATGGGGAAAGTATTTCCTCTATATGTCTTTGATTTCATTAATTTCAAGATATTACATTCTCTCTCTATTCTTGGTCAATATATGACCCAAGGAAAGAGATACATGTGGACCTTCTTTGTCCATTCATTTATTACACTAAAACAGATGCATTCATAAATGCATGATAGATATGTCTTGTACACAAGACTTGTTCATAAGACTAAAGTAACTTGCATTCTAAAATGCATGTTAAATAAAGCTTGTACTCAGCACTTGTGCACAAGAACATTACATTAACTTGTAACAATCTCCTCCTTAATGTGATGTTCTACAAATCCTAGTAGCTCACGGAAATTTTGAGATTTACCTTTCGGAAGTGCCTTGGTGAATATGTCCGCCAATTGGTCTTCCCTCTTGCAATACTTGAGTTCTATCTCACCATCTTCAACCGCTTCTCGAATGAAATGGTACTTGAGTTTAATGTGTCTTGCTCTACAATGCTCAACCGAATTTTTGGACATAGCGATTCGATTTGTTGTCACAAAAATTACGTTGCTTTCTTCTTGCTTCTCTTGAATGTCTTCCATGATTCTTCTTAGCCATACAACATGAGATGTAGCTATTGATGCCGAAATGTACTCCGCTTCCGCCGTGGATTGAGCTACGGTTTCTTACTTCTTCGTTGCCCATGTGAATATACCCGAACCAAGATAAAAAGCATAACCCGATATACTCTTCATGTCATCAATACACCCTCCCAAGTCTCTATCACAATAGCCAACTAATTTGACATCCAAATTTCTTGAATACATGATTCTAAAATTCATTGTTCCTTGAATATACCTTAACAACCTCTTTGCCGCGCCAAGATGTAGATGACTGGGTGAACTCATGAACCTAGAAAGCATACTTGAAGAAAACATGATGTCGGGTCTTGTATGTGTAAGGTACAACAAGTTTCCAATAAGACCTCTATAGTAAGTCTCATCAACCTTTCTTCCTCCATCATCCTTCTTGAGTTTCTCATTCACTACAAGTGGTGTGGATGTGGGGTTACAACCAAGCATACCAAATTTCTTCAAAATCTTTTCGGCATACTTTCTTTGACAAATGAACACTCCATCTTCACTTTGATGAACTTCTATACCAAGGAAGTACTTGAGCAAACCCATGTCACTCATATCATATTTCATCATCATTTCTCTCTTGAATTGCTCAATCATATGAGCATCATTACCCGTAAAGATAAGATCATCAACATACAAGGAAACACTGAGAATAGACATAACTTTTGTCTTCATATATAATGTAGGCTCACTCTTGCTTTTGTTGAAGTTTTTCCTCTTGAAGTATCCATCTATCTCACTATACCAAGATCTTGGTGCTTGCTTGAGACCATACAAAGCTTTCTTCAACTTGTATACTTTTTCTTCTTCTCCTTCCACCACAAAACCTTGTGGTTGTTCTACATAGACCTCTTCATGGAGTTCTCCATTCAAAAATGCCGATTTGACATCAAGTTGATAAAGTGACCAACCTTTTTGGGAAGCCATACAAATCACAGATCTAATGGTGTTAAGACAAGCAACCGATGCAAACGTTTCATTGTAGTCGATATCGGGTTGTTGTGAGTAGCCCTTTGCCACCAACCTTGCTTTGTATCTTTGAACCGTTCCATCCGTATTGTACTTCACCTTGTAGATCCACTTCACACCAATAACTTCTTTGTCACTTGGCCTTGCTACCTTCTCCCATGTATCGTTCTCGTCAATGACAAAAACTTCTTCTTCCATAGATTTTATCCAAACCGGTTCTTTTGATTCTTCTTGAAAATTTTCCGGTTCAACCACACAATAGTTACATCTTTCATAGATTTCACTCAACCTTCGCAACTTCTTTGGTGCCGACGGTGGTGATGTTGATGCACTAGTACTTGGAGACATACTTGGAGATGCTCATTGTCTTGTATTTGGAGGTGTTTGAGGTAGTTCTTCCTCATCTTCTCCACCTTCTTCAACTTCATACACCAAAACAGCCTTTATGTGACGTTTATAAACGTTGCGCAGAATTTGTGCAACGGTAATAACTGTTGGCAAAACGGCGTTGCGCATTGGTGTGCAACGTAAACTATCCGTTGCACAAATTATTTTGAGAAACGCTTATAACCATTGCACAATATGTGGTGCAACGTTTTATTTTTCTTATTTATGCAACGTATATACTAATTTGTGCAACGGATATTATTAAAAGAAAACACTTTTGTGGGTCCCATTTTGGCTTTCTGTCAACTTTTTATTTGTTTGGTTGCAGTTATATCCGTTGCTCATTTTAGGAGTTAGGTGCAACGGATGTTTTTGCTACGTTTATATCCGTTGCACAATAATTTTGCGACCAAAAAAATTGCCGCCGGCTATCGTCCGGCAGATTTCTGCACCTGCATGCATATACCATTCTAGATGAAGACCCAATTCAGGATGCAACCTCAGTATCATCAAAATTGATCAAGCACAATCCATCAAGAAACATTCATACATCAACATAGTAGATAGATGAACCAATACAATATTAAACAACTTATGGAAAATCCCAAATGTTATCGACACAAGTTGCTGAATTTGAAACCATGAAAACCCTAACCTTCTGTTATTACATTCTGAGAAGTCTTTTCCATTCCAAACACTACCACAGGTGGAGGAACTCAAAGAATCTACCACATACCGAAGTATGTATGGCCAATTTTGGGAAAGAACAGGTGAAAAAATATTTGCTATACATGTAAAGTCAATGTGATCGAATAAAATTCCGGGTAGAATGCTATCTTTGCAAGAACAACCAAAGCCTACTGAAGATCCAGTATTAAATTCTTCGATGAAGAGCTGCAGGCAGATGATAACACTTGATCAAATTATACAAAAAAAAAAAAAAAAAAAAAAACATGTACAGTCAAAAATTGATAAATTGATCCTCTTTCAAAGAATTTCATTTGCTCTCACCGAAATTATATATGTGCCGAGACAGGATTTCATGTTCAGAATTAAAGGTTATATTCTACGAAGTAAGACAGTGCAATCTCTCCATTCAATGAGTGTGCACTGCGAATTTTGACTAAGATTTGGTGAACATCAACAGACCTTGTATTAAATATGCTATGCAACTTCAGGAAAAATAAAAAACACTACCATAGACGAAGCAAAATTATAGGTTCCAATATTCCATCCAGCTCGAGAATCGTACATAGTGAAGATGGAAGAAACAGATAGAAGCCGAATCCAAATTCGACAAAAATAAGAAATAGGGTACTCAAATGTTTTCATGTCTTGAGATCAGAAGACAACTACCTGTAGGTATAAAATAAGTCGATAGAATATCTTCACTTGCTTTCCTTGCGTTCTTAGTTTGTAGAACAACTACCCTGGACATGGATAGAAAGCTTCTAACTATTAGATATAGTTAAATGAGAAACTACACACAAATCAGCAGGTGAGAGTTCAATAACCTTATTGTAATCCAACTCGATGCATAGTCTGTCTAATCTTCCTACAGCCAAAACACACCAAAAAAAAGAAGACTTAGTGGCATCTACAAATATCAATCCATTTTAACAAATGTTTCATATCATTCGCAAAAGAAATCCATACAAGAATAATTCACATATCGAACTCCAAAAATCAAAATGAAATCATAAAGCAAGTCTTAGTAGTGAACATGGTTGTGATCGGGTAGTGTATCCCACTTATAGACTAGCTCTGCCCAGTAAATATATAATGATAAAATGCCAACTGAGCCAACAAAACAGAATAGCTCCTCCTAAAATTTAAGAATTATGATTATTTAACATAAACTTGCATAGTTCAGTGCAGGAAAATCAGTTCTTATAGAAAGCACCTAACTAAGACGTTCTCCTACATTTTGATTACCATCTATAATGTCTTTCATTCATTCATCCATGACTTTGAGAAAGATAAGGACATGAAACTGTTTGACATACTTAGTTGTTATATCCCAAGCTTTTTCCCGGCTAAGTCCTTCTACATCCATTAGCAGACGCATCAGCTCTGGACGCAAGCGTGAGATGAGTATCATTCCATGAGCCCTTCTCATCTCTCCTTTTCTTGAATTAGGCAATAATATCCTGTAAATCAACTTTTCAGTGAGGAATCAACCAATATCATCACAAATAACATGCATGGAGTTCAATATATAAACTAACTCAGTGTGTGACTCATAGTACCTTCAATGATGATGAGCCTCCAATTACTAGAGCTGCATACTTGATATTTCATGGAGTTGGGGATGCTTTTGATTTTAATATTTTACCCACCTGTATACATTACATATCAAACAAACAAAGCCATTAACACAGATTCATATGTGTACAATTTATCAAAATCAAATACAACAGATATATTATCACCTGTTTTATCCATAAGTTTGAAACCCACGGACAATTGTCGCACCTGCACTAAGGCAGAAAATACCAATGGCAGATATTATGGACTAGACTACTTCTTTACACCTTCTGCAATTCTGGATAGTCGTAAGAAAGGGTCATATTATAGCAAAACAAGAGAGAATTAGTCTGGGAGCTACAATATATATATATATATATATGATAAAATTCTTGGAAAGCTCCATCAGCGATAAAAAAAGATACTTAAGACTCATAGAAAATAGGTCCTTGTTATCCAACTTGGAACAACGGAAAATCATCTCAACAACTTGCCTTTAAGTAATTGTTTCCTCCGCACAAAAAGTAATTGTGCATTGATTTCTCATGACCTTGTCCATTTTTTATTGTAAGTTTGAGTGTCAAACTTTTGTTGATTTTAGTAACTATCTGTCGGAAATAAAGAGATAAAGTAAGTATACATATCGTTACTCAAGCTTTCCATATCTTTGCATACACTATTGCCATGTGTCACTTTACAATAAAAGTGGAGGAACAACGGATTATACTATCTACAGGCATAGTTGAACAACGGATTATACTATCAAATGACACGTGGCCTTTACTAGTAGACAAATAATACGAGCTTAGTATGTTATGCCTTGGACTGACAACCAAAAGTATGCATACCGTTCCAATGGAGGGCTTCTCCTTGCTAGCCTCTGTTAGAAGAAATCCGCCAGCAGTCTCCTTGTCAGCCCCTCAACCTGGATTCACATTAAAGTCCACTTTAGTTCCGGCATATTTGGAGTAAATGACTTGAGCACCAGTCTGCCGACATACAATTGTTAATGCAAATTCAAAACCACAAAAAATAAAAACACCCATAGCTACCTTGGCACTAACATCGACTTGTGACGGTCTTACCCTCCCCAATAGCAACAACCTCACCTCCTTGTGGGTTAGTCTGAGCGGTAGAAGGTAGTGAGAATACCACCTGTGGTCTTCGCTCTGCAGATCTTGATTCTAACAAGCACTGTGGTCTTCTCGCTCGAATTCACATTAAAGTTCACTTCAGTTCCGGCATATTTGGAGTAAATGACTTGGGCACTAGTCTGCCGACATACAATTGTTAATGCAAATTTAAAACCACAGAAAATAAAAAACACCTGTAGCTACCTTGACACTAACATCGACTTGTAACGGTCTTACCCTCCCCAATAGCAACGACCTCACCTCCTTGTGGCTTAGTCGAGGCGGTAGAAGGTAACAGAATACCACCCGTGGTCTTCGCTCTGCTGGTCTTGATTCTAACAAGCACCCTGTCTCCCAAGGGCTTGAGCGCAATTTCTTGAAAAGGTCAATAATATGAGTAGCAAAAAGTAAATGATAATAGGGTCCCTGAAGAACCAATTGACAGTCACATTATCACTCATAAATAACATGAACCAACAATCAGATCCATTGGATTCACATACAAATGATATAGTTCTTATTCACTGCCTAAACATGCATAAAATGAGATCTACCAATGCATAATGCCTAATGGAGAGCTGAGCCTATACTTTCAGAAACCCTCTCAAATCTTAACGTAAAGAAAACCAGACTATGGTCATGGGACGCAAACAACACATATTTGTCAACTCAAAATTACTTCCTATCGAAACCCAATGCATAAGACAATATCACTACCCAAACTTACAAGTATATTATCAGTTCACTCTAACGAGCAATAGCAAATTCATGCGTAAACAATAAAACTCAAAGATATATCGCGATTTGGGTAGCCCAACAATTCAATTAGTAAGAAACACAAAATCACAGTTTGTGAAGCTCATCTCCATCACTAATAAAAATTCAATATAAACCCTTAACAATTCCAACCAGAGATTAGAGCTAACAAATCAAGATAATGTAGAAAGTTTTCAACTTTATCCAAAAATCTTATCCAAATACTACTCTCACGGTGCAGAATTGAAATCGATACCTTTGGAGCAACAACAATAGCAGCTTTAATAACAAGACCTCTTCGAAGAACTAAAAACAACAGAGGAAGAAGTTGAAAACTTAACACTAGATCTACCAAGTCCGTAACCCAATTCTCGAACCCGATTACAAAAACACAACTTTTTGATTAGTTTTAGTTCAAAATCAGACCCCAAAACCCTAGACTGCAGAGATCTTTTGGTTAGGTCAAAATCAAAAGCCCTAACTCTATCAAATGATTTCGGATAAAAATAAAATTAACCACAAACTATTTAATACACGATGATAATCCAACAAACTAGTTGAATGATTTAATGTTTGGATTTCGGGGAAACAAGTTGTAGATCGAGATTTCTTGATGATGGGTTTTGATTAGACTATAAGATTTGTTGAAACCTAAAATCTATTGAACTGAGATGATGAAACCTAAAATCTATTGAATAAGAAGATAAGAGAAGAGAAAAGTTTTCTCTCGGCTGAAACTCTTCGATGAAAAATAGAATAGAAAGAGAGAGAATATGAATAGATTGGTTTTTTTAAAGAAAATTAAGAAAAAAAAATCAGAAAATTAAATAAAAAAGGAACTACCAAAAGCCCATACAAAAACCGTATATTACAAAAAAACGCCAAATCATATACAACGGTTATACGCGTAGAGCATATGTTGCCCCACTAGTTTATTATAATAAATGAAATATAAATAATTTGCGCAACGGATAATCTAGTGCGCAACGGATATTAACGTTGTTCCCTGTGCAACGTTAATATCCGTTGCGCACCTCCGAAAATGAAGTGTTGCTAAAACCAGGATATGGTGTAGTGATATTTGTTGCTGAATTTTCTTGCTCTTCATCAACAATAATGGTTCACTTCTCAATTTTACCTTCTTCCCAATTCCATGAAGCTCCTTCATCAAATAACACATCACGACTTGTAATCATTATGTTATTCTTCAAGCTATACAACCTATAACCTTTTGATTGGAGGCTATAGCCAAGAAATATACACTTCTCACTTGATTCATCAAGCTTTGTTCTCTTCACCTTTGGAATTTGAGAATAACACACACTACCAAAAACTTTGAGATGTCTTACCGATGGCTTTCTCCCACTCCATGATTCGAAAGGAGTTTTATCCCATACAGCTTTTGTTGGACACCTATTCATCAAGTAGACGACGGTGTTGACGGCTTCGGACCAAAACACTTTAAGCATACCTTTGTCATGAAGCATGGACTTCGCCATCTCCATCACGGTTTAGTTCTTTCTCTCAGAAACACCATTTTGTTGAGGAGTATAACCCACGGTTATTTGCCTTTCCAAACCTTCATCTTCACAAAAGTAACAAACTCTTTGTTGTTGTACTCTTTGCCTTTATCACTTCTTAAAACTTTGATGTAGTGACCACTTTGGTTTTCAACAAGGCTCTTGAACTTCTTGAAGATGTTAAAAACTTCGGATTTTTGTCTCATGAAGTACACCCAAGTCATACGACTTAAATCATCAATGAATAAGATAAAGTATATATTACTTCCATGAGTCGGTGTCTTCATTGGTCCACACACATCGGTATTTACCAAACCAAGAAGTTCTTTTGCTCTCTATGCTACACCTTTCGGGAATGGTTGGCAATGTTGCTTCCCAAGTGCACAACCTTCACATACTCCATCTTTGTGGTTGATATGTTATGGAAGTCCTTGCACCATGTTCTTGTTGGAAAGCACCTTGAGACCATTGAAATTCAAATGCCCAAGTCTTTATGCCATATCCATGTTTCATCAATTGTTTACATCCTCAATGCAACATTTTTTTGCTTTTCAAAGACAATTGGAAAGTTTTTATTCTTCTCCATCTTGATACTCTTCATGACTTGTCTCTTGTTGTTGTGCTTCTTGTCATAAATGGTGCAATATCCATCTTCAAAATGGACTGCATACCCAAGCTCCACAAGTTTCCCAACACTAAGCAAATTTTGTGCCAAATCCGGAACATATAACACATCTCTAATGTATTTTGCTCCATTGATAGTTTGCACACAAATAGTACCTCTTCCGTTAGCTTGAACCATATTTCCATCACCCATCTTCACTAGAGAGTTTATGGATGTAACCATATCAACAAACAAGCTTCTTTCACCAGACATATGAGTTGTGCATCCACTATCCACAAACCAAACTTCACTCTTGGAAGTCACCATAGCACTTTGACAAGCATAAAATAAATTTTGTTTTTCTTCTTTTTCTTCCGTTCTACCGGCTTGTTCTTCTTCTTCTTTGTATCTACAATCTTTCTCCAAATGTCCATACTTCTTGCAATTGCGAGATTGGGGTTTTCCTTTGTTCCAACAATTCTTCTCCAAATGACCATTCTTTTTGCAAAAATTGCATCTTGGTACTTGAGAGGAATCACTCTTGGTGTAGTTGTTGGATTTTGCTCCTCCTTTCTTCCATTTTCCCTTTCCTTTGAAGTTAGATGAAGCATCACCCTTGTACTCATTTTTCTTCACTGCTGATTTTTTTGGAGTTCAAGTTCAATTTTGATTGAAAAGCACTCTCAATTGACTTTTCGGAGTGTCTTGACAACCTTTGCTCATACACCTTCAAGGAAGCCCATAATTCTTGTGACTTCAATGTAGAAAAATCCTTTGTCTCCTCCAAAACCGCCACTATGGGTTCAAATTTTTCCGGCAAGCATATCAATATCTTCTCACAAATTCTTCTTTCTTCCATCTTCTCACCACACATCAACATATTATTGACAACTTCAACAACTCTTGAAGAAAACTCATTCAAACATTCATTCTCATTCATTTTTAGATTCTCAAAATATCTTTTATATGAATGCAATTTTAATTCTCTTACCTTCTTATTACCTCCATATTCTTGTTGAAGAATATCCCAAGCTTCTTTAGCTATAGAAAAATGGATTACCCTTGGTAGAATAGTATCTTCAACTCCTTGTTGAATGTACATGGATGCTTTTGCATTCTTCTTTCTACTCTCCTTAAGTAAATCCTTTTGGGGTTGTGTTAGAGTTGATGTATCTTCAATTTCATCATACCCCTTTTGTACAATCTCCCACACATCTTGTGACATGAACAAGGTCTTCATTTTGATGGCCCAAAAATCATAATTTTCTCCATGAAAAAGTGGTATTGAAGGTTGTTGAATGTATAAACTTGAGTTACTACTACTTGCCATTGATTTGGTTGATGATTGATTGAAGAAATTGGGTTTTTCTTTTCTAGATCTAGAATTTGAAAAGTTTGCATGTTGCTGATTTTTGAATTAATGGGTAAAATTGAATTTTTTTCACTCTCCAAAATCATATTCAAACTATCTATGCTCTGATACCAATTGTTAGTTATTTGATTGAATATATTTGATTGTTTGGAATGATTTTGATATGAAATGGAGATGGGGAAAGTATTTCCTCTCTATCTCTTTGATTTCATTAATTTCAAGATATTACATTCTCTCTCTATTCTTGGTCAATATACGACCCAAGGAAAGATATACATGTGGACCTTCTTTGTCCATTCATTTCTTACACTAAAACAGATGCATTCATAAATGCATGATAGATATGTCTTGTACACAAGACTTGTTCATAAGACTAAAGTAACTTGCATTCTAAAATGCATGTTAAATAAAGCTTGTACTCAGCACTTGTGCGCAAGAACATTACATTAACTCTTAACAGAAAAATTACAGAAATTTGATGGAATTTCTAAAAATAAGGTTTGAGAAACTAGGTCTAAAGTTTCTGAAAGTTGAAAAGAATGTAGGATCGACAACAAACTGACACCATGAGAAAACTAGTGTAAACTAGTAATTTTGGTATTATCGTGAAAGATAAGAAAAAGGTACATGACTAGACTATATAAAGAGATTAACCGGTACAACAAGTAAAGGAGAGAAAGACCGGTGACTGTCATTACATAACAGAAATAGAATATTTTTAATAACATAGTAGAAATGACAGGACACACACATTCTGTTACAATGATAGTTGGACACAACAGTCACAGGTTCTAGTCCTTATGCATATAATTTCTACAGATGTCTAAGTAGTTGTCAATCCATGACAACGAAATTTCTTAAGATGACACTCACTTCTTCGGGTTATCTCTGAATCTTATAATGGGTTGGCCGACAATAGTATAGTTATGACTAGCATCCATCAAATCATACGGGTTCTCCAAAAAGCACCATCCTAGTATTCAATCCAACCCGATAAATTTGACAGGATGAGTTGTTGCAATTGATAAGATAAGAACCCCTTTAATCTATTAATTAAATCTTTTTACCAAAGTATCAAGAAAAACTCATCTTCTGTTGTGGAGTTCTTCTTGAGATTCAATCAATCTCTTACCACTTGCATCTATTGGTGATTTTGTGTCTGATTCAGATCTAGTTTTGTATGCTCTCAATGGATTAGGTTAAGAATTTGATCAATTCATCATTATGCTTCAAAATAGAGATGTGCCATCCTCATTTGCTGACTTGGATCTCGGTTATCAACCATGATTCTTCTAGACCAACAGTAAAGGCTTTTCGACAAAATTTTAAGAAAATTCAGCTATCAATACTACACCTTCAAAAAAAATCTATCAGTGATTAGTGTATCAAAAAATCCAATTACTGTCTCTAGGATTACTAATTCATTACAATGCTTTAAGTTTGTTTATCTTTTATTTGTTTAAGGTTCTCTAAAAATCATTCAACATTTAAGGAAGATATAACATGATCAGAAAATATAACATGATCGAAAAAATAAAAAAACTAAACTGAAGCTTCTGTGTTAAATGTATTCGGGTCCAACATTTAAGTTGGCCAATTCCCAACAACACCATATCTATAAGGCCAATTAAGAGTCCTAAATTGTCGCCTGAATCTAAATCCCGAGATACAAAAACTACTACCCACATGGTAATCGTTAACCTGTCAATAAAATGTTGAATCTAAATCCCAAAGACCTTGACTACAAAAACTACAACCTACATTGTAAACGTCAATCAAACTGCTGAATCTAAATCCCATTTACAAAAATTGCAACCCACATTGTAACCTGTCAATATAGTGTATGTATGCAGCAACCTCATTCTTTCTTTGTAACCTAAAATGTCCTCGTTCTTTCTTTGTAACCTAAAATGCCGTAGCTTGTAGACGGGTTTAATGCCAAGTAATTCAAAGCGAGTTCCTCATTACTATCTCGGTGGGCTTTACACAACAATAACCACCTGGTCATGGCTGATTTACTAACCCGCAAGCCATTGCAAGTCATATAATCGATGCAGAATTATGTGAATCATTAGATCATGCAGGGGTTTCATAAAACTATAAAATAACACTAGGTTATGATTTTGCAAGTAGTTCTAAATTCAATAACAAAAAGGCAAGGAGACAAATTTAAGATGTAGAAAAACTTTGCAATTGACAAACATTACAATCACCTATTGTTTCAAAATCGCATGTGGCTTATCAGAATCATGTATAAGAATAAACACAACAAAATCTCAACTTGCAGTAGTGTGTGTGAGACTTCGCTAGCATCGCAATTCTATGCTTGGTGATTGCACAATCCGCCTAGGGATAAGTTGCATACATGAACATGATACAGCTTCCCTGTTGAGTCATATTTCAAGGCAGATTGTGCAATCATCAAGCATCACTACCAAATAACTTTGTGCCATCTTTAATTTTACCGAAAGCACAATGTGAAATCTGGTTAAAAACTTGAATTCATCATTCATGACTAGTATCCCAACCCCGGATTCCAAAATTAAAACATAAAAAATAACTCAGAAATTGAAACTCAAAAACTGAAATGTAAAATTATTAAGGATAATATCGTTGACGTCCAATCAATAATTTCCTCGGAGAAGAAGTAGTCGTGGGTGCTTCTTGCGGCGCATTTCATCCTTCCTACGCGTGGGGTCCTTAGGATTCTGTGGCTTGCAATGAACATCAAATCTGGGTTTTCAGCATTAAAGGACGGGTGTTCCTAGATTGGTTTCATGTTAACTTTGACAATCCTCTGCAAATTAAGAATCAATGAGACCAACCTTTAGTTTCAAAATAATGCACTGCACATAATGAGACAAGAACAAATTCCATGTGCATACAAGAAATACATTAGCTATATAGCAAGCGCAATAAAGAGAGTTTAGGAATAAACAATATTATTATAACAATTAAGATGACCTTGCCATCCATCATGATATCATGATAATTACCAATACCAGAAAGACAAAACAAGTGTTGCAAAGAGAAGCAACCAAACATGGTAACTCATAGAAGATATCATGCTTTTGTACTTGTACTAGTTGAAGAATCCATTAATTTGAAACTAAATGGCGAAGTATCACTTAATTTTAGGATTTGATCTTGTAGGTCTTAAGATTTGATCTTGTACTTAGGATTTGATTGGTGCACCAATATGTACAGACCCAAAGAAAATGGAACAAAATTAACCATTCACACACACACATACTACTAGTGTATAACTTTGTACACATCTACAAAAACCTAACAAATCCAACATCTATACCCATTAATACATGGATATCTATGAGACAAGACAATGGTGTATAACCAAGTACACATCTACCAACTTGAATTCATCATTCATGACTAGTTATCCAACCCAGATTCCAAAATTAAAACATAAAAAATAAAACTCGGAAATTGAAACCCAACAGCACTACCTAAACTTTGTTTGTATCTTCTTACATGATAAGATCAAGTACCCAACAAAAGCGAATCATTTTTAGTATTAAGATCTCGAAATTATAATTAAACCGAAACATTGAAATCTAATGATGTAAAGAAGAATATAAATGGTATAAAGAAGTACTATAACCTTTATTAAACTTTATCTTGCCTTTTTCAAAAAAAAAAAAAAAAAACCTTTATTAAACTTGCTAAACCGCATCCAACCTTGTTTTTGAGAGGAAATATCATAATCTTTGATTTTTTGATTGTTTATAGATGTGAGGATCATCATCCTAATCATCCATTTTCCTTTGAACCTGAAAAATTCTAAATGAAAGATTTTCTAGATTTCACAGAGAGAAATGTGTTGGATTTAGTTCAGTGGGAGAGAACCGAACAACTTCTTCTCTATATAGTGCATCCCTAAATCCTAACGGCTGCCCTTTATCCGCAAGAGCCAAGAGGCACTCAAAGTTAGCCCACTTAACATATATCCAAATGTGACATATAAGCCCACTAATTTATTTTTCGAGTCAGATCAAACTTTTTTTTTTATGAGTCGGACCAATGCATACTAGCAAATTTATTTTGTTAAGCCAAAGTGAGCTAAACAATGCAACCATTATGACCCTCGGTTAATTTCGGCAATAGTATATTGTGCTCGTATGCTACACATAGGAGAGAATTTTCTCATTAGCTTTCCTAGGTTTTTTCTGGATCAGAGTTTTGATAAAAATCTTATTAATGTTTTTTAAATATGTGTTTGAAAAAAAAAAAAACAAAGGGGGACAGGCCGCTGCAATTTGAGGGCGGTCTTAATCTTGGAGGTGCCGAAATGGCTTATAAAATAACTCAATTATACTCCCTCCGTCCCACTAATAAGTGACCTAGTTACTTTTAGATTTTGTCCCACCATTAAGTGACCTATATCACTAAACAAGGAGATATTCCTAAAACTATCATTTTAATTGATTATAAGAAACATAAGAAATATGCATAATTTGATAATCATGTTTATATTAAATTACGTAGGTGTTTTAAAATGCTTTTCAATGGTACAAAGTTTGCGAACATCCGTGGTGTAGTTTGAGAGATAAATCATTTCAAAATTTCGCTATTTATAATCCATAAGGGTATAATTGTAAAAAGTGCTTAAAAATATTTTTCCCCTTGCTTGTCTTAAAAATTGTGCATACTTGAACTAGGTCACTTAATAGTGGGACGCTTGGTCAATCTTGGTCAACTGTACCTGTAAAGTTCTTTAAAAATGGATGCTGGCCACGGTTGAGTTCAGAAACAACCTCAAGATGAGGATTTCCCTCTTTAAATGCAGGCAGTACAGATTTTATATCTCTCCCTTTATCACGCAACATTCACGGTTTCACAATTTTCCCAAATGATTTTGCTACTTATATTCGCAATTCAGATTTTGACATATTGATTGATCAAAGGGCCATTATTCCAAAATAATCTAAAAAAAAAAAAAAAAAAAAACTCTTATAAAAATCAATCATCTATCAATCCAAAAACCAGAAAACCAAACCATAACTAGGTGTTTCTTTGCCTTTCAAAAAAAAAAAAAAAACCTAAGAAAAGGAAGTTCATAAAATAAAAGTATTAAGGAAAATTGCCTAACAACGGTAGAAGAGCCGCCTGCTTCAGCTTTAACTCCTGGGATAACTTCTCGACTTCTACCTCCTGTTGAGTAATCATATCCGCAGAAATACCATCAACCGCTTCAGCCTGCAGCCTTTAGATCTCGGAAAATCCCTCACAGAGCCAGGAGGTGTTAAACTCAAAGTTTACACATATATCCCGATGGAATTCCCAGCTTTTGACTACGTCTCCAAAAACAGTATGTCCAGTCATGCCGCACATGTCATGAATTGAAGATAAGGTTTCCTCCACGCGCTTAACCAATGCAAAGCGACTATCAACCTTCCTGGTAGTGGCGATGTTCGCATAACTTTTCCATATCTTGGTATATAGCTCGCATACTTCACCGCACGTTGAATCCTCCAATCAACACATGTCCCACAAAAGGAGCCTCAAATGGAGGATCGAAAATGACACACGTGGTCGTGTATATGCGACTAGCAAAGTTTCTTTGGGAGCAATCACGCCTGTCGTCACGACATCGTTTTCCGCCATTGGAGACACATCAACATCTTCATAACGATCAACCTCCATCTCCAGATTACCGGCGGGTACGGTTTTCATGACTGGAGACGCCATTTTACACCTTCATTGTCGTGGATCTCCATCTCAGAGTTATTTTCAGAAGCGACCTCTTCCTGAAAATATCATCAATTGAGCATTCATTCAGTATAAATAAATAATCCAAGAGAAAAGTGTGGAAAACTCAGCGACTCATTTGTGGCCCACTGGAAGAAGACTCGCCATTATATTCAGAAGTGCTCCTTTCTTCACCAGATCTCAAGCTTTCCTCCTCTTCGGATTCTTCTTCAAGAGATTCAGTCTCGTCGCCTCCTTTCTCAAGAAGCATCGTCTTTTGGCCGTTGGCAAGTCTTGCAAAGATATTCGAGTTTTCAAGACCCTGAGACAAAAAAAAAAAAGAAAAAGGAGGAGCCAGTGACGAAATGGAAACTTTGTGTGATTCAGCCAAGTCAGTGAGGGAACCATGTACACCTGTGTGTTGAAGGAACTGAAAGTCACAAGAGACGTCGGATACGATTGGAAGCCACTCGCATGACTTTTCGACCTTCGGTCTTTTACGTGGGACTGCCAGATTTCCGCTTGCAAGAAGAAGGCAACCTCAACAACTGTGATTTTCCGAGTTTTAGGAAAGGGCTTGCCGCGTGGAATCAATCACAACATCCCGCACGAATTGATGAATAACGAGGAACTCTCCATGCCGGGAAATATTATATCACGGGGTCGTCACCGGTTTTCTTTCCGGGAGAAGAAAATGGATACTTTTATGAGACGCAAGGACACGGCTATTGAAAACGGCTGGCAACAGTTCTTTGAAGCCGTGAATGGACGGCGGTTCGGAACCCCCTGATCAAAACCCATATGACGAGCGGCCCTGTCGATGTTGTAAGGAACCACTTCACAATACCCTCTGAAAAAAGATGGTACATATCCAGAATACAACTTCGCATAAACACGATTTTCTCCAATGCTCATATTCTCTTCACTAGAATGTAACATCACGTTTGAGGCGAGAAGAAAAAGTGTTTGGCTGAACAATGGAGGTGTGGACAGGAGCCCATTGAAGAAAGTTAACTACATACATGTTGTCAAGAAAATCAATGAGCTTCGAGCCAGGCTTTGGACGCCTATCCAACCAATGGAGTATCCTGGAGCCTCCATATGTATCAGGAAATGAGGTCCTCGGTTTAGGAGCGTAATCTTTGAAATGTTCCCACAACCATGCTTGGAGAAAGGAGACATGGACATACGAGTCTACTTTCATATACCCATTAGAGACATACATATCTGATGTTAAGTGATCCGGGTGGGTGTACAAAGATCCAAGGAACAAACTGTCGATGGGAAGAGCAACGCCTTTCGCTAATTTGATGGCGAATTTGATGAGTGCTTGCCTTATCTCCTTCTTACCAGAGCCATCATCAAAAATGTTCTGGATAACCACAAAGCTAAAATGCAGCAACATGGAGTGTATCATCCAACACCCGATTCGGCTCCGGCTCATCAGGAACCATTCAGACAACCACCGATTATAGAAGCACTTTTCCTCATGATGCTTAGGACATATCCTTCGATTTCATAACCAAAATGGCATGCATTTTTATTCTTCTTCCGAGACAAGACGACGTCAAGATTCCCCATTATTGGAAGACTCAACAGAATGACTACGCTTTCCAAAGCAATGGTCATCTCACCCCATCTACATATAGTCATATGAGTTTCTGGACACCATCTAGAGATGAAAGTAATCAAAACTGTGGTATCTTTCCCGATTTAAAGCGTCACAGATGCCATGACAAAGATACATGATTTGCTTGATCAGATTAGACCTTACATGGTCTCGGCTTATCATGAAGTTTATTCATTTATCATAAGAGCGCAATGGACTATGGAAGATTTTGAAGTCTATGGGAGAAGCCAGATATTCTTTCTTCTGAAGACAAAACCTCATTACACTCCCAGGGTAGAATGATTGGACTTCTCCATCATTCTCCGATTTGATGAGAATGGTTGCCACAAATTTGGGATGAGTCCTTGTAACTGTGATGAGACTTTGTGAAGAATTCATCATCCATGTTCGGCTTGGAGATGTTAGCATTTCTTGAGGCGGCGTCATAACTGCTTTCATGTGACATGTTAACAAAAGTCCTTATGATACTTTTACTTTCGAGGTAACTACAACGGAACACAATAGAAAGGTTACTACTTTAAAGGAAATCACACATGAGGATTTTTCCAAGAAATTGGGTACAATGATTAAGAACCGACAAAAAAATTTCTAATAGAAATTTTTCTTTGGCCATATGTCAAGGGACTCGCGGTCAAGGGGAATGGAGGTTGGTGCTCACTCAAACAAACACTTGTCGTGGAAAACATACTTTTGGCCGAAACCGTGTCTTGCCGCGGTAATGGCGCTCACGGCCAAACACAAACTAAAGCTAGGTTTTACGGATAAAGGATCCTACGGTGGCCATCCATACGTGCTTTCTTTACATAATAATCGGCTCCACTACTATTGATGTCATGTCTAACATTACTACAATACTACCGGCGGGTAGGAATCATTCATATTGGAGTATTTCTACGAGTTTGTGGAGGACATGGCTAGGGTTTACATCAAAAGCAGACAAGCAAACAAAAGGAAAAAAAATGTTGGAACACATACAGAAAATATGCTTGGCTGCTAGCACGAAGACGTTAAACAAAGCCAAAACCAATGATACAAAAATAAAGAAGATGGGAACATCTTTTTATATGCATAGCGTTTTTGGAGTTTAAGTAGGAGAAGGTTTTGTTTTGTGCCATGTTCGTAAGAAGAAAACTTGGCCCGTGGTACCACAACGCCCCAGACGCAAATCTCCACGACCGAGCCAATGCCACGCCAACTCCAAGCGCCAGCGCTTCGTGGCCCAAGCCAACGGCACCATCTCTGTAAGCCAAAGCTAGCCGCGTCATTCGCCACTCCAAGATAGCCACGCCATCCGCCACTCCAATCTAGCTGCGCCATCCGCCACGCCAAGCTAGCCGCACCCATGTTCCACTCCAAGCTAGCTGCGCCTATCCGTCATCCCAAGGTAGACACACCATCAACCATTCAAAGGTAGCCGCGCCATCCATCATTTCAAGGTAGCGACGCAATCTACCTTTCCTAGCCAACCAACGCCCGTTTCGTGTGCCAAGTTGCAATGTCACCTCTGATGATCAATAGCCAAAGTTGCAGCACTGATGCCAATACCCCATGGCCAAACCGAATTTATGCAAAACCACCAATACAGGGATCACGGATTCCTCATTCCTTCCGTTAAAGGTTAGTTGAATTTCCTCGGCACTCTCTTCACATCTTGACCTTTCAATTTTACTCTTGTCTGTCACCATCTCATGCTTACTCCGCAGCAACGCCGTTGTTACGTTCTAAGCAGCAGACTTAATGTTGATTGTGGTTTTTAGCTTAGGGTTGAAATCGTAAAACCTTATATCTGATGTGACGTCACTCTGTAAGGAAACGGTGCCTTGAGTGCTAACCTCTCCACCGGCATATTTATTGAACCATTCAATATACTTACATGAAATTTATCCATACTGGCGAATGTAGCAACCATACCAAATGTTCTGTAAATTTCAGCGCCTCGCCTATATTCACTTAATATAAGTTCCTTTGAATACCCTCTATGCTATGTTCTCCGGCTAAACCCTTAATGTTGATATGGCATGACGATTTGTGTTTACTCGCAGCAGAGTAGCACGAATTTCCAAATATCAAGGATAAGGTCTTTGCATAAGGTATTCAATCAGAAAAAGCATGCTGCTCTCTGGCAATGAACTTAAAAGAACTCTGTGTCAACAAATAGAATTCAATAAATTGCCCTGACTAACTTGCGGAAATTAGGGTTTTGCGCCTCGCGCAGTATATCAGACCTTGCGTGTCGAAATTAAACCTAGGCAAACTAGGTAATTAATCCGCCATGGATTAGCAGATGCAAAACCTTGCTCAGAACCAGAAAACAAGGAGCCGCATCAGCAAAGGGAGGCGTGTCCATGCCTTAGAGCAACTGGCGCCACTTGCCATTGGCCACGCCACTTCCTAAACTGGCCCTATTTTTCTCGACCAATCGTGTCGCCTCAAATTAGCCACGCGCACATAAGTTGTGGATGGGCCCATACTTTCCATCGACCAATCGTGCCGCTCTAAAGCCACCACATTCTCACCAGAAGTGTAGTCGCGCCTTATTTTGCCGCCCCCCATTCCTCAGCCAATCAAGTCGCTCTAAACATTCCACCATACATTAAAGGCCAAACGCACCCTGTCGTGCCTCCATACTAACTGGAAAGCCAAACTTTCCTTACCACAACAACATATTTATCGGCATGCCAACATGCCACTCTACCGTGGTAGCATGCCACTTTAGCCTTGGCTACGCCGCCAAGCCCCAATTCTTACCAAGGCGTCAGAACCTAGCCTTGGCCATGCCAAATCCTAATTCTTACCATGACGCCAAAACCTAGCCTTGGCCACGCCGCCAAGCCCTAGTTCTTACCACGACGCCAAAACCTAGCCTTGGCCACGCCGCCAAGCCCTAATTCTTACCACGACGCCAAATCCTAGACTTGGCCACGCCGCCAAGCCCTAATTCTTACCACAACGCCAAATCCTAGCCTTGGCCACGTCGCCAAGCCCTAATTCTTACCACGGCGCCAAATCCTATCCTTGGCCACAACGCCAAGCCCTTACTTTGGCCACGGAGCCAAACCTTAACTTTGACCATGCTACAATGCCACAACGCCACTGGCATGCCGCCATGCCACGGCTACTAGCATGCCGCTATGCCACGGCTACTAGCATGCCGCTATGTCATGGCTCCACCAGGCGCTACTATGCCAATGGCGCCACTTCGCTATACAACAAGATGCGGACATAATCGATGGCCACTCTTCCTCATGAGATGCAATCTCAGCCATCCAAGTTAGCCATCGAATCAAGGACTTGCGGAAATTCCTAGAAACCCGCTACGCCACGGCTACCCTAGGCGCCACTATGCTAATGGCGCCACTTTGTTACACAACAAAGATGTGTCCATAATCAACAGCTACCCTTCCTCACTATATGTAATCTCAGCCATTCAAGTTCGCCACCAAACTGACGAACTTGTGGAAAGTTTTAGGCGGTCGACCAAGGCAAGCCTAATAGCATCACATGCTATTTTCCTATGGCAAAGTCTCTTGACTTTGACTTTCCACACATAGCAACTGCTACACGTTTTCTACGAAAAACTCGAGACATCAAACATGTCACAAGATGGGGGATACTCATCATGGTATTGGTCTGGAGGTTTACAACGTGCGGTGTGCAATGCGCCCGTTATAAGAAAGTGTCATGAAGTAGGACAATTAGTGGTGATGAATAGTAACGGTGTAAACAAACACAACTGCCCATTTTGAATGCTTCATAGTCCCCTTTTTCAACAAGCCAGCCTGCGATAATTTGCTTATTGCTCATGCGTACATATAATGTTCAGTTCTATAACCAAGAGGCGAGCCAAAGAAAGTTGCAGCTGCCACAGGACAATGAAGAAAGAGGTGCTCTAGGTCGTCAACGACTGCTTTACAAATTCTGCATTCTTGGTTAATGCCAGTAACATGCTTCCCCGGATTCTTAAATATGGATAACCCATTATGAATAACTCTCCAGATAAACACGAGAATTTTAGGGGCAAGATCATTAATTTTCCAAAATTTTTTCCAAGGAAAGGTGTCGCTAGAACTAGCAGATGAACTAGTTTGTTTATCTTAACAGATTTAATGAAGGATTTGCAAGAGAAATGACCGTTCGGGTGTGGTTCCAAATCAATTTATCTTCAATAGTTTCTTCGCCATTCGGCAGATACATGTTCAAAATTTGAGCTGCTGAGTGAGGCTGGAACAGCTGGCTGATGAGGTTTGAATTTCATCTAGTAGGTTCATGCAATATTAAATCAGCAACTTTGTTGATATTCTCCACAGAGATGTTGTCTTTCAACTCAGGCCTGCAGTTGGGAAGATTGATAAGCCATGGGTCTTTTGTAATGTGGATGCTTTCTCCGTTCTGAGACTCCAACACATCCTTCCTTTAGCTCATCTCCTCATTCAGTGATGGCTTTCCAGGTTGAGGAGCTTCTGGTGTTTGTCGTAGCTTCCCAAAAATATTTATCTCTGAGGTACTTAGCATGCATAACACACAGTTCTTATCTTCAAGCATTTTCCATCCCAATTTGGCTATTTGAGCTTTATTTAGATGAGTCAAGGATCTGATACCTAGCCCACCTGTCACTTTTTCCTCTAGAAAGATGTTCCAGTTGATGAAATGAGTTTTTCTGGTGGTATAATTGTGGCCCAACCAGAAATTTCTAATGATCCTTTTTATCTTAGCTAGAACAGTCTTGGGAAGAAGGGAAGTAGCCATCAAGTACGGAGGTATCATCCCAAGAACATGTTTGATGAGCACAATCTTCCCACATGATTTAGCTAAATTCTCTTCTATCTAGCAAGTTTATTTTCAATATTCTCAATTAAGAAATCGAAGGATTCAATTATGTAAGAAAACTTGAGAAGTTGAAAACCGAGATATTTGTCGTTGCTCTCCATTTGCTTAACTCCTATGATGCCAGATACCTGATTTCTTCTTTCTCTTCTAACCCATTTACAAAATAAAATGGCAGATTTCTCTAAGTTTGCATGTTGACCAGACCATTTAGCATATATGGACAGTATGTCTTGAAGGCTTTGAACAGTTCTATCATCTAACGTGCCGAAGAAGAATAGGTCGTCGGCGAACATGAGGTAAGATATAGGAGGGGCCCATCTGTTGACCCTGTAGCCATTGTATAAGAAATTGGATTCCATCTTGCGAATCATCCAGGATAGCCCTTGAGCACATAAAATAAAAAGATAGGATGAGAGGGCGCATCCCTGTCTCAGCCCTCTCCACTATTAAAATTCCCTTCAGGGGTCCTATTTACAATGATAGAGAATAATGTCGTGGTGACACAGTTCATTATAAGTTTATAAGTGTTGCCTTTTATACCATAAGCTTTAAGACATTGGCCATGAAAACTCCAAGAAACCCTATCATAGGCCTTGCTAATGTCTATTTTGAGAGCAAAATCTCCTAGGACTGAATTAGAATGGTTCATAAAGTTAACTAGTTCTTTGGCAGTTAAGAAATTGTCTAGAATTAATCTTCCCATTACAACAGCAGATTGAGCCTTGTCAACAAGAGTGTCAAGCATGGGTTTTAGCCTTTGTGCTATTATTTTGAATACGATCTTGTATAATATGTTACAAAAGGCAATAGGTCTGTTTTCTACAGTTTTTGAAGGATGTTTTACTTTAGGGATCAATACTAGATTAGTGTGATTTAGACCCTCGGGGATGCTAGAGGAAGCAAAAGAGTGTTTAATAAGAGACGTTACCTCCGAGCCAACTTTGTCCCAGCATTTTTTGAAGAATATGGGAGGCCTACCATCTGGTCCCAAAGACTTGAGAGAGCCCATGGTTTTGAGAACTTTCCAAATCTCCACTTGAGTAGGGATGTCGCTGATAGCTTTATTCTCCTTTTCGGTGAGTTGGGTATCAGACCTGAAGTTGACTACGAAATAATGGTCTTGAGGATCCTTGTTGAATGAGAAGTGTTGAATGAGCATCTTGGCGATATTGTCCTGGCCAGAGACCCAATTGTTTTGGCCGTCTCTTAAAGCTTCAATGGCGTTTTTCTTTCTTCTCGCTTGGTGACATGTGAAAGACTTGGGTGTTTCTATCAATATATGGAATCCAACTACTTTTGTTCCTTTGTTGCAAAAATCTTCTCTCAACTTCCATGATCTCCTCAATTTTTTTGAGCATCCTCCTCAAGTCTTATGTCTCTAAGATGGACCGATTTCTGCAACTCAAGAAGATCTTTCTTTGCTTCTTCGAAAACTCTTGTTATATTCCCAAAAGTTTTCTTCCCCTAGTTATTAAGGTTGTTTCCAACCTCCCTCAATTTTTCAATTGTACTTCCATTTGCATTATCCCAAGCATTTTGTATTTCATCTTGAAAATCTGGGTGAGCGGTCCAATGATATTCGAATCTATACCCTGGTCTTCTTCTTTTACAAACTTTGTGAGTATTTAAGTAAATTGGGGAGTGATCACATCCTAATCTAGGAAGATGAAACACTGCAGATTCAGGTAACATCATCCACCAATTGGGAGAGCAAAGAACTCTATCCAGACTTGCATATATATGAGTAGAAACAACAGCATTATTAGTCCACGTGAAGGCTGGACCACAATAACGCATATCAATTAATCCTCTATCTTGAATCATTTTATTAAATTCTATGTTGTGGTTGTTGTCAATTCTACCACCACTTTTCTCCTTAGAAGTTCTTATTGAATTAAGATCATCGATAATGCTATAGTTATTTCTCAGAGAATCAATATAATTAGAGAAAGAAGACCAAAAAGCATTCCTGTCACGTCTAGCCACTACACCAAATATTGGAATCAGACTCCTCCGAGTTTATTGAATACTGGCCTACTGAGTTCTTGTCTACCTTCACAGTATATGCAACATGAGCAGTATTGTGCTACCCTACTTGCTTATTACGCATTAATCCTTTCGAATTTAAAAGTGAAACTCGGTGAAGCGGTTGTCTTGATTTTTTTTTACGATTATGCAATAAAGAAAATGCTCGCCACGCTAAATGATCCATTTACTTTCTTTCCGGAGCCGAGAAAAGTTCAAGAGTTAAGGGTATGAGTCTCTTTCTTGTTTTGCTTAATACACCCCTGATGCAGGCTAAAGCATGAGTAATTCATAAGCATCTTAAGAGCAATTTATTGGTTTTGCTTAAAATCTGTTTATTATCTTGAAGGCAGTCTGGAACTCAAGGTACCCTTACAGGTGCAGGGTTTTCAATTGGTTATCCCATACGATCTGATGAATTTCCTGCAGGGCTTGTTGTTTTTTCATCTACCCAGAGCACCAACTGACATATAGGTCAGAGATTATATCCGAATACATCGGTCTTCCCACAGGAGAGAGAATGTCTCATTTCTAGACTATATGATATTGTTGCTATGGGAGAAGGAATATCTTAGATTTGTTAAATCAAACTAAAAACTTTGAACCAAAAAGCTTCCAGTGACTACTGGTTGTTTATAAATTAGTTAGTAGGGCTTGAACCCTCTCAAGCTAACAGTGGATTTGGTTCATAAGTAATAAGTTCTAAGTGAAGCTTGGTTCCTTTTGCAAGAGATACCACGAAAGTAATTGAAACTCTATGTAGTAACAATGTCAATTCCGTGTTGGAAGCGACTGAAACTCACAGTTCAATAATTTATTGCTCTTGATATATCTATCATTTCTTTAGTTTTTTATTACTTGGTCACCTAATGATGTTTTACGTTTTGATTTGTTTAGTAGGACACTAAAGTCTCATAATGGAGTACTAGAGTAGATTCAGGATACATGCATCTCTTTGAAGCGTGAAGTTTGTATACTATCGCACAAGATCTGTGAGGAACCTGGATGTGAATTCGAGAGTGAATCTGAGAACTTGTAAAATTATTTATGTTCTTATTTTTCTCATTAAGGTTGTGTACTTTGTAAAACACTGGACTTTATTAATTAAATCCGACTTCTGGCTTTTTAGTCAATGATAATGCTACAAGTAAATGATATTGCATATAGTTTATGTCCCGTAGCAGTTGTGTAATAAAATTTCTGGCAACGACCATGATCTTGCAAAAAGAAGTCTTTTGCAGCAGCTAATCGGTGTGGAAAAATATTTTGTTAAAAGAATAATTAGTTAATTAAATTAAATTAAGTGAAAAAGAAAAACATTTTTCCTCACACACTACAAAAAACCTGAGCATTGGCAACAATACTAGTTTAGTTGCCTAATACCAGTTTTGAGTTGCTAAACAAAAAGGCAACTACCGGTAGTTGCGGGGCTTTAGTTGTCGTATGGGTTGTTTCCAAATCCAAAGGCAACTACTAAAAGTTTATAGTTGCTATGCACACTTTTGGCAACTTAATTTGTAGTAACCTAATACATTCTTTGTTTAATGCAATAGCTTAGAGCCACTTGTTTTCTTAATTGTTTGTTAGTTGCCGATCATTTTAACAACAAAGTTTTATAGTTGTAAGGTATTTGCTGAACATTATGGAAACTAATCTTAATCTTGTTGTGAATTTATTCAACAATTAATATCGTAATTGCCAAGTATAGTTACCAAACTGTTCAATAACTAACATTGGTAGTTGTCAGATCGTTCCCGAATTATTTTGCACCTAACTTTGGTACTTGTCAAGCATTTCATCCAGTTGGGCCAGATATCGGCAATTAACTTTCTGCGGTTGCCATGAGCTTGCCTAATTTTTAATCCGATGAATAAATCCCATTGGTTTCCGCACCAAACCAGTCTTACTTTCATTGGTTGCAGTGCCTAATTAATTGGTCAAACGACATTTGTTGCAGCGCCTAATTAAATTAATTGGTCAAACGACATTTGTTGCAGTGCCTAATTAATTAGTCAAAAGATTACTCCAATGAAAACTTTTAGATTGCCGTGCGAGTGCCTAATTAATGCTATTATGGCAGCAATAATATTAAACAGAAAAATTATTTCATCATGTAAATGTTTTATTACAATTAATGATACATTTATTACTGTGTTTCTTTTAGACATTACATTTATGATTTCTTCAATTCCAACAAAGTATAGATAAGAACAGGGCTATCGTCACCGAAATCCCATCTTTTGGGTCAACCTACCGATCCAGCCAACTCTTCATTTTTCCTTAATAGAAGGACAAGCGATTCTGTCCGTTGCTTCTGTATCTTAAGTTTTGATTTTTTTTTTGACTATCTTACCCTGCCAGCAGAGTTAGTAACAAACTATAGTTAAGTATTTGGCTGATTTTGTTGGATTGTTGTTAGTTAATCTGTCTTCTTCTTGTCGTAGGTATTTTCTTCATCATTAATATTCATGGCGTGTAGAAGAAAACAAGGGATAACTAGGGTTTCAATTCTTAAAGAAGAAATCTTATATCCAAAACAAACACCAATACCACCATTAGATGACAGAATAATTTCTTCTTGGTCTTTGAATTCCATGGCTGCTCAAGCAATCGTGGTCATTCGCACATCGCGATTCTTCACTTTCTTCGCTTATGAATGAGAAACTACCAAAACTACAACTACAAGGGCTAAATCCTTCCCAACTAGACAGGATCCAACATCCTATCAGTATACATCGATTGAAAGTATGTTTGAGCCAAAATATGGATTTTGGGGCGTTCTTGCTAAAAAATCTAAATCGATACTTGAGGATGATAATGTATCCCAGCAATTTGACACGCCTACCAAAACCAAACTAGTTTATCGTTATTTCTCGCTAGTTAAAAAAGATGATTTACGTTATTTCTCAGTAATTTCCTCTTACCTAAAATGGAAATGACTAGTTTAGTCCACCGTATACATATTGTTTGTCAACTACAATACTACATTCAAATAGGTGGATATATAAATGTTTGCAAGGTGTTTGGTCATAGTAACAAGATATATTCAAATGGGTTCTAATTGTACGCAACATGTTTGTTGTTAGTTCTAATTAATGCTTGATTTGTAATTTGTTCCTCTTTCATGCAGGGGAGAACTCAACTAAACTTCGGTGCAGATGCTATGTCTCTCTATTCTCCAACCACATCCTGATGTCCTTATACATCTTAACTGTGCAGTTTGCAGAGGAAAATTCCCTTCATTGCCGGAACAGTTGCTGTCATGATGGTATCCTTCGGCGCGGTATTTACCATAGTACTTGGACGCAAATATGCTTGGTTTTCCTTTATCGCCCCTTTGTTTTCTTGTGTACTATGAACATTATTTGTAATGTTGCAATTTCCCTTACTTGTCTGAATGTGTCTCAAGATTTGTACAATAAACCTGGTAAGGAAAATAAATTGTATGTAACTCCGACCCGTAGCTACACATCAAGTTGCATAACCATCACTTAGAAAGTCGTATAAAATAAATTGGGTACACTACTAACACAGTCGTATAAAATAAGTTAGGTACGCTAGTCCAATGGTCCTATATATTTAAATAGGTAACTGCTTCAGAGGTTGTACAAATTAAAATGTGTACCAGAGTATGGTCGGATATATATATATAAGAAAAGGTTAATTCTTTTGTATGGAACATATTTTAGTTCGTTTTTTTTTTTAATAAACCAGAACATATTTTAGTATGACGTCTGGTATTAGAACTAATCCGTCCGAAATTTTGTACTATACGTCTGGAATTGAGATGAGATAACTGTACTCCAATTTATCGGGTTTTCGGCTCTTTTTTTTTCTTTTCAATTTTTAGTATATATAAAAGTGAATGAGAGTATGTGGATGATGTAATTAGAAAGACAATGGTGGTTGAACGGTACTTTGGGTGGTGTTTGTTTCTGGTTGTTGCACTGCAGTGAGCCACTAAGTTTTTCCAGAACAATTTTGGCTTACTGTTGACTATTGCAGGCTATTGCAAGCTTATGCAGGATAGTGCAGGCTTATGCAAGCTTCAATTGCAGCTCAATGCGTGCTAAGACTTCCTTGCTACAGTCTTTACATTTTTTCTTCAACTGTATTCTTTGGTATCTATGTCAGAATCACGTCTACATATACTAGCTCAAAATTGTATCTTGTTCGAGATTTGAAGTTAATGGGCAATTAAGCTTTTATGTCTCATTCTTATCTGATTAGACAGAGTCGTCCAGCGTCTTTTAAGAATTTGTATAACTGCTTAATTGCTCGTCATTTTTACAATATCGAAAAGATAAAAATTAGACAAATGTTATATAATGTACCACAAATCTAGAACTAGAAATAAATACCTATTCAATTGTTATACAATTTTTATACCTTAGAGTCTTTGAGGATCTAGTTCTTTCTGATTGATGTATATTTGGTCAAGCAGTTGTCATTTATCTACATTGCATATTTCCATGAAGGTTTTGCATCAAGGACAGATGACTGATGGGAACGATGAGTTAAGCGAAGATACTGGCTATGCTGATGAGGAGTGTACCGTAACTCGGCGTTGGATAGGTGATCATTATTTTTACAATGAATCTACGAATCCAGATCCAAACGCCATTTTGAATATGTTTGCAAAGGTTGAAAATGATTTCGTTAAGAAGCTGGAAGAAACGTTGGAGGAAAATCCTTAATTTCTTATTGAAAAGGGCTTCACTTCACGTTTTCATTTTAATTATTTCCTAAATTACTACGTGGAAGTGTAGAAGCAGCAGCAGTAGGTTTCTGAAGCAAGTTTTCGAAGCTTAACATCAGGTTTTCGAAACTAATCAAGTTCAGAGGAAATACTCATTGTGTCTGCAATTTGTGTAATCTTATGTAACTGCAGTTAGTTTCTGTCTACAGTTTTCATTTTGTGTCTGTTTAAAGTCTACAGTTTTTTGTCTGTAACCTTCTTTGTGTTTCTGCACAAGATTTTTTCTTAATATACATTTTCCTTTCAAAACAAAAAAGAAAGACAATGAAGAATATAGTCTGTGTATATTATGCATGACGGTATTAGTGATGCCAATCTAGTTTGGATGATTGATGTCCCTTGGTGATGCCTCTGCTCATTTTTTTTCTTTCATTTATGGCATAGATAGATGCGGCTTCATCGTAAAATATTGCAAGGAACTTAATTTCTTCACAAAATTTTCATTATGAAAGATCTTCTGGTTCTTTATTTTGTTGTTGCTTTTGGTTTGTCAATTTACTAGTTCATGATTTTGTTATTGCTTTAAGTTTGTCAATTTTCTAGTTCATTAGCCTATTATGTTGATGAGCTGAGAATAATTTTTGTATGCATATCGTAATTTTGCACTATAGCTGATAATAAAACATGGAAAAGCAAGACTGAATTTTGTATAGGAAAACAAACTTTGTTGCTAATCATCTATTGCGCCCCAAATTCAATTTTAGAACCGTCGGGGTAATCAACATTTTCAAATTCAATTTTAGATCTTTTCTAATCAGTCAAACCTTGCCCGCTAGTTCACTTGGATTTAAATTCCCATCTATTGCGCCCCAAACTCCCTGCTAGGTTTTTCACACAACGGAAAAAAAAAGAAGAAGAAATTATGCTGGAGAACGAAGAAGAAGAAAACTATTCAAACCCATAACACATGTGGTTAAGTTAACCGCTTAAGGGGCTGCAACGTACTTTCCACACGATTCAGTGCCAACCAGGCTTGACCGGTTCGACTCTGTCCGTCAATGTTAGTTGACTCAAAAGTCATCTGTCGATAAGGGAAAACGGAAACCATTGGATTTCCATGATGATTTCCCATAAGAACAAAGATTAGAAGGAAAAAAAAATACAAAAATGAAAAAAAAAAATCAAAACAAAAACAAAAACAGAGCACAGAACATAATCTGATGGCGCAATGCTGCAAATGTCACTGGACAAGATTAGATTCCTACTGTTTTAGCTCTATTTTCAATCCAAATACTCTTTCCGGATCCGGTTCCTCCCTCCGAAAAAATGATAAATTTAAACTTGGGTCCTGCATATACAAACAAACAAATACAAAACCAAAAACCAAATAATAAAGCTTGTTATTTCTGTACCTTTTTTGAACATAGCTTTCAAGATCAGATCAATTTGGGGTAAAGCTCACCTGATTAATTCATTCCAACAACAAAAAATTTAAGAGAAAATAGGATCCATTCGGAGAAAAACTAGGAAATTGAAAAACAAGATGACAACCATATTTATATATATATATATTTAAAGTGTCTTACGGGTCCGAGTCATAGTTCAATTAGTGTAGAAACAAACAACATGAACTAGAAAAATACTGTTTACACATCAAAGCTTAGTCTTGATTATTAACGAATCATCAAGAAAAACATGATTATAAAGAAAAAAGAGGCACGCAGATAAAAAAAATGCATGATAGAAGAAACGTTAACTTATTCATCACACCTTAAAAAAAAAAAAACATTCAAGATCGGCAACATCTGTTTGCCTTTCAGTAATAACTGAGACATGAATCGATAAAAACTACCAGCAAAGACTCGAAAAAACATCATCAAATCTTCACGCAGCTGTCACTAGCTTATATCACAGGCTTCTATTCCCAATGAATATCTCCAGTCAAATGCAAGGGCACAGTTAGTAATAGTAAAACAACACCCCCATTCCCAAACATAAACTTGCCAAATCATACAAAATCTCTACTATTGTTGTTCTTTAATCACCAAATCCAACAGTAACCTAATCAAGTTAAAACCCAATTCAGTGGAATCCCTAAATTAAAACCCCAAAATCTTTTAAAGAAATTAACCTAATAAACAACTACAACCCAAAACAAGAACAAATTAACAGCATCAAGATCATAAAAATCTAAACTTTAATCAAACCCAACATTAATCAATCCAATAGAAACTACAAACTATTAGAAAACTGAACTTTGCTCATTAAAAATCAACTCAAATAAAATAGACACATGTCATTGAGGTTCGATCTATGGATTTTTCAAGCATTGATCAATCATCATCATCAAATCTTGAATGCCTTGCCTTTCTCCTATCGTTAATCCATCAACGAGATCTAGCAAATCAGAGTATACAAAGAGAGGATAAGAGAAAGGCTTACGGTTTCTGAGAGAGAGGGGGAGGTAGAGAGAATTCAAAAGCAAGCGGCCACATAAGTTGAAGGGAAAGATTAGGGTTTCTATAAGATTTATGGACCATATTAAATGAAAAATTAACGGATAAGATGGACTTCTAGATTCTTCTTGTTTTCCTTTTTAGATAAGCGTATTGTACCACGACCACGAGACTAATAGCACATTTTTGTGCCCCGCTCAAAACATGGCACCTACCTTGTATGTAAATGTATAGAATTTGGATATGAACACAAATGATCATCTAACAGAAAAAGGTCCATAAGCAATACTAATATTTTGGTAGCATGTAAACTGAACCTTTAAATAAAAATAATAAAATACATATAGGCCACTGGAATCTAACACATTCAATCTAGTCGTTGTAAAATTGTTAATGGCGCACTAATATTTACTCATTTTATAAAGCTTGAATAATTGCTTACCCAATTTTTCTCGGACGCATTCAATTTATTGATTTTTATTAACGGATGCAAACTAAATTTACATAGGTCGATTCAAAATAAAAATACGTATCTTTGAAATTTGTTTAACAATGGAATATGAATAGCAGAACCATGACAAAAAAACTTAATACAAATGAATGAGCCCTAAATAAAAATCAACATTTTTTTTTGTTTTTTAAACTAGGCAATGACCCGTCCTGCCCCTTGGCAGCGTAGCCGCCGACAAGCTCCCCCTTGAGCAAAACTCGGCCCCCTTCCCCATAGTAAAGTTAGTAGTAATTATATGAGATCTCCAATATTTGAGAGGAGACTCGAACTGCTGACCTCCTATTTGAGAATCAGACTCCTGGCCAACTGGGCTAACCCCAGATGGTTATAAAATCAACTATATACTCTCATTGGTAATGCAATAGGTTGAGATCTATTGTTGTTAATAGATTTCACCCGTTATCTATCAATCATGTCTAATGTTGCGCCATCTCACTCAATTTTAACATGTTATCTACCAATATTATCTATAATCACTCGATCTCATTGGATTTTTTTTAAGATTTCATAGGTTTATATGGTTGCTTACCTATCAATTAAAATTGAATTTCCATCGACTTCACTTAATTTCGCTTGTTACCATTTAATCAACGTGGTTAGGTCCCACTAAATTTTTCTCGAATTACGTTGGTTTATTCAATTACCCATCGTTTCTCGAATTATGTCCATCTACGTTAGGAAATTTCACTGGTTTTCGATCAATCTTATCCAGTATTTGCTCAACCTCACTATATTTGTTCAATATTCCATGGGTTTATACGGTCACCTGTCGACTCAAACGAATTTTCATCGTCTTTACTTAGTTTCGCTTGTTATCTACCAACCTTACCCAATATCGGTCGACACCATTCAATTACTCCTTGATTCTATCGATTTGTCCAATTATCTATTTTTAGCTAAATGTCCATGGACCTTAGTTAATTCACTCATTATTCATCAATTTTATGCGATATCGCCCGACCTTACACAACTTCTTTTTAATTCCATGGGTTTATATTCATATCGAATTTTCATCAACTTCACTTAATTTCACTTGTTATCCATCATCTTGCCAGATAACGGTCATCCTTACTCAACTTCTTCCAGATTTTATCGGTTTCTCCAGTTATCTGTAATTTTTCACCAAGCATCCATCGACCTTAGTTGATTTCCCCGTTATGTATCAATCTTATCCAATATCGCTCAACTCACTAGATTTCTCATATATTCCATAGGTTTATATAGTTACGTACCAATTCAAACCGAATTTTCTGCCGACTTTACTTAATTGCGCTTGTTATCCGCCAGTCTTATCTAATATCGGTCGGTTTCTTCTCTCGGATTTCGTAGGTTTCTCCAGTTATCCATCATTTTAACCGAAATCGCTTCTGTCGACCTTAAGAAATCTCATATGTTATCTATCAATCTTATCTAATATCGCTTGAATATACTGGATTTATCTTAGATTACACGGGTTTATATGGTTAACTATCCATTCAAACCAAAATTCCACCAGTTCATACCTGACGTCGGTCGACCTCACTCATTTTTTCATGGATTGCATCGATTTTCTCCAGTTATCTATTAAGCAAATGGTAGAGTAAGCAGATACTAGATTAAGCAAATTCTCTAAACCCTTAAAAAAAATGTACTGCACAAGAGTATTATGAGTTTGAGACACCAATTTGTAAGACTTCGGCCTAAACCAATAAATAATTGTTCCAAATTCACATGAATTAAAACACACGAATGATTGTATTGGAATCAGCTTGGTTATATTTTACCCATTTGTTCACCGATTTTATATGGTTAACGTGTTTAGTACTATTTTTTTTATTGATTTTACCCATGTTCCCACCAAGTTTACTCAATTTTTATATGATTACCTTCACCCCTTGCATTGGAGATGCTCTTAGAGATTAAAATTTATTACTCTTCGACTTTGTTCCTGTAACTCAATCTCGTTGGATGTTTTGGAATTTGAATCAGAGTAGTTAAAATAGGTCTGCAAGGTCTATTTACAAGAGATTAATCGCTCTATGTTAAATGGCCTTGGTGATTTCCGATATGATCAATACTAAATCCGAGTTTGACTGATTTTAGGCGATTTTTAGTCGATTCCAAGCCCTAAATCATCTACACATTAGAAAAATACAATATGGGTTTAGATTTAAGTACCTTGTTCTTCTTGTTCAGCGGCTACTGATTGTTGATCAGTGGCGATATTTATCACAGTAGAGAAAGATTTTCTTCTTGAAGGCCATAAATTCCAGGGTTTATTGGTATGATGATTTGGAGAAGTGAATGTAATGAATGGATGATGGAGAATTGAAGTGTGGGTTTGATTTTGGTCTAATAGTGATATAAAAGGCTGTGTTCACAGAGGAAGTTGAATTTGATATTTTTGATATGGTTATTCTCTGTCGGATGGTACCGGAAAATTATCAGTTAATCGGAAAGTCCAATGTAACGGTAATGGTTTTGAATTTCATATTTCCGTCGGAACTTAACGGACATGCTCGGAGCTATCAAGGGTCTAGTGGGGACAGTAGTCCCCACTGGATTTTGTAATTTCAACTGTAATCGTTTGGTAGTTTGCTAATTGTTGTACATAGGAGAATAAATTCACTGGGGAACAACTGAAAATTGGTTTTACAAAAATGACTTTGTATGCTTCCTTAATTTTCCGTAGTATTTCTTAGCAAAGAAAAAAGAAGATTAAATGGGTGATTGATACTTGACGAAGCTCCATGTATTAGCAATATGCTAATATGAAATCAGTAACCTAATTCAAAAAACAAAACGAAAAAAAATGGCAAACCCTTTGATAGCATGTTCGTTATACCGTCGACTCATGGAGTTTTTGCAAATTCATATACTTACGTCTGTAAATATAGTTAGTAAAGTTGGAAAAAAAATTGCGGTCTTCGGCCGCCTAGCTAGATTTTTATCATGACTATGAATATATAAATTCTAGCTCCGTCCCTGTTAACCGCTAATTTTAATGGCAACGGCAGCGGCAGAGTCAATATCCGTTACGTTAAGTGCCGTTAACAGCCCTAATATTTTGTTCACAACGATCCGAATGCCATCAATTCGACCAATAGAAAACCAAATATCTCCAATCCACCAATGATGCAAATACCATAAATCACATGGATTGCCACCTTATCAGATGGAGGGAAATTTCCGCCAATATTTGGTGTGGCGGCAAAAGAAAAAATCCGCGGCAACGTTGGCGCTATTGTGTTTGTGGGCCACCCAAATTTTTTGGGTTTACATAAAATGTTGAAACCCTAAAACTCTCCCTGAAACTCTCTACTGCTCAATCTTCTGAAACTTCCTGCTACTCTATCTGAAACTCAAATTTCTAAAACTTAACTCCCTCCATGGAAACCTAACTCAATTTCAGAAATATTCTCTCTTTCACTTCTGATTTCTTTGTAACACAGCTCTCATCTTCTCTAATTGAAATCGAAGACCTAAAGGAGAGAAATTAGGGCTTTTTAATTTCTCTCTTGTTTATAAGGTTGGTTTCAATATGTTTGAATTACGCTTTTTTAATGTCGATTTGAGTTATGATTTAATAGGGAATTGAATTTTTCTGAAGTTGGTTTTGTATGAAATTTTGTTTCTTCTAAGGGATTTCTTGTTTTGGCTGTTCGATTTTGTTTTAGCGGTGTAAGAGTTTGAAATTGGGGAAATCTTGAGGTTCTGTTGTAATAGGTTCTCTTAGATTTGGTTTTCTATTTTTTTCTGCTAAGAATTAGGTTAGGGTTCTGTTAATTTGGTTTTGGGGTTTGTCAATTTGGTACAATTTTCTATCACTCTCTTGGAAAAAATGATTCTTTTTAACCCGTGGAGGAAATTTTGAGTCTCTTTCTTGATTATTTGGATTTGGTAATGTATGTTTTTTTAATCCTTTAGATTTCAGATATTCGAATTTGATTGTGTTTGTTGAAATGAAGTTTCTGTTTAGTTTGATCAATATGGGGTTTTCTGTTGTTGTTGCCTTCAAATGTTGTTCGAAGCTATAGTGGTATATGATAATTGGGTTTACAAATGTTATGTAAGACTTTGAGAAAATCCAATTTTCTTCAATCTATTGCAGGAGTAGAATACGTCATTAAGCATTTTTGATAAGTTTTTGTTGTGCATATAAATCATTAGGTGGGTTCAAAAGAAGAGAGGTTCTGTTCTAAACTTATCTTGATATGTATGTCAAAAGAAGAGGGGTTCTGTTCCTGTTTGTTAAATTTCCTTCATGTTTATAGATTCACTGCGTTTGTGATTTTTAAGATTTTTTATGTTACTTCTCTAGTGAGCACCAATCACAAACCCTCTTAAATCTGCATCCCCCTCACCAGCACCAATTGCAAACCCATCCATGTAGTCATCACCATCCGCTTTCTTTACATTTCAATACATTTAAGCTCGAACCTGTAACTGATCTCTACCACTTCATTTTGCAGGAGAAAAACCTATAGGATGAAAGGCAGGAGCTTAAAGTTAGATTGCAAAATCAAAATACATACATTGAGGAACACTGAATGGGTAATATGTTTGTTAATTTCTGAATCATCACCTTATGAGATGAACTTTAATTGTATTTTTGCAGTAATTTCTGATTTGTCACTCTTATGGGGTTAAACTTTAGTTGCAGTAATTTCTGATTTCTGATGATGAGTTGATATTGGGATTTGTGCCCCCCCACGTGTTTAATATGGATCGTAGTTTGATGAGACACTACGTCATATGTTGGTGTTTTTTTAGGATTATTAGGCAAGTTGTTAGTCATTGTTATGCATCCCTTTTTTATGTCTTTGTTTTCTTGGTTCTAAATGTGGCCCTCTTATACTAAGAGAGATAATTTCTGTTGAATTTTTTAGGCAGGTCGCAGTATCGTGGCTATAGCCAGTCCATGGATATGTTCGGATACAAGGATTTTTAGCACTATTGTTTAGCATTTGTAATGTTGCTCTTTTGTTAACAGGTCATTCTTTTACTGGGATTTATATTTTTGTCTTTTCCTGTATCAGCTCATTGTTTAATTGAAAATGTTTATACATTTGAGTGTTCTTGTTTTTTTTTTTGGTTACAGTTGGTTCACATTTCAATATTGAGAGTCGCAATTTAGAACCCTGGCAGAAAATTTCGCGTTCTTGTAAGGATTGCAAAACAACAAGAGAACAATAACAGAGATATATTGTATCTGAAGTGCACGGACATATTCAGCTATTTGGGTTCCGTCAAGATATGTAGATTGGATATCCGTTGGAGCTAGAAGGGAAGAAGGACCAGGTGAGGGAACCTACAGGTACTGGAAGTATGTTGCAGGAAGACAATGATGAAATGTCTGATTTGTTGCATGAATACGACGCCTCCAACTTTTACAAGCTGCTGAACGATGCACGGATGGAGAGAAAATTGATGAGTATGCCGTTTACACCACTGATGATGAGGATGAGTTGGAATTTTGATGATAATAACGATGATGATATGGAGTTTTGATGGTAGACAGCTCACTTGAAGCACTAGCATGTTATATATAAGGTTTCCAAGGTATGAATCACAAAACTTCATCTCAGCCCTAGTTTGTAAAATAATGATGTTCATATCAATGTTAAAGAATTTGATTTGTTTGCGTTTTTGTATTTATTCGTCCTTAGGAATCAAGTAACACAGCGTCCATTGTGCCAAAAAGGAAAAGGCTTTAGAACTGTTAGGTTCCACAATAGGAAAAAAAAAATCCAGAAAAAATTAACTAATGGATGTCGCTGTGCATATCACTGCGGGCGTGGCTACTAGCTCGTTTCTTGTCAGTATATTTTACCATTTGTGATGCTTAGGCTTATTCTGAATTTTTAAGTGTAATCTATGATTAGTTACTAATATAACAAGTCTTTAACTAATCTATATTTTGTTGAACTTGGCTAGTTATCAACTGCATATGCCTTACAAAATGGAGGATGTGTTTCTGCGTATCTCTTACAGGGGTTGGGGGTTGTTAAGCTATTGCATATGTCAGGACATTGTCTCGCAAGTGAAAGTTTCCAAGGCAGATATCTTGTGTTTGAAGTGCAGATATCTTGTGTCTGAAGTGCACGGACATATTATGTGGAATGGGTTTATGCCGGGATATGTCGATTATATACCATGGAGAAGGGGAGGACCAGGTGAGGGGCACTACCCATACTTGAAATGTGGTGCAGGACGACCATGACGACGAAATGTTTGATTTGTTGCAAGAAATGACCTATGACGCCTCCAATTTTTACAAGTTTTTGAACGATGCACAGTTGTCACTACTTGCTGTTAGGACTTCTTCTCGCTGTGAAAGTTGAGTTACGAAACTGCAGCTGAGTTACGAAACTATTCCGACATTGGGTACTTCCCATTTGTGAAGACAGGACAGTTCAAACTTTTAATCTTTGTAAACTTTTAAGTCTTCCAGGATTCCTATTTTTAACCTTTTGTAAACTTTTAAGAGTGTTTCAAGGCACTCGCTTTCTTGAACCATTTCCATGAACGATAATTTAACTGGAGTGCTGTAAGGATCTAAGTTGCACATTTCACTGTGAAAACTTTTGTACATCTCAGCTGGCTAAGGAATCTTGAAAGGGAAGAGTAGTAGTCGAAATTCCTTAACTTAAAACAACATTTTCTTGTTTTCAAAATGACTGATCAAGAATGAGTGTGATAGCAAATCAAAGTGTTAAAATTTAGCAAATTCTTATTAAATTAATGCAAACTCAATGAAATTTCGGAGGATATTCTTATCCTTTCCTTGTATTTTCTTTAATCTAACTTTGTTTGAGTTACAAAAGTAATACTCCAGGTGAATTGTTGTCATCCGGATAATAAATATTCAAAACAAGAGTGGAAAACATCAAGCTATTTTTTTCCAAGCAGGCTATTTATAAAAGAACGAAAAACATAATTGCAAAGGGTCTTGAACATGTAATATTTCACACATCTATTCATCCGAACCATCTGATCCAGGTATTCTTCTTGATACAGAACTAAAAACTTTTAACTTAAATGTCAACATGTGTTTTAACCATTAACTTAATCTAGTTGGTGTATTTGGTTGCTCAAACCTTTGGCAAACACAGATGTTGCATTTAGTTTGCGAAGGCTTAAGCAGCTACGCAATCGGCTAATTGTCGATGCTTAGTTGCCGAAGAGTGGTTTAAGCAACAAATCTGGCTTTAGTTGGTGTTTTTAGTTGCTTAGATGTGTGAGGCTACTAGGGCATTATATGTGGTTGGCATCTATTTGTTGCTGAAGAGTTTGGAAACTAATGAAAACAATAGTTGTGATTGATGTGTTTCCAAACAATATAGGAACTAACAGTTGCCTTTGCCTAGTTCCCAAAGCATTAGGCTGCTAGTGTATCTCATGTAGTTGGCATATACTTGTTGCTAAAGAATTCAGAAACTAATAAAAATGATAGTTGTGGTCAGATTGTTGCTGAAGTATATAGAAACTACTAGTTTCCGTTGACTAGTTTCGAAATCGTTTGGCAACTAATAGTTGCGAGATTTTAGTGGCCTTTGCTAGGATTTTTTGTAGTGACATTATTGCCACACCAACTGTTGTGGCAAAAATCCCGTGTTCTGCCACAATTTCCAATAGGTGTGGCAATAACTTCTTGTCACACAGTTTGTCGCCACACGGTGTGGCAAAAGATTTTGGTGAGGCAAAACCTTTGCTACATCAAAATAGGGTTCTTGCCACATAGCTAATATGTTGTAATACACTCATTTTCTTGTAGTGAATCACAAATGATGAGACGAAGTTGTTTGTGATTACTTTTTTATCTTGCCTATTGGAGATATAAAATCTCGAGTCAATTATTCCAATTGTACTCAACACGATAGAAACAACAAGATCATATCACACAACTACAAGATAATAGTTGGGTCTGGCATCACAATCCCAATAAAGTCTTCAAGTCTTTAACCTACAGTGGTCTCGAGAAGAAACCTAAGGTTAAAGGAGAATCGACTCTAATTATGCAACTAGTAACACACAGGAGGTGTGGGGATTAGGTTCCCAATTGCTAGAGTTCTCATTTATATAGTTTTCAAATCAGGATTTGCAATCTAAGTTACCTTGGTAACAAAGCATTCAATATTCACGATTATATGAAAACCCGATTCAACCAAGCTAATATCTTTCAACCGTTAGATCGAGCTTACCTTGTTACACACAAATGAAATGTACCCTCATTTAGGTTTAGTTAACCGTACCTAAACGTGTACACCATGTTGGTTCAAAAATAGTTATAACCGATGTTAGCCATATGATTACTCTCATATCAACCTTATTCATCTTAACCATAACTAGTTCAAATGACTCAAATGAAACTAGTTAAAGAGTTGTTCAATTGTTATATTCTCATTGATTATACAAGAGCACATTTGAAGCAAAATCGGTTTGATTCACTCGAATCAATACATGAACATTATAGCCAAGGTTTGCAAAGATTGCATTCCTTATTGATAAATGTTTAGGTTCACGTACAACCGATTTCAGAAAAGTAACACACTTAAGTGTGCGTACATGTATACCTACTTAAGTTACCGGATTTGCGTTTGTTTTAGTTTTCAAACTCAGTAGAAATTCACGGATGTGAAATTTCCTCCAGTATGTGTACGGGTACGCGTACTTTAGGTAACTAGATGAGTTTGGTTTTCAAACTCAACAAAAATTCACGGACGTGAACTTCGGCCAGTATGCGTAGTATGCGTACTTGTACGCATACTTACCCAGTCTCCTACAACCTTTCTGTATACAAGTATGCATACTTTAGGTTCCCGGTTTTGGACTTATACACTAATGTGCGAACACATTATACTTATATCCAAAGATGGTTACAAAATTCTAAACTCTTAATTTCAATCATTGAAACATTCTTCTATAATGATAATAATAGCCGTTTTCACATACTATTAGCATCAAAGCAATTTTCAAGATATTGAAATAACTACTATCGAAACATTCCAAGCCTACATCAAATGATTGTATCACACAAACCATGTAAGATGTTACTCGGCAATTTTCTCATGATATAAGATGAACTTGGTCAAAGCAAAAGCTTACCAACACATATTTCGAGAAATATGTAAGAGTTATATACTCAGCTCGAAATCTCAAATGTGTATAGAGAAAACTATATCGTAACACGACTTATGTCTCAATATAAGATATAGTAGAAATAGACTTTCCAAGTGATAGATGAGTTCAAGTCTCCACATACCTTTTGTCGAAGAAGTTCCACAAGATCCCCTTAGTAGTTCTTTGTCTTCAAATAATGAACTCCGTGAAAACTAAGCTCAACTACACAATATATGTCCTAGTACGAGACATCTATAGATAGGATAGAAATCAAGACTTATAGTTTTGATCACTAACATTGACAAACATGCTTGAGATAGCAACGCATGCGAGTTCGACCGAGCATTGCTCTAACAATCTCCCCCTTTTTCAATTTTAGTGACAAAACTATCAATACATATGGATTACAAAATAGATAAAAATTATAGCTTCTCATCCAAATGCTTGATCTCCTTGGAATCTTCAACATGACTCAAAATCTTCGTCACTTCCGAGTACTCCATGATCCTAAAGGTTGTAAGTTTAGCATCATAGTTGTTGAAGATACGTAGCAAGAACAATGAGAAAACAAATGCTCTCAATCATTGTTATACAGTGTCATAGTATTATTACACAACATCAAAGTTCAATTGTATCACAACTTTGACGACAATACTATGGTGATATGTATCACTCCCCCTTAGTCAATACTTCATCTCAACATGAAAACCACTCCCCCTTACATAATGATTCGTAAACCATATGTATTTGTAGTATCACACTACACATTGATTCTCCCCATTTTTGTCAATATAAATTGGAAAAGGTAAGAAAACTAGTGGGATCCTCATGAAATTTTCACAGAGATACTTCATGACCAAAAGATAATACCATATCAACTTATTTATATGTCATCATAAATCCGAAGCTAAATGCATTCATCAAGCAGTTTATAAAGATACAAGTAAACCCCTTTAGTATTCCACAGCCGCACTCCCCACAAAGATTTGGCAATTAAGCACAAGTTCGAAAAGAACTCTCCCCCATAAAATGTCATTCTCGAAAGAACAACAAAGGCGACCTTGCTTTTAACGAGAAAAGAAGGATTTCTTTTGGATAAAATCAAATCACATGAAAACATGAATTTGCATCCAAAAAATTCAATTAAATTAACCACAAGAGAACCCATGATTAATGCAATTGAAATACAACCAAATTAACCACAAGAAAACTCACGATTAATTTAATTGGAATACACAACCAAATTAACCACAACAACGTGATCAATTCAATTGGTCATGCTCGACATAAGAGAACTTACGGAGCAACAACTAAAATAACCAAAAGAGAATGATCAATTTAGTTGGTCATGCTCAAACATAAGGAACCTTACGGACCAACACAGTATATGCAAAAAAATGTAGATCGTAGATGCAAAAAAATGCGTAATAAACAAGGACTCATTCTATTTTCCATCACTATTTGCACAATGACATATAATAGACTTAATCCCTGTAAACAAAAGCTTTATCCTTCCATCAAAACAATGACATAAAGGGCTTTAACTTTTGTAATGTCAAAAGTTCATTATACTTTCTATCAATACTTTCATACCGACATAATAGAGATAACTTTTGAACAAGTATGGGATAGTCACAGGTTCACTGATGTAAACAACGTATCCCATGACAATTTGCAATATATAAAATCATAAAGATTAAAATTGCAAAAATCATCTTCCAAATAACTTAGAGTTTAAATAAATAAATCTAAAAATATTGAAGATGAAAAACGTTGGACATAGCTATGTGTACTCACAATAATGGCTATTCCAAACCCTAGTTATTCTTCTAAAAACATAAGAAATAAATTCTCAAAAGAAGATTTACTAGACAAAATTAAAGTTCCTTGATAACCTCATACCTTTCAATGAATCCATCATAGAAGGTATCAATGATTTCCTTTACTCTCTTGACCGTAGACACTCCATGTTCATGAGTTAGAACACAAACTTTTTGATCAAAAACCCGAGCAAGTTGTCTAGATTTGACACAGTCCATGATGAGCTTTTTTGATTCTATATCAGAATATTTTGATTTGCAAAGATTTTGGCCTGACCATCTAAGAGCTGGTTTATTTGTAGTTGGAGATTTGCAAACTCGACCTTTGAATCATTCTGAAAACGAGTTAAATCCTTGACAGAATCATCAATCCAGAAGTTGATTGCAAGCATCTTATTTAGAACCAGCTCTTGAATCGACTCACGTCCTTGAGTGTCTTCCTCCATACAATATAAGATGTATATGTATTAAGAGAAGACACTTCTCATTAAGGAAACCCTATGAACTCACAGGAATAGGACACGAACGTTCACGGACAGTTCATTAAGAGAAGTATGGATTTAGGCAAAATCCAGTGAGAAAAAAAGAAGAGAAAACGCAAAGATTATCAATATTGCTCAATAATTCTTAAAATTAGAGCATGAATCATGAAGCATGCTTGCATACCTAGAATGATTTACAATAGCACACAAAAATGTACAACAAATATTGAGACTCCCATAGTTATCATCCTTGCACCTCTTAAGATAGATACAAGGATGAGGTTACCTAGAGTTAGGTTTAAGAGTGAGAAGTTATCATACTACCAACCATGGGAGAAGAGTTGTACAAGTTTTTTGACCGTTTTACTTGTGTATTCCCTTCTTTTCATTGATTATAACGTATTCCAGAGGAATTTGTCATAAACCCTTTCAAAAGTCCATCTGAAGGATTTTTCTGAGGACTGAGTCTAGGACCTCTAGAAATCGGTTCCAGAAAAGGGAATTTGAAGGATTTCCATTTTATTGATCTAGACTTACCAGACTTGTTCTTATAAGCACAGTAAGTTCTTTATTAGTGGCACAAGAGTTTACACCGTAACGAGGAACTTGCAACTTTGTGATGATTTCTTGAAGAGAGATCATTTTTATAATATTTCTGGTTTCCTGTCGGCAAGAGATTCACTGTAGATGTAGTTAGACGATTTGCTCCATTAACACTGGAAAGAAGCAAATTATGGAGAATATAAATTTGTTTCCTCCTGGCAAAGCAATGAAGAGCATAGTGATTCTTTTTCCTACAGAAGGAACATCATCGTGGATTTGAAACATGATATCCTTGACCCAACACTTCTGACTGTACCTGCAAATTTTGCAACTGTAGGTAATTCCTAGGAGAAATTTTTCTTTACGCTAGGTAAAACCTTTTGAGTATTAGGAGAAGGTGTAGAAGATGACCTAATCATCAAGACAGAGTTTTCCCTTTTCAAGGTGTTATATTGTTCTCGGGAAAGTTGAAGAGATGCATCAAGTTTCTCTTTTTCAGCACGATAGCTGTCAATTTCTGATGAATGAGCCTTGACTAAACGTTTTTCTCTGATTGAGTCTTCTCTAACAGTATCTTCAAGATAACTAATCTTTTCACGCTATAGAGTACTTTCTTGAACCAATAGTTCTATGTTGTTAGAGAGAGATTCAATGAAGATGTAGAGTTCACGTTCCCTTTCAAGAGATTTCTCAAATTCATCAATAAGTTGATAATTCTTTTCTTCAAGAATCTTAATTTTAGAGGCTTGATGGTCAACACAATTTTTTAATGATATGGTCAGTTCCATTTTAGATTCTGATACGAGCTCACAAAACTTGTTTTTCCTTTGGGATTCATAAGAATCTACTAAGTAGCTATCCTTTGAGGAAAATCCAAGTTTTTTGTTGTAATCAGAATCTGTGGAAGACATATCAATATGCGTTATCTTGCGAGATAGTTCTTAGGTCTCAGAACACAGATTGCTACAAACACAGACTTATAAGGTCTTTAATATGTTTGCCTGCTCTGATGCAAATTAAAAATACGGGGGTCTAACAACCACACCCAACAATTCGTTTGGCAAATATATAGGACTTATTCCAATACACTTTCTAGAGAATCAACTAGATGGTAAGACTCAATCTAGAATAAAGTTTATCAAAGAGTTTAATATCTCTAACTCTTAATTAAATCCGCAATCAGCATATAGAAATCTGGGAGCCTGATTGAATATAAGAGGAGTAACTTGAATGGTACCAAAGACCAACGTTCAAGTGTCAATCAATGTAAATCAAGAACCAAAGGTTAGATATTCTAATTGATTGATCTTAACACACAACCTATGATATTTCAATTATATAACAAAATATAATGCGAAAAAGAAATAACACAAACACCAAAATTTTGTTAACGAGGAAACCGCAAATGTAGAAAAACCTGGGACCTAGTCCAGATTGAACACCACGCTGTATTAAGCCGATACAGACTGGCCTACTACAAATTAACTTCGTGATTGGACTGCAGGTTGAACCTAATCAATCTCACACCGATACAAGGTACGCGGTTGCGCTCCTTACGTCTCTGATCCCAGCAGGATACTACGCACTTGATTCCCTTAGTTGATCTCACCCACAACCAAGAGTTGCTACGGCCCAAATTCAAAGACTTGATAAACAAATCTGTCTCACATAGAAAAGTCTATAGGATTGAATAAATCTGTCTCCGACAGAAATACCCAAGAGTTTTTGTTCCGTCATTTGATAAATCAAGGTGAACAGGAACCAATCGATAACCCGGACTTATATTCCCGAAGAACAACCTAGAATTATCAATAAGCTCATAATAATCTTAATCGACTAGCGAAAGAAGATATTGTGGAATCACAAACGATGAGACGAAGTTGTTTGTGATTACTTTTATATATTGCCTATCGGAGATATAAAATCTCGAGTTAGTTATTCCAATTGTACTCAACACGATAGAAACAGCAAGATCAGATCACACAACTACAAGATAATAGTTGGGTCTGGCTTCACAATCCCAATGAAGTCTTCAAGTCTTTAACATATAGGGTCTCGAGAAGAAACCTGAGGTTAAAGCAGAATCGACTCTAGTTATGCACACTACACCATTTTTAAGGATTACCAACGACCCCTGGTTTTTGCTGACTGGGGTCAGAACCGCAGGTCCCTGTTGCAAAACACAGTGTTGCAATTTTTCGCAACGGCATAAGCTCTGTTGCGACTCTTGGTCAGCAACGGCGATTCGCAACGTCACTTGACGTTGCTAATTTGTTTATTCGCAACCGTATTCTGCCGTTGCTAAATTTTTTAGGAAGAGAAAAAAAAAAACTCAGAATGAATCCATAGCTTAAAAGGAAGTCGTGGATTTGATTCTAAGCCATAGCTACATTACTAAGCCACGTCTCATAAAATTATATTTCTCAATTTTATATGTTAACTCAACATCTCCATCAACTGAACACAAAAATTATCATTGCTTCAATAGTCTAAAATTTACAGTGATAAGTGACAAAATCAAAACACTTTACTTCAGATTTCAAAACCAATATTAATAATTGTTCCCATATTCTATTACAAAACACAAAGTCTTAAACAACAGTGAGTGAGCAAACCACCAAGCTCTCCTGAAGTGCTACTTATTATGCTGGTTCGATAGATTAGTCACTTGATACATGTTATACAAGAGTTGTTTAAATCCCACAAAAATAAGAAAAAATGGTTGCATAAAAGTAGAGAGGAATTAGTAAAGAGTAGTCCTACAATGAGGTATATAATTGCAGAAAACATGAATTAGTAAGCTATCATTTCTCGAAGGACGGCGACGAACACAATTAAATTTTGGTAATGGAAGAAGCAAATTATTTTAGTGTCTCATGAGTTGACTACTATATAAGTAGTGGTAGTGGTAGCACTAAATTCTAATGAGAAAATAGATTCATTCTTATAAGTCCATTGACCTTAGCATCTCTGATAAGAAAACTTTCATAGACCCACTTTTGATTTTTGTTTGCTCACCAAAGGCAGCTTGCAGTCTCCAGACCTGAGATGAGTAAACAAAATTTAAATGAGCAAATACTGGAACTAACAACAACAATTCTACAAAATTTAAGAGACTGTAATAGCAGTTGAAGGGGTTTATAAATCAAAATAAACGACATACTGCAGATGCACTAATAAGCTTTTATATTTGAAACCATGTGAATCCCTTAAAATGGTGTGGTCGACCAATAATTGGGTTGGTATGTGGGCTATTCTCCAAGCTTGTGCAAAGGATATATTGCATGATCTAAAAGTAAAAATTCACGTGTTAAAGATATATGTAATTTTTTATACAAGTATCAGTGCAAGGCCAAAGCAACGAAGACATCAGTCTTTCTATACGTAACTTAACCGTAAGAGATCTATCCCAGTTTGGTAAAAATAACTTACTTCCAATAACTTCAACGAGTGTAATGGCACAACCCTGTCATCATGATCAGCAATCAACAACTTGGGAGGAGGATAGTGGTATTTTTCATCCTAATGCTGATCCCAAGGTCTTCTCACGTTATGAAGTGGTGAATATCTGAAAATGCAAACAAAAATGTTATGAACCATGTAAGAATGTCTTGTGATCACAAATTAAAATCAAAAGAATGACAAGGTGTTCACAGAATGACCAAAAATTCTGTCATAACTTCTCTAACATGGTCTCCAAAGAACTACAAGTCCCAACACGATGTGAGCATAGAAATTCGTAAGATTTTTTTTTTTTTTTTTTTTTTTTGAATGACAGCAAAAGAACACAAATTCTGAAAGATTAACTTGAGGAGGAGAAGGTTACATTCAGGTATCTCCACTGCGAAGTTGCATTGATATATAATACCAGGGGTGACAAAGCTAGTAAATCCAATAAAAACCTCACTGCCTTTGCGCCTTCCAGAAACCCCATAGACTGAGCCAATTTCGACAAGCTTGACAAAAGAAAGCTTGGGAAGTGTTGACAGGTCACAATAATAAAGCTTGTTAACTGGGTCGCAGCTCTCGTTAATGTACAAAAGAACATGCTGCATATCAAAGCGAAAATGATTCAACAAGTTATAAATATTGTAACTAGAAACAACTCTCAATGAGAAGAAATTATCGATCACGAAGCGCCATTTGCTCCTCTCTAGAGAGATCGGTTAAGAAACTCAGATTTTGTTTTACAAAAGAAAAGTTGTGTCAGATATCTTTTAGGGTCCAGGACCATATTGAAGTGGATAAAGCATTTTGTACAACAAAAATAAAGAAGGCACAATGGAACTCTTTAGGATTGAACGTCAATACACCTTGTTATCTCGTATTCTTAAGAAAACTAGCTTATGGGAATACTATGCATTTACTTCTCTGCAAATTAGTAATATGTATTACTTGTCTAAGGTGTCAAAGCATACATATAACATTTAGTATTCAGATAAAGCCATTATAGTATCGAATTAAGTTTTGCATCAACAGAAAAGCTATAGCGAAAGACTACAACAACTAGACATAATCTCGGGTACATTTTTGGTGAATATTACCTTCCCATCATCCATAACTTTTTCCCCAAACAAAAAATCGGGATTTACTGGATCTTTCGAACATAAAACATCCTCGGATTGGTTTGTACCCAAGAAGTGATAGTAAAGTTGGTGATTAAGATATGAATTAGTCTCAGTAAAGATTTTAAACATCCACTTCATCACCTTCCTACAAATATCACAAATACAATTGCAATCACAATCAATAAAATCAAAAAAATTATACTAAAAAAAAATTGATTGATCCACTTACCATAACGTCCTCAACTGGTTCATCCTTGAATTTGTGAGTCTAAGAAATCAATTCGAAAATCTCAAAATTCCAGAAAATTGGAAACCCTAATTGAAAACTTTGGTGAAAATTGATAAAAAAAAAGAATAAAAAAAAAATAGAGAATTACCCAATATCACTCTGACCATCTTCGTCATCTTCATCCATATGATGATGTTTGAAGAGGAGACAGTGTTCTGGGTTTAGGTTTTCTTCTTCGCTTCAAACACAAAAAAATCAAAACCTAAAAAAAGTAATAAGAAACAAATGGGATTAAATAAAATGTAAAGATAAAATCGTATATGATTTCTGACTCAAACCCTAGAAATCAAAATCTCTAAAATCGTAATAAAATCGAAATGAAAGTATTATGAAAGAGACTTAAAACCTGATTGATTTCAGTGGTTCTTCAGAGTTTCTGTGGAGAGGAGATGAAATAGAGATGAAGTTCTTCAGAGCTTCTGTGGAAAGGAGATGAAAGAGAGATGAAGTTGGTGTTCTGTGGCGGAAAAAAAAGATGAGAAGATAAACTCGATAATCAAGGATATAGGGTAGATATGGTTGAAGGGTGGAAAAATAAAAATGAAGGCTTGACCGGATATTGACTTGGGCGTAAATAGTAGTCCCAGTGTTCCCGACCACACGCGCACTTCGCATGCTTGAACCCAGCGCGGTTTCTATTCGCAACCTTATATGTGCGGTTGCAAAATACGTAACAGACACTTGTCGTTGCGAAAAATTAGCAACGGGGATTAGAAACAAAAAATTCGCAATGGCGCTAGTGCTGTTGCAAAACTGGGTTGCTAATCCCTTAAAATGGTGTATTGGCAACTAGTAACACATAGGAGGTGTGGGGATTAGGTTTCCCAGTTGCTAGAGTTCTCCTTTATATAATTTTCAAATCAGGGTTTGCAATCTACGTTACCTTGGTAACAAAGCATTCAATATTCACTGTTAGATGAAAAACCTAATTCAACCAAGCTAATATCTTTCAACCGTTAGATCGAACTTAGCTTGTTACACACAAATGAAATGTACCCTCATTTATGCTTATGTAAGCGTACCTAAACGTGTACACCATGTTGGTTCAAAAATAGCTAACCGAGGTTAGCCATATGATTACTCTCATATGAACCTTATTCATCTTAACCATAACTAGTTCAAATGACTCAAATGAAACTAGTTAAAGAGTTGTTCAATTGCTATATTCTCATGGATTATACAAGAAGACAATTGAAGCAAAATCAGTTTGATTCACTCGAATCAATACATGAACATTATAGCCACGGTTTGAAAATATTGCAATCCTTATTGATAAATGTTTAGGTTCACGTACAACCGATTTTAGAAAAGTAACACACTTAAGTATGCGTACGGGTATGCATCCTTAAGTAACCGGATTTGAGTTTTTTTTTAGTTTTCAAACTCAGCAGAAATTCACGGACGTGAACTTTCCACCAGTATGTGTATGGGTACGCGTACTTTAGGTAACCATATGAGTTTGGTTTTGGTTTTCAAACTCAGCAGAAATTCACGGACGTGAACTTCCGCCAGTATGCATACGTGTACGCATACTTACCCAGTCTCCTACAACCTTTTTGTATACAAGTATGCATACTTTAGGTTCCTGGTTTTGGACTTATACACTAATGTGCGAACACACTATGCATGTATCCAAAGATGGTTACAAGATTCTAAACTCTTTATTTCATTCATTGAAACATTCTTCTATAATGATAATAGCCGTTTTCACACACTATTAGCATCAAAGCAATTTTCAAGATATTGAAATAATTATTATCGAAACATTCCAAGCCTACATCAAATGATTGTATCACACAAACCATGTAAGATGTTACTCGGCAATTTTCTCATGATATAAGATAAACTTGGTCGAAGCAAAAGCTTACCAACACATATTTCGAGAAATATGTAAGCTTACCAACACTACTTATGTCTCAATATAAGAGATAGTAGAAATAGACTTTCCAAGTGATAGATGAGTTCAAGTCTCCACATACCTTTTGTTGAAGAAGTTCCACAAGCGCCCCTTAGTAGTTTTTCGTCTTCATATGATGAACTCCGTGAAAACTAAGCTCAACTACTCAATCTATGTCCTAGTCCGAGACATCTATAGGTAGGCTAGAAATCAAGACTTGTAGTTTTGATCACTAACATTGACAAACATGCTTGAGATAGCAATGCATGCGAGTTCGACTGAGCAGTGCTCTAACAAGTATCAACTGAAAATGGTTGAGATTGAGAATCACCAACAATGGTGAGTACAAGATGTTTTGCCAGAGTCAAGACCGAAAAACTATTTAAGAATGATATGTATCTTTTTTTTATTTTTTTTTATTTTTTTTTTGTAATGGATAATCATTAAAAGAAACTAAGAGTTGTTCAGGGCCTCCGTTACATCACGAATAGATCCATCTAATTAGACTTATCTACTAACATGTTTTGGTTAAAACAATAAGGGGTGAATGTGTTCCCAATCCAAAATATCATTAAAAAATTTTGCTTACCTAGATGTCGTATCCGCCACCGCATTTCCAATTATAGGAGCATAATCAAAACCTTAGAAATTTTGTAAGAAACTTTATATGTTTCCTTCAAAATAGCTTGGATACTCCAAGAAATAACAATTCATCTATTAAAAGATTTGATTAGGCTTTCAAAATATCCCTCTAAGCTGATCAACATCTTCTCTTTTTCCCAACATGCTGCCCTTAGTAAACTTACAACTTCTGCTTCTTGAGGGTCTGTACTAGTTGATGGTCTTGTTCCTCCTTTTCCGAAATCACCTGCATCATTGCGAAAAATTCAAGCAAAGCTAGAAGGTTTGTTTACTGAAATCCATGTTGCATCAACAATGATTTTGAGGTTATAACTATTAGGTGCAATCCATGGTCTATTTTATTTTTTTTTCCTTCTTGAGATATGCCTTCGAATTTCCACAGATATTTGTAGAGGAGATTGAGATTTTTCCTGAAAAATCTTGTTACGTCATGTTTTCCGTATAAACCACATTTTGAGAGCAGTTAATTATAGAGATATTTCATCTCCGGGGTTTTGAATCCAATCTTTACATATGTTTAACAGTTTGGTAAAGCTATATATTGAAATGAACTTGAACTGGATTAGGGGCTAATTCCCAGACCGATTTAGCATAATGGAAATGGAGAAAAAGATGTCCCATTAATGTCTCTTTTTGTTCTCCACAATATGTGCACATTGGATTGATATTTTATAACATCCCTTAGAGTTTAAAATTTGTTGTGAGAGCATTATGTAGACATTTCCAGAGGAATGACTTAATTATTTGTGAGATTTTTAAATTTCCCAAAGGATTCAGTTAAAGACAAACTAAAAGAGTTAATTCCAGCTTCATTCAATTTGTTGTACATGGATTTAACCAGAAGTTCCCCTAAAGTTGTTAATTTAATTATATCTGAATTATCATTTTTCAGAGAGCCAAAGATGTTTAAGAAGAGGCTTATTCAAACATATTCTTGATGCTATATATGTTTGCTGGAAACATTGCATTTATAGAATGTATATTTCACTTTTTAGTAACATGAATCAGTTCCGCTATAAGAGCTTCTCCAATGGTTGATGTGCTTATTTCATACTCCCTCCGTTCCAATTTACTTGCTTTTTTAGGGTTTCTTTTGTGTTCCAAATTAGATGATAGTTTTAGTATTTTTCCCCAATTCTCTCTAATTTACCCCTGCTTTGGAATCACACCAGAGAATTAATACTCATCGTAATCAACACAAAAATTACTTTAATTTTTAAATATACCCCATGGAGGATATATACTCAATCTTGGAATATTTGGTAGTACATCCCAAGTAAATTGTTACGGGATTGATAACTTTCCTAGAATCTAGAAACACAAATCTAGGCTATTTAACTCTTTAAGTAAGAATTAATATGGGTATTATTGGAAAGATTTTACTCTCTCTGATATTTCTTAATCTTCGTGAAAACTCTACAACGTCAAGTAAATCGGAACGGAGGGAGTATGTGTCAACATTGTCTTGACTTTCTCTTGGTAAAAGTTTCTTTACATTGATGTAAATTCCTAAACATTAGGAACTTAAAAATTTTATCTCCAACCCAAATCAATCTTAATCTTTTATTTCTTAAGTGTCATTTAATAATTGGTTAACAATTATTCCATTTTTAATTTATAACTTATTTCATTAACATAAAAATGACTAGGGTGGGAAGACATTGTGAAGGTGAATGTCTAAAACTTGACATTCACCTTGACAATGTCTTCCCAAAATTAAGCCACGTCACTCCACATTCATTTAAGAAGTTAGGGTTGGAGAAGGATTTTAGAGAAAATTAATGTGTATCCTATGTGGATTTAGATATTTATCCTCACACACATTCCATTGGAGAAGCTCTAAGTGTTAAGTAGTTGTTTGTTGAGTTAAGATACATTGGGAGTTTAGTAGTTAACATTTATAAATTTCCAAGCTATTTTGGCTAACATTGCTAAGTTGAATTTATGAGCATCATTGAAGCCTAATCCCTCTTTAGGCATTGGTTTACAATACTCTCGACCAAGCTTTTGAATAAAAACCTTTATCCCCATTAGGTTATATCCCCTATTATAGATCTTGTAATGACCCGTCCTCTACCGATATTCTCCCCACTTCACCACTGCGGTTATCCGGCAGTGGGGGTTTACAACGGGCACCGCTGCGGTAATCCAACAGTAACTTCTCGGGAGATCACCCATTTTTGGATTACTCCAATCCAAGCATGAATAATAGATCTTCTATTGTTGTTTGTTGTTTGTTTCATAAAGACAAGGAAACCACATTGGAACCAAGATAAACACGATAGCCTCTAGATGACCTTCTAGACGAGGATGCCAATATCATCAAGATCAAGATGCACAAATTTATACATTATCAACCATGATTCTTCTAGACCAACAGTAAAGGCTTTTCGACAAAATTTTAAAAAAATTCAGCTATCAATACTACACCTTCAAAAAACAATCTATCAGTGATTCAGTGTATCAAAAAAAATCCAATTATTGTCTCTAGGATTACAGACTCATTACAATGCTTTAAGTTTGTTTATCTTTTCTTTGTTTAAGGTTCTTTAAAAATCTTTCAACATTTAAGGAAGATATAACATGATCAGAAAATATAACACTCAGGGAAAGCTAAAAATAAAAAACTAAACTGAAGCTTCCTGTGTTAAATGTATTCAGGTCCAACAGTTAAGTTAGCCAATTCCCAACAACACCATATCTATAAGGCCAATTAAGAGTCCTAAACTGTCGCTGAATCTAAATCCCAGATACAAAAACTACTACCCACATGGTAATCGTAAACTGTCAATAAAACTGTTGAATCTAAATCCCAGCACCCCAGCTACAAAAACTACAACCTACATTGTAAACTGTCAATCAAACTGCTGAATCTAAATCCCATTTACAAAAATTGCAACCCACATTGTAACCTGTCAATATAGTGTATGTACTGCAGCAACCTCATTCTTTCTTTGTAACCTAAAATGTCCTCGTTCTTTCTTTGTAACCTAAAATGCCGTAGCTTGTAGACGGGTTTAATGCCAAGTAATTCAAAGCAGTTCCTCATTACTATCTCGGTGGGCTTTACACAACAATAACCTCCTGGTCATGGCTGATTTACTAACCTGCAAGCCATTGCAAGTCATATAATCAGTACAGAATTATGTGAATCATTAGATCATGCAGGGGTTTCATAAAACTATAAAATAATACTAGGTTATGATTTTGCAAGTAGTTCTAAATTCAATAACAAAAAGGCAAGGAGACAAATTTAAGATGTAGAAAAACTTTGTAGTTGACAAACATTATAATCACCTATTGTTTCAAAATCGCATGTGGCTTATCAGAATCGTGAATAAGAATAAACACAACAAAATCTCAACTTCGTTGCTGGTCTGTGAAATACTTCTATCTAGCTACCACTGCAATTCTATGCTTGGTGATTGCACAATCCGCCTAGTGATAAGTTGCATACATGAACATGATACAGCTTTCCTGTTGAGTCATATTTCAAGGCAGATTGTGCAATCATCAAGCATCACTACCAAATAACTTTGTGCCATCTTCAATTTTACCGAAAGCACAACGTGAAATCTGGTTAAAAACTTGAATTCATCATTCATGACTAGTATCCCAACCCCAGATTCCAAAATTAAAACATAAAAAATAACTCAGAAACTGAAATGTAAAATTATTAAGGATAATATCGTTGACGTCCAATCAATAATTTCTGGAGAAGAAGTAGTCGGCCGGTGCTTCTTGCGGCGCATTTCATCCTTCCTACGCGTGGGGTCCTTAGGATTCCTGTGGCTTGCAATGAACATCAAATCTGGGTTTTCAGCATTAAAGGACGGGTGTTCCCAGATTGGTTTACTGTTAACTTTGACAATCCTCTGCAAATTAAGAATCAGCGAGACCAACCTTTAGTTTCAAAATAATGCACTGCACATAATGAGACAGTAACAAATTCCATGTGCATACAAGAAATACATTAGCTATATAGCAAGCGCAATAAAGAGAGTTTAGGAATAAACAATATTATTATAACAATTAAGATGACCTTGCCATCCATCATGATATCATGATAATTACCAATACCAGAAAGACAAAACAAGTGTTGCAAAGAGAAGCAACCAAACATGGTAACTCATAGAAGATGTCATGATAAGATCAAGTACCCAACAAAACTGAATCATTTTTAGTATTAAGATCTGAAACTGTTACTAAACTTAAACAATGAAATCTAATGCTGTGAAGGAGAGTATATAGTATAAAGAAGTGTCCTAACCTGTACAGAGCTGCATTAAGGCATTCCTTAATCTTTTTTATGGATGGAATTTGATCTTCCTTAACCACATCTAACCTTGTTTTTGAGAGGAAATATCATAATGTTGGTTTTTGATTGTTTGTGTAGATGGATGTGGGGATCATCATCCCAATCACCTATTTCTTGAACAGAAGAAAAATTCAAAATGAAAGATGTTCTTAGATTTCACGGAGTTTCATAAAACCAGAGAGAAACAAAGGCGGCGGCGATGTGTTAGATTTAGTTCATTGGGAGAGAGAAATGAACAACTTCTTCCCTATATAGTGCATCCCTAAACCCTAACGGCTGCCCTTTATCCACCAGAGCCAAGAGGCACTCAAAGTTAGCCCACTTAACATAGATCCAAGTGTGACATATAAGCCCACTAATTCATTTTTCTGAGTCAGACCAAACCTTTTTTTTTTTCTGAGTCAGACCAATGCATACTAGCAAATTTATTTTGTTAAGCCAAAGTGAGCTAAACAATGCAACCATTATGACCCTCGGTTAATTTCGGCAATAGTATATTGTGCTCGTATGCTACACATAGGAGAAAATTTTCTCATTAGCTTTCCTAGGTCTTTTCTGGATCAGTTTTTGATAAAAATCTTATTAACGTTTTTTAAATATTGGTTTGAAAAGAAAAAAACAAAGGGGGAAAGGCCGCGGGCTGAGGGCAGTGCTTAATCTTGGAGGAGCCGAAATGGCTAATAAAATAACTCCATTATAGTAGTATATTTTTTGCTTGGTCAATCTTGGTCAACTATACCTGACCAAGGTATCATCAAATAGAAATTTCTGTTTCGATCAATGTCGGTGGTCGGTGCTACATGTAACATATAGAGGAATCTCCAGAAGTTGAAGTCCGGCTTTCATGTTTCAATCATCTATCACGCAATCTCTTCTTTCTTTTTGGTATGTTTTTTTGAAGCAAGAAACAGGTATGTTGATCAACAGGATTACTATGTTTTAAAGGCTTAAGGATACAGCAGGTTGGGCGATTCAACGTTTTGACCTGCCATGTAAGTTTTGAGTAGATCAGGTTGAGTTCAGAAACAACCTCAAGTTGAGGATTGCCCTCTTTAAATGCAGGCAGTACAGATTTCATGAACTCTTCGCAACTATAATTTTCAGTTAGTGAAAATAAAAAATGAACTTCCAGAAACTATGATCACACTCAAATTATCAAATTTCCTTTCATCTCTGTCTATCCAACACTCGAGTAACATAGCAATTACATTTACTGGAAAGTTGTGTTCTGCAACCAAGACAAAAAAAAAATGATAGATATGTTCTCAGCTGATTTTTACAAAATACAAAAAGAAGAGAAAAAATCCATCTTCCTTCAACGCCAAACAGTGCAAAAATGATAGATATCTTCTCAGCAGAACAAGGTTCGCATCTGACAGCCAAAGTGTATCACCAACATCAACTTACTCTGAGATAATGGTAATGGAAGAACACAAACTAAGTATTCCATAAAAATGATATAACAAAACTCTGAAATTCCATAAAAATTTCTCACCATTTTCTTCTGAACCAATAATATACTAAATATTTTCAATTCCCCAATAAACTAAGAACTAATAGAAAAGAGAGATAAATAAAAAAGATATGCCGGATTTTTCGATGATTTCAGTTAAAAGAGGAATTACAAGCTGTTGTAAACAAAAGTCTCCAAGCTGGGTCGTCATGTGGTAAACAAAAGGTCTCCAAGCTGCTAACCTTCGTATCTTCCTCGGCAAAATCTTCTGCCTCTTTACGTAACCACTTGCCTACTCTTGGCTCAAAGGACCCTTGTCATCAGTGATAGAAATCTTTCTATAACTTTCCACTTGCGTTGTTTTCGGCATTCGGATTGGGAATACCTTTGGGACTTCGAACTGTGGGGGTGCCTCTGTTCAGACATCAGAAATGTTGAAATTTAAGTTTTAGGTATAGCAGATTCTTAGTCAAGCTTTTAAAAATTTATAAGACAAACCTTAGAGCTGGAGAATTTCCTGAGAGAGCAGACTTTCCAAGTTGCCCGCAACCTTTTGTGTGTGACCAGACTTCTTTGGAATTCAAAAACCTAAAACACACAATATTAAGTATGGGCAAGAACACAAAACGATACTGCATAGTCATGGATATGGGTCAGATAACATTAAGGAACTTATCGGCATCAACACTAAACAACAACAAAAGATCCAAGATTAAATTTAAGTTATTACCGAAATTATTCGTAAGACTAGTAAATGATCATTTACATAATTGTATCAAATCCTTATAAGTTAGAAGTCAAAATCACAAGAACGAGTTAGAAGTCCTTATTGTATCAAATCCTTTTATCATACGTTCGCAAGAACAACTTCCAAAAAAAAAAAAAAAAATGAAACTAAAACTAAAATTAAAACGCATTCTGCTGAATCTTCTAACTATTATAACCATAAAATTGTTATTCAGTATTACCCTTAAATGTTTAATTGAGATAACAAGAAAACGACGAACCCAGATCAAATTTTAGTACAAAATATGAATTACTTATCGAACTGAAATTAGGTTGATGTAAACATACCAATTTGTCCACAAAAAACCCATGGCGATCAGTATCCACAGAACTGAAATTAGGTTCATCTTGTGAACAAGATGAACTTCTTCCCGGCTGATGTTGCAGATCAGTATCCACATAGCAAAGGAGACCCACACCGTAAAGTATTAACATGCCTTCTTTTATATCAACGTTAGCGGCTGGGGATAGCTCATCTTACAAAACCTTATTTTTGAGAGGAAATACCATTATGCCAGTCGATCCTTGATTGTTTGTTTGTATATATATATATAGAGATTAGAGGATCATCACAATCATCCATATTTAAAAACTCAAAATGAAATAAAAGAGTTTTTTTGGATTTCACAGAGATTCAAAACAGAAGGAGGGCGGTGTGTTAGATTAGTTTAGTGAGAGAGAATAACTTCCTCTTTAAACCCTAATGGGTGCCCTTATCAAAGATAAGTTAGATCATGCACAAGAGGCACACAAAATTAGCCCACTGAACATAGCCCAAATGTAACTTAAGTTCTATGGGAATTTGTTTTTCCTAAAATTTGGTCAGTCACATGAATGGGAAAAAGTGATTTTCCAGTATGGTAAAATGTACTCGGCGGTAAAACCAGAAGCATGTGATTGGAGCATAATTAGTTGAGTTGTAGCGGTTGGATTTAAAACGCAAGCGAGTAGGAGCGCTAGAGGTTGAACCAGAAACGCCATCGACTAACTTGCCAACAGATATATTTCTGGTGGCTCTAATTTATAACTACTATAAATACTTATGTCTTCATCCATTTCACTCGCACCAGTCCACTATTCTCTTCCTAATAGAGTCTTCTACTAATTTACAAAATTAAAGGTTGTCATAAACACCATAAGGGGAAAAGAAATTGAAATGACGAAAGAATACCGATGCCTGATACAAACATTAATTTTACTCAAATTCATGTTTTTGTGTTTACTTCGCCGAATGTAGTTGCAAGTCTAGAGTTTATTCCAGTCATACGTGAGGGCGTCAAGACCGGCCTAAATATCACAAATTAAGAGGCGGATACAAAGACTTAAGTGTTGTTTATCTATCTCTACCTGGTGCATTCTAAGAAAGAGCGGATAGATATCTATGATGTCGATTTTATTTTGTAGATCACTAAAAACACAACGCAATTGTTCTAATATTGGTAGAAAAGTAGTGGCCTACGATGCACACGTTCCATCTTCTTTGGACTGTATGGTTTCTGAAAACTATTAAATCTCGGTCTTTCCAAGGAACCAGTTGATGGCAAGTCTTTCCAAGGCAATAGGAAAGCGATTATAATGGTCCGATTGCACCAAAGCCTTAGGTAGACCACCTCAAACAAGGTTGCAGCCGCGTAAAAGTAGCTATAACTAGGGTTTCGGGCAGATGGGTCCTGCAGGACGGGTTGGTTTACTATTCAATCAATCCTGAATCTATTCTTCAACATCGATTGTCTCGAAAACGATTCTTCCATAAAATTGTTTCGCAAATAGATTCAAATTTCTCTAGCATAATTCATTCTAAAAACTGAAGTCTGAAGAGATGGAGATAAAGTTGAAGTGATACAACCAATTAAAAATTTATCAAGACGCTCAAATTTGATAAATAAAGGATTAACATTATCATATGGTTATATGAATGCGGGAAGACGAACAACAGATCCACAAAGCCAAACAAATTTGTACTAATAAGAATGTTTGTAAATTGATTCTTCCAAACAATATAGTTTGTAGAATCAAGAATAGTAGAAATGAGATGATGAATGTTATTGAACGGAAGAAAAAAAACTCCCAAGATGAGTAGCAGAAGCAATGAATTGAGATGCCATTAAAGAACAGATTGTTCCACAAATCTTTAATGGAAGATTGAATATTGCACAAAAATAAATCTTTTCAAATTGAAGAAAATGTTAGTTATTTGATTGAATATATTTGATTTTTTGGAATGATTTTGATATGAAATGGAGATGGGGAAAGTATTTCCTCTATATCTCTTTGATTTCATTAATTTCAAGATATTACATTCTCTCTCTATTCTTGGTCAATATATGACCCAAGGAAAGAGATACATGTGGACCTTCTTTGTCCATTCATTTATTACACTAAAACAGATGCATTCATAAATGCATGATAGATATGTCTTGTACACAAGACTTGTTCATAAGACTAAAGTAACTTGCATTCTAAATTTCATGTTAAATAAAGCTTGTACTCAGCACTTGTGCACAAGAACATTACATTAACTCTTAACAATCTCCTCCTTAATGTGATGTTCTACAACTCCTAGTAGCTCACGGAAATTTTGAGATTTACCTTTCGGAAGTGCCTTGGTGAATATGTCCGCCAATTGGTCTTCCCTCTTGCAATACTTGAGTTCTATCTCACCATCTTCAACCGCTTCTCGAATGAAATGGTACTTGAGTTTAATGTGTCTTGCTCTACAATGCTCAACCGAATTTTTGGACATAGCAGTTGCCGATTTGTTGTCACAAAAAATTACGTTGCTTTCTTCTTGCTTCTCTTGAATGTCTTCCATGATTCTTCTTAGCCATACAACATGAGATGTAGCTATTGATGCCGAAAAATGTCTCGCTTCCGCCGTGGATTGAGCTACGGTTTCTTACTTCTTCGTTGCCCATGTGAATATACCCGAACCAAGATAAAAAGCATAACCCGATATACTCTTCATGTCATCAATACACCCTCCCAAGTCTCTATCACAATAGCCAACTAATTTGACATCCAAATTTCTTGAATACATGATTCTAAAATTCATTGTTCCTTGAATATACCTTAACAACCTCTTTGCCGCGCCAAGATGTAGATGACTCAGGTGAACTCATGAACCTAGAAAGCATACTTGAAGAAAACATGATGTCGGGTCTTGTATGTGTAAGGTACAACAAGTTTCCAATAAGACCTCTATAGTAAGTCTCATCAACCTTTCTTCCTCCATCATCCTTCTTGAGTTTCTCATTCACTACAAGTGGTGTGGATGTGGGGTTACAACCAAGCATACCAAATTTCTTCAAAATCTTTTCGGCATACTTTCTTTGACAAATGAACACTCCATCTTCACTTTGATGAACTTATATACCAAGGAAGTACTTGAGCAAACCCATGTCACTCATCTCATATTTCATCATCATTTCTCTCTTGAATTGCTCAATCATATGAGCATCATTACCCGTAAAGATAAGATCATCAACATACAAGGAAACACTGAGAATAGACATAACTTTTGTCTTCATATATAATATAGGCTCACTCTTGCTTTTGTTGAAGTTTTTCCTCTTGAAGTATCCATCTATCTCACTATACCAAGATCTTGGTGCTTGCTTGAGACCATACAAAGCTTTCTTCAACTTGTATACTTTTTCTTCTTCTCCTTCCACCACAAAACCTTGTGGTTGTTCTACATAGACCTCTTCATGGAGTTCTCCATTCAAAAATGCCGATTTGACATCAAGTTGATAAAGTGACCAACCTTTTTGGGAAGCCATACAAATCACAGATCTAATGGTGTTAAGACGAGCAACCGATGCAAACGTTTCATTGTAGTCGATATCGGGTTGTTGTGAGTAGCCCTTTGCCACCAACCTTGCTTTGTATCTTTGAACCGTTCCATCCGTATTGTACTTCACCTTGTAGATCCACTTCACACCAATAACTTCTTTGTCACTTGGCCTTGCTACCTTCTCCCATGTATCGTTCTCGTCAATGACAAAAACTTCTTCTTCCATAGATTTTATCCAAACCGGTTCTTTTGATTCTTCTTGAAAATTTTCCGGTTCAACCACACAATAGTTACATCTTTCATAGATTTCACTCAACCTTCGCAACTTCTTTGGTGCCGACGGTGGTGATGTTGATGCACTAGTACTTGGAGACATACTTGGAGATGCTCATTGTCTTGTATTTGGAGGTGTTTGAGGTAGTTCTTCCTCATCTTCTCCACCTTCTTCAACTTCATACACCAAAACAGCCTTTTTGTGACGTTTATAAACGTTGCGCAGAATTTGTGCAACGGTAATAACTGTTGGCAAAACGGCGTTGCGCATTGGTGTGCAACGTAAACTATCCGTTGCACAAATTATTTTGAGAAACGCTTATAACCGTTGCACAATATGTGGTGCAACGTTTTATTTTTCTTATTTATGCAACGTATATACTAATTTGTGCAACGGATATTATTAAAAGAAAACACTTTTGTGGGTCCCATTTTGGCTTTCTGTCAACTTTTTATTTGTTTGGTTGCAGTTATATCCGTTGCTCATTTTAGGAGTTAGGTGCAACGGATGTTTTTGCTACGTTTATATCCGTTGCACAATAATTTTGCGACCAAAAAAATTGCCATGGCTATCGTCCGCAGATTTCACACACTGCATGCATATACCATTCTAGATGAAGACCCAATTCGGGATGCAACCTCGGTATCATCAAAATTGATCAAGCACAATCCATCAAGAAACATTCATACATCAACATAGTAGATAGATGAACCAATACAATATTAAACAACTTATGGAAAATCCCAAATGTTATCGACACAAGTTCTTTGAATTTGAAACCATGAAAACCCTAACCTTCTGTTATTACATTCTGAGAAGTCTTTTCCATTCCAAACACTACCACAGGTGGAGGAACTCAAAGAATCTACCACATACCGAAGTATGTATGGCCAATTTTGGGAAAGAACAGGTGAAAAAATATTTGCTATACATGTAAAGTCAATGTGATCGAATAAAATTCCCGGGTAGAATGCTATACTGCAAGAACAACCAAAGCCTACTGAAGATCCAGTATTAAATTCTTCGATGAAGAGCTGCAGGCAGATGATAACACTTGATCAAATTATACAAAAAAAAAAAAAAAAAAAAAAAAAAACATGTACAGTCAAAAATTGATAAATTGATCCTCTTTCAAAGAATTTCATTTGCTCTCACCGAAATTATATATGTGCCGAGACAGGATTTCATGTTCAGAATTAAAGGTTATATTCTACAGAAGTAAGACAGTGCAATCTCTCCATTCAATGAGTGTGCACTGCGAATTTTGACTAAGATTTGGTGAACATCAACAGACCTTGTATTAAATATGCTATGCAACTTCAGGAAAAATAAAAAACACTACCATAGACGAAGCAAAATTATAGGTTCCAATATTCCATCCAGCTCGAGAATCGTACATAGTGAAGATGGAAGAAACAGATAGAAGCCGAATCCAAATTCGACAAAAATAAGAAATAGGGTACTCAAATGTTTTCATGTCTTGAGATCAGAAGACAACTACCTGTAGGTATAAAATAAGTCGATAGAATATCTTCACTTGCTTTCCTTGCGTTCTTAGTTTGTAGAACAACTACCCTGGACATGGATAGAAAGCTTCTAACTATTAGATATAGTTAAATGAGAAACTACACACAAATCAGCAGGTGAGAGTTCAATAACCTTATTGTAATCCAACTCGATGCATAGTCTGTCTAATCTTCCTACAGCCAAAACACACCAAAAAAAAGAAGACTTAGTGGCATCTACAAATATCAATCCATTTTAACAAATGTTTCATATCATTCGCAAAAGAAATCCATACAAGAATAATTCACATATCGAACTCCAAAAATCAAAATGAAATCATAAAGCAAGTCTTAGTAGTGAACATGGTTGTGATCGGGTAGTGTATCCCACTTATAGACTAGCTCTGCCCAGTAAATATATAATGATAAAATGCCAACTGAGCCAACAAAACAGAATAGCTCCTCCTAAAATTTAAGAATTATGATTATTTAACATAAACTTGCATAGTTCAGTGCAGGAAAATCAGTTCTTATAGAAAGCACCTAACTAAGACGTTCTCCTACATTTTGATTACCATCTATAATGTCTTTCATTCATTCATCCATGACTTTGAGAAAGATAAGGACATGAAACTGTTTGACATACTTAGTTGTTATATCCCAAGCTTTTTCCCGGCTAAGTCCTTCTACATCCATTAGCAGACGCATCAGCTCTGGACGCAAGCGTGAGATGAGTATCATTCCATGAGCCCTTCTCATCTCTCCTTTTCTTGAATTAGGCAATAATATCCTGTAAATCAACTTTTCAGTGAGGAATCAACCAATATCATCACAAATAACATGCATGGAGTTCAATATATAAACTAACTCAGTGTGTGACTCATAGTACCTTCAATGATGATGAGCCTCCAATTACTAGAGCTGCATACTTGATATTTCATGGAGTTGGGGGATGCTTTTGATTTTAATATTTTACCCACCTGTATACATTACATATCAAACAAACAAAGCCATTAACACAGATTCATATGTGTACAATTTATCAAAATCAAATACAACAGATATATTATCACCTGTTTTATCCATAAGTTTGAAACCCACGGACAATTGTCGCACCTGCACTAAGGCAGAAAATACCAATGGCAGATATTATGGACTAGACTACTTCTTTACACCTTCTGCAATTCTGGATAGTCGTAAGAAAGGGTCATATTATAGCAAAACAAGAGAGAATTAGTCTGGGAGCTACAATATATATATATATATATGATAAAATTCTTGGAAAGCTCCATCAGCGATAAAAAAAGATACTTAAGACTCATAGAAAATAGGTCCTTGTTATCCAACTTGGAACAACGGAAAATCATCTCAACAACTTGCCTTTAAGTAATTGTTTCCTCCGCACAAAAAGTAATTGTGCATTGATTTCTCATGACCTTGTCCATTTTTTATTGTAAGTTTGAGTGTCAAACTTTTGTTGATTTTAGTAACTATCTGTCGGAAATAAAGAGATAAAGTAAGTATACATATCGTTACTCAAGCTTTCCATATCTTTGCATACACTATTGCCATGTGTCACTTTACAATAAAAGTGGAGGAACAACGGATTATACTATCTACAGGCATAGTTGAACAACGGATTATACTATCAAATGACACGTGGCCTTTACTAGTAGACAAATAATACGAGCTTAGTATGTTATGCCTTGGACTGACAACCAAAAGTATGCATACCGTTCCAATGGAGGGCTTCTCCTTGCTAGCCTCTGTTAGAAGAAATCCGCCAGCAGTCTCCTTGTCAGCCCCTCAACCTGGATTCACATTAAAGTCCACTTTAGTTCCGGCATATTTGGAGTAAATGACTTGAGCACCAGTCTGCCGACATACAATTGTTAATGCAAATTCAAAACCACAAAAAATAAAAACACCCATAGCTACCTTGGCACTAACATCGACTTGTGACGGTCTTACCCTCCCCAATAGCAACAACCTCACCTCCTTGTGGGTTAGTCTCGGCGGTAGAAGGTAACGAGAATACCCCTGTGGTCTTACGCTCTGCGATCTTGATTCTAACAAGCACCTGTGGTCTTCTGCTCTGAATTCACATTAAAGTTCACTTCAGTTCCGGCATATTTGGAGTAAATGACTTGGGCACTAGTCTGCCGACATACAATTGTTAATGCAAATTTAAAACCACAGAAAATAAAAACACCTGTAGCTACCTTGACACTAACATCGACTTGTAACGGTCTTACCCTCCCCAATAGCAACGACCTCACCTCCTTGTGGCTTAGTCTGAGCGGTAGAAGGTAACAGAATACCACCTGTGGTCTTCGCTCTGTCAGTCTTGATTCTAACAAGCACCCTGTCTCCCAAGGGCTTGAGCGCAATTTACTGAAAAAGGTCAATAATATGAGTAGCAAAAAGTAAATGATAATAGGGTCCCTGAAGAACCAATTGACAGTCACATTATCACTCATAAATAACATGAACCAACAATCAGATCCATTGGATTCACATACAAATGATATAGTTCTTATTCACTTTGCCTAAACATGCATAAAATGAGATCTACCAATGCATAATGCCTAATGGAGAAGTGAGCCTATACTTTCGAAACCCTCTCAAATCTTAACGAAGAAAAAGAAGGACTATGGTGGCGGACGCAAACAACACATATTTGTCAACTCAAAATTACTTCCTATCGAAACCCAATGCATAAGACAATATCACTACCCAAACTTACAAGTATATTATCAGTTCACTCTAACGAGCAATAGCAAATTCATGCGTAAACAATAAAACTCAAAGATATATCGCGATTTGGGTAGCCCAACAATTCAATTAGTAAGAAACACAAAATCACAGTTTGTGAAGCTCATCTCCATCACTAATAAAAATTCAATATAAACCCTTAACAATTCCAACCAGAGATTAGAGCTAACAAATCAAGATAATGTAGAAAGTTTTCAACTTTATCCAAAAATCTTATCCAAATACTACTCTCACGGTGCGAGAATTGAAATCGATACCTTTGGAGCAACAACAATAGCAGCTTTAATAACAAGACCTCTTGAAGAACTAAAAACAACGAGAGGAAGAAGTTGAAAACTTAACACTAGATCTACCAAGTCCAGTAACCCAATTCTGAACCGAGTTACAAAAACACAACTTTTTGATTAGTTTTAGTTCAAAATCAGACCCCAAAACCCTAGGACTGCAGAGATATCTTGGTTAGGTCAAAATCAAAAGCCCTAACTCTATCAAATGATTTGGATAAAAATAAAATTAACCACAAACTATTTAATACACTGATGATAATCCAACAAACTAGTTGAATGATTTAATGTTTGGATTTCGGGGAAACAAGTTGTAGATCGAGATTTCTTGATGATGGGTTTTGATTAGACTATAAGATTTGTTGAAACCTAAAATCTATTGAACTGAGATGATGAAACCTAAAATCTATTGAATAAGAAGATAAGAGAAGAGAAAAGTTTTCTCTAAATTTGAAACTCTTCGATGAAAAATAGAATAGAAAGAGAGAGAATATGAATAGATTGGTTTTTTTAAAGAAAATTAAGAAAAAAAAAATCAGAAAATTAAATAAAAAAGGAACTACCAAAAGCCCATACAAAAACCGTATATTACAAAAAAACGCCAAATCATATACAACGGTTATACGCGTAGAGCATATGTTGCCCCACTAGTTTATTATAATAAATGAAATATAAATAATTTGCATAACGGATAATCTAGTGCGCAACGGATATTAACGTTGTTCCTGTGCAGCGTTAATATCCGTTGCGCACCTCGAGAAAAATGAAGTGTTGCTAAAACCAGGATATGGTGTAGTGATATTTGTTGCTGAATTTTCTTGCTCTTCATCAACAATAATGGTTCACTTCTCAATTTTACCTTCTTCCCAATTCCATGAAGCTCCTTCATCAAATAACACATCACGACTTGTAATCATTGTGTTATTCTTCAAGCTATACAACCTATAACCTTTTGATTGGAGGCTATAGCCAAGAAATATACACTTCTCACTTGATTCATCAAGCTTTGTTCTCTTCACCTTTGGAATTTGAGAATAACACACACTACCAATAACTTTGAGATGTCTTACCGATGGCTTTCTCCCACTCCATGATTCAAAAGGAGTTTTATCCCATACGGCTTTTGTTGGACACCTATTCATCAAGTAGACGACGGTGTTTGGCGGCCGGACCAAAACACTTTAAGCATACCTTTGTCATGAAGCATGGACTTCGCCATCTCCATCACGGTTTAGTTCTTTCTCTCAGAAACACCATTTTGTTGAGGAGTATAACCCACGGTTATTTGCCTTTCCAAACCTTCATCTTCACAAAAGTAACAAACTCTTTGTTGTTGTACTCTTTGCCTTTATCACTTCTTAAAACTTTGATGTAGTGACCACTTTGGTTTTCAACAAGGCTCTTGAACTTCTTGAAGATGTTAAAAACTTGGATTTTTGTCTCATGAAGTACACCCAAGTCATACGACTTAAATCATCAATGAATAAGATAAAGTATATATTACTTCCATGAGTCGGTGTCTTCATTGGTCCACACACATCGGTATTTACCAAACCAAGAAGTTCTTTTGCTCTCTATGCTACACCTTTCGGGAATGGTTGGCAATGTTGCTTCCCAAGTGCACAACCTTCACATACTCCATCTTTGTGGTTGATATGTTATGGAAGTCCTTGCACCATGTTCTTGTTGGAAAGCACCTTGAGACCATTGAAATTCAAATGCCCAAGTCTTTATGCCATATCCATGTTTCATCAATTGTTTACATCCTCAATGCAACATTTTTTTGCTTTTCAAAGACAATTGGAAAGTTTTTATTCTTCTGCATCTTGATACTCTTCATGACTTGTCTCTTGTTGTTGTGCTTCTTGTCATAAATGGTGCAATATCCATCTTCAAAATGGACTGCATACCCAAGCTCCACAAGTTTCCCAACACTAAGCAAATTTTGTGCCAAATCCGGAACATATAACACATCTCTAATGTATTTTGCTCCATTAATAGTTTGCACACAAATAGTACCTCTTCCGTTAGCTTGAACCATATTTCCATCACCCATCTTCACTAGAGAGTTTATGGATGTAACCATATCAACAAACAAGCTTCTTTCACCAGACATATGAGTTGTGCATCCACTATCCACAAACCAAACTTCACTCTTGGAAGTCACCATAGCACTTTGACAAGCATAAAATAAATTTTGTTTTTCTTCTTTTTCTTCCGTTCTACCGGATTGTTCTTCTTCTTCTTTGTATCTACAATCTTTCTCCAAATGTCCATACTTCTTGCAATTGCGAGATTGGGGTTTTCCTTTGTTCCAACAATTCTTCTCCAAATGACCATTCTTTTTGCAAAAATTGCATCTTGGTACTTGAGAGGAATCACTCTTGGTGTAGTTGTTGGATTTTGCTCGTCCTTTCTTCCATTTTCCCTTTCCTTTGAAGTTAGATGAAGCATCACCCTTGTACTCATTTTTCTTCACTGCTGATTTTTTTGGAGTTCAAGTTCAATTTTGATTGAAAAGCACTCTCAATTGACTTTTCGGAGTGTCTTGACAACCTTTGCTCATACACCTTCAAGGAAGCCCATAATTCTTGTGACTTCAATGTAGAAAAATCCTTTGTCTCCTCCAAAACCGCCACTATGGGTTCAAATTTTTCCGGCAAGCATATCAATATCTTCTCACAAATTCTTCTTTCTTCCATCTTCTCACCACACATCAACATATTATTGACAACTTCAACAACTCTTGAAGAAAACTCATTCAAACATTCATTCTCATTCATTTTTAGATTCTCAAAATATCTTTTATATGAATGCAATTTTAATTCTCTTACCTTCTTATTACCTCCATATTCTTGTTGAAGAATATCCCAAGCTTCTTTAGCTATAGGAAAATGGATTACCCTTGGTATAATAGTGTCTCCAACTCCTTGTTGAATGTACATGGATGCTTTTGCATTCTTCTTTCTACTCTCCTTAAGTAAATCCTTTTGGGGTTGTGTTAGAGTTGATGTATCTTCAATTTCATCATACCCCTTTTGTACAATCTCCCACACATCTTGTGACATGAACAAGGTCTTCATTTTGATGGCCCAAAAATCATAATTTTCTCCATGAAAAAGTGGTATTGAAGGTTGTTGAATGTATAAACTTGAGTTACTACTACTTGCCATTGATTTGGTTGATGATTGATTGAAGAAATTGGGTTTTTTCTTTTCTAGATCTAGAATTTGAAAAGTTTGCATGTTGCTGATTTTTGAATTAATGGGTAAAATTGAATTTTTTTCACTCTCCAAAATCATATTCAAACTATCTATGCTCTGATACCAATTGTTAGTTATTTGATTGAATATATTTGATTGTTTGGAATGATTTTGATATGAAATGGAGATGGGGAAAGTATTACCTCTCTATCTCTTTGATTTCATTAATTTCAAGATATTACATTCTCTCTCTATTCTTGGTCAATATACGACCCAAGGAAAGATATACATGTGGACCTTCTTTGTCCATTCATTTCTTACACTAAAACAGATGCATTCATAAATGCATGATAGATATGTCTTGTACACAAGACTTGTTCATAAGACTAAAGTAACTTGCATTCTAAAATGCATGTTAAATAAAGCTTGTACTCAGCACTTGTGCGCAAGAACATTACATTAACTCTTAACAGAAAAATTGCAGAAATTTGATGGAAATTCTGAAAATAAGGTTTGAGAAACTAGGTCTAAAGTTTCTGAAAGTTGAAAAGAATGTAGGATCGACAACAAACTGACACCATGAGAAAACTAGTGTAAACTAGTAATTTTGGTATTATCGTGAAAGATAAGAAAAAGGTACATGACTAGACTATATAAAGAGAGTAACCGGTACAACAAGTAAAGGAGAGAAAGACCGGTGGATTGTCATTACATAACGAGAAATAGAATATTTTTAATAACATAGTAGAAATGACAGGACACACACATTCTTGTTACAATGATAGTTGGACACAAGCATCACGGAGTTCTAGTCCTTATGCATATAATTTCTACAGAGATGTCTAAGTAGTTGTCAATCCATGACAACGAAATTTCTTAAGATGACACTCACTTCTTCGGGTTATCTACGAATCTTATAATGGGTTGGCCGACAATAGTATAGTTATGACTAGCATCCATCAAATCATACGGGTTCTCCAAAAGCACCATCCTAGTATTCAATCCAACCCGATAAATTTGACAGGATGAGTTGTTGCAATTGATAAGATAAGAACCCCTTTAATCTATTAATTAAATCTTTTTACCAAAGTATCAAGAAAAACTCATCTTCTGTTGTGGAGTTCTTCTTGAGATTCAATCAATCTCTTACCACTTGCATCTATTGGTGATTTTGTGTCTGATTCAGATCTAGTTTTGTATGCTCTCAATGGATTAGGTTAAGAATTTGATCAATTCATCATTATGCTTCAAAATAGAGATGTGCCATCCTCATTTGCTGACTTGGATCTCGGTTATCAACCATGATTCTTCTAGACCAACAGTAAAGGCTTTTCGACAAAATTTTAAGAAAATTCAGCTATCAATACTACACCTTCAAAAAACAATCTATCAGTGATTCGGTGTATCAAAAAATCCAATTCTTGTCTCTAGGATTACTAATTCATTACAATGCTTTAAGTTTGTTTATCTTTTATTTGTTTAAGGTTCTCTAAAAATCATTCAACATTTAAGGAAGATATAACATGATCAGAAAATATAACATGATCAGAAAAAAATAAAAAAACTAAACTGAAGCTTCTTGTGTTAAATGTATTCAGGTCCAACATTTAAGTTGGCCAATTCCCAACAACACCATATCTATAAGGCCAATTAAGAGTCCTAAACTGTCGCTGAATCTAAATCCCAGATACAAAAACTACTACCCACATGGTAATCGTTAACTCATCAATAAAGCTGTTGAATCTAAATCCCAAAGACCTGACTACAAAAACTACAACCTACATTGTAAACTGTCAATCAAACTGCTGAATCTAAATCCCATTTACAAAAATTGCAACCCACATTGTAACCTGTCAATATAGTGTATGTCTGCATGACAACCTCATTCTTTCTTTGTAACCTAAAATGTCCTCGTTCTTTCTTTGTAACCTAAAATGCCGTAGCTTGTAGGCGGGTTTAATGCCAAGTAATTCAAAGCGGTTCCTCATTACTATCTCGGTGGGCTTTACACAACAATAACCACCTGGTCATGGCTGATTTACTAACCTGCAAGCCATTGCAAGTCATATAATCGATCTTAATTATGTGAATCATTAGATCATGCAGGGTTTCATAAAACTATAAAATAACACTAGGTTATGATTTTGCAAGTAGTTCTAAATTCAATAACAAAAAGGCAAGGAGACAAATTTAAGATGTAGAAAAACTTTGCAATTGACAAACATTACAATCACCTATTGTTTCAAAATCGCATGTGGCTTATCGAGAATCATGTATAAGAATAAACACAACAAAATCTCAACCGTTGCAGTGCAGTGGACTTGAGACTTCGCTAGCCTTTGCAATTCTATGCTTGGTGATTGCACAATCCGCCTAGGGATAAGTTGCATACATGAACATGATCTGACTTTCCTGTTGAGTCATATTTCAAGGCGGATTGTGCAATCATCAAGCATCACTACCAAATAACTTTGTGCCATCTTTAATTTTACCGAAAGCACAATGTGAAATCTGGTTAAAAACTTGAATTCATCATTCATGACTAGTATCCCAACCCCGGATTCCAAAATTAAAACATAAAAAATAACTCAGAAATTGAAACTCGAGAAGCTGAAATGTAAAATTAGGAAGGATAATACCGTGGACGTCCAATCAATAATTTACGGAGAAGAAGTAGTCGTAGGTGCTTCTTGCGGCGCATTTCATCCTGCCTACGCGTGGGGTCCTTAGGATTCTGTGGCTTGCAATGAACATCAAATCTGGGTTTTCGGCATTAAAGGACGGGTGTTCCCAGTTGGTTTCTTGTTAACTTTGACAATCCTCTCGCAAATTAAGAATCAGCGAGACCAACCTTTAGTTTCAAAATAATGCACTGCACATAATGAGACAGTAACAAATTCCATGTGCATACAAGAAATACATTAGCTATATAGCAAGCGCAATAAAGAGAGTTTAGGAATAAACAATATTATTATAACAATTAAGATGACCTTGCCATCCATCATGATATCATGATAATTACCAATACCAGAAAGACAAAACAAGTGTTGCAAAGAGAAGCAACCAAACATGGTAACTCATAGAAGATATCATGCTTTTGTACTTGTACTAGTTGAAGAATCCATTAATTTGAAACTAAATGGCGAAGTATCACTTAATTTTAGGATTTGATCTTGTAGGTCTTAAGATTTGATCTTGTACTTAGGATTTGATTGGTGCACCAATATGTACAGACCCAAAGAAAATGGAACAAAATTAACCATTCACACACACACATACTACTAGTGTATAACTTTGTACACATCTACAAAAACCTAACAAATCCAACATCTATACCCATTAATACATGGATATCTATGAGACAAGACAATGGTGTATAACCAAGTACACATCTACCAACTTGAATTCATCATTCATGACTAGTTATCCAACCCCAGATTCCAAAATTAAAACATAAAAAATAAAACTCAGAAATTGAAACCCAACAGCACTACCTAAACTTTGTTTGTATCTTCTTACATGATAAGATCAAGTACCCAACAAAACTGAATCATTTTTAGTATTAAGATCTGAAATTATAATTAAACTGAAACATTGAAATCTAATGATGTAAAGAAGAATATAAATGGTATAAAGAAGTACTATAACCTTTATTAAACTTTATCTTGCCTTTTTCAAAAAAAAAAAAAAACCTTTATTAAACTTGCTAAACCGCATCCAACCTTGTTTTTGAGAGGAAATATCATAATGCTGATTTTTTGATTGTTTATAGATGTGAGGATCATCATCCTAATCATCCATTTTCCTTTGAACTGAAAAATTCTAAATGAAAGATTTTCTAGATTTCACAGAGAGAAATGTGTTGGATTTAGTTCAGTGGGAGAGAGAACCGAACAACTTCTTCTCTATATAGTGCATCCCTAAATCCTAACGGCTGCCCTTTATCTGCAAGAGCCAAGAGGCACTCAAAGTTAGCCCACTTAACATATATCCAAATGTGACATATAAGCCCACTAATTTATTTTTCTGAGTCAGATCAAACTTTTTTTTTATGAGTCAGACCAATGCATACTAGCAAATTTATTTTGTTAAGCCAAAGTGAGCTAAACAATGCAACCATTATGACCCTCGGTTAATTTCGGCAATAGTATATTGTGCTCGTATGCTACACATAGGAGAGAATTTTCTCATTAGCTTTCCTAGGTTTTTTCTGGATCAGTTTTTGATAAAAATCTTATTAATGTTTTTTAAATATGTGTTTGAAAAGAAAAAAAACAAAGGGGGGACAGGCCGCGGGCTGAGGGCAGTGCTTAATCTTGGAGGTGCCGAAATGGCTTATAAAATAACTCAATTATACTCCCTCCGTCCCACTAATAAGTGACCTAGTTACTTTTAGATTTTGTCCCACCATTAAGTGACCTATATCACTAAACAAGGAGATATTCCTAAAACTATCATTTTAATTGATTATAAGAAACATAAGAAATATGCATAATTTGATAATCATGTTTATATTCGTTACGTAGGTGTTTTAAAATGCTTTTCAATGGTACAAAGTTTGCGAACATCCGTGGTGTAGTTTGAGAGATAAATCATTTCAAAATTTCGCTATTTATTATCCATAAGGGTATAATTGTAAAAAGTGCTTAAAAATATTTTTCCCCTTGCTTGTCTTAAAAATTGTGCATACTTGAACTAGGTCACTTAATAGTGGGACGCTTGGTCAATCTTGGTCAACTGTACCTGTAAAGTTCTTTAAAAATGGATGCTGGCCACGGTTGAGTTCAGAAACAACCTCAAGATGAGGATTTCCCTCTTTAAATGCAGGCAGTACAGATTTTCATGAACTCCCTGCAACTATAGTTTTCAGTTAGTGAAAATAACAAAAATGAACTTCCAAAAATTATGATCACACTCAAATTATCAAATTTGCTTTCATCTGTCTATCTAACACTCGAGTAACATAGCAATTACATTTACTGGAAAGTTGTGTTCTGCAACCAAGACAAAAAAAAAAAATGATAGATATGTTCTCAACTGATTTTAACAAAATACAAAAAGAAGAGAAAGAATCCATCTTCCGTCAGCGCCAAACAGTGCAAAAGTTTTCTTAATTAGATATTCTATGCGACATTAGTAGAAATTTAACCTTGTTATGCTGAGCCCTCATTCTAATAGCTGATATCATGAATTTTGAGATCATTGTCGCAGATTGAAACTAAAAGGAGACACCAGCAGAACAAGGTTGGCATCTGACACCCAAAGTGTCTCACCAACATCAACTTACTCTGAGTTAATGGCAATGGTGAGATTTTCATATGCTTTTAAGAAGAACCAATAATATACTAAAATTTCTAGCCGAATAATAACAAACTCTTAAATTCCATAAAAATTTCTCACCATTTTCTTCTAAACCAATAATATACTAGATATTTTCAATTCCCCAATAAACTAAGAACTAGAAAAGAGAGATAGATAAAAAAGACATGCCGGATTTTAAAATGATTTCACTTAAAAGAGGAATTCCAAGCTGTTGCAAACAAAAGTCTCCAATCTGGGTCGTCATTTAGAGGTGTAAATTGGGCTGTGCCAGCACGAGCACAGCCCAGCACAGCACGCTAAAAGTTGAGCACAGCCCCAGCCAAAGACGTGACTTAGCCAAAGACGGCACAAAGACGTTAGTTAAATGGGGCGTCTTTGGGTTTGACTAATTGGCGCGAGTACAAAGACAAAGACGCTGCACGGATAAGCACGTGATAAAATGTACGTCATAAAATGTACAAATACACCATATAACAAGGCATAATACATCACATTTTTTGTATATTTCACTAAAGAGTCATTATCCTACCTAGTTTTTAACATTTTATGTTGCCTTATTTATAACAACATATATAATACCTTAATATTTGAAAATATATTTCAATATCGTTGTTATAATGTCGTCACCTATATTTAACTAGAACATTAATTTATATGACAATAATCCAATTTTATATTTGATGGGTTATTTCTTTTTATTGAATAAACTTGTTAATTTTACTTGAAATAATTTCAAATAATATGTTGTCTAATTAAATTCTTGTGATAATGTCTGACTTAATGTATACATTAAGTGATTTCAAATGGTTTACAGCACGTGTGCCATCACGGCACAGCACGGCACAGCACGTTTAAATCGTTGGCACAGCACAACACGGCACATGGCACGTGAAGCACGCGACTTCGTGTGCCGGGCTGTGCCGGGCCGGCACGTTTTACACCTCTATGTGTAGGGCTGTCAATGGATATTCGATATCCGGTATCCGTTTCCGAATATCCGGATTCCGTTAGGTTAATATCCGACATAACAGTTATCCGATATCCGATAACCTTAACATAACGGATATCCGTTTATTAACATAATGGTACCGGTTAAGGGAGTTTCCGTTAGGTTAATATCCGATACCGTTAGTGTATAACTATATCATAAAATTTTCGGAAATTTTCGATACCTAATACCCTTTAGGTTTACTCTTTAGCCATTTGATTAGTCTCTCCTAAGTAAATATCGGAAATTATCGGAAATTATTGAATATTATCGGAAATTATTGGAAGTTTTTTGTATCATGAGTAGATAACGGAAATTATCGGAATAATATCCGATATCCGATAGCTTATCCTTAACCTTATCGATATGGAATTTTTGAATTCCGACGGATATTATCGGATACCGGATATCCGATATCCCTTAACCTTAACCTTATCGGTATTGCCAATATCCGATGGATTTTTATCCATTGACAGCCCTAGTCATGTGGTAAACAAAAGGTCTCCAAGCTGCTAACCTTCGTATCTAATCTCCCTCAGCAAAATCTTCTGCCTCTTTACGTAAGCACTTGCTTAATCTACTCCTGGCTCAAAGGACCCTTGTCATCAGTGATAGAAATCTTTCTATAACTTTCCACTTGCGTTGTTTTCGGCATTCGGATTGAAAATACCTTTGGGACTTCGAACTGTTGGGGTTGACATGAGAAATGTTGCAATTTAAGTTTCAGGTATAGCAGATTCTTAGTCAAGCTCTTAAAAATTTACAAGACAAACCTTAGAGCTGGAGAATTTCCTGAGAGAGCAAACTTTCCAGGTTACCAGCAACCTTTTGTATGTGATCAGACTTCTTTGGACCTCAAAAAGCTAGAGAATTTCCTGAGAGAGCAGACTTTCCAAGTTCCCCGCAACCTTTTGTATGCGACCAGACTTTTTTGGAATTCAAAAACCTAAAGCGCACAATATTAAATATGGGCAAAATCACAAAACGGTACTAATCACAAAACAGTACTGCCTAGTCATGGATTTAAACTCTATGATTTGAAATACATGGGTCAGGTAACATTAAGGAACTTATCAGCATCAACACTACACAACAACGAAAGATCCTGGATTAAATTTCATTTACTACCGAATTTATTCGTAAAAATTAGTAAATGTTCATTTACATAATTGTATCAAATCCTTACATGTTAGACTTCAAAATCAAGAGAACAGGTATTAAAACTTATAAGCATAGAAGTCCTTATTATACTTGTTTACTATTCTCTTGTGCAATCACCAAGCATAGATACAAATCTTATACCATCATCAATTTTATCATAAGTTGAATGTGAAATCAGGTTGAAAACTTGAATTCATCATTCATGGCTAGTATCCTCAACTTTCAAAATCCAAACACTAAATAAAAATAAATAAATAATTAGTATTATAAATAAAAAGAACTGAAACTGAAACTAAAAACCACTCTGCTGAATCTTCTAACTATTATAACCATAAAATTGTTATTCAGGATTACCCTTAAATGTTTAATTGAGATACCAAGAAAACAATGAAACCCGGATCAAATTTTAGTACAAAATATGAATTACTTATAGAAATGAAATTTGGTGGACGTAAAAATACCAATTCGTCCACAGAAACCCCAAGGCGCATGTGAACAAGATGAACTTCTTCCTGGCTGATGTTGCAGATCAGTGTCTATGCCTTGTCGAAATCAACCCCAACTCCTTCCTACAACGACACCGGAAGCCACAGAGCAAAGGAGACCGACACCGTAAAGTATTAACATGCCTTCTTTTTTTATATGAACATTAGCTTCTGGGGATGGAAGCTAATCACCAAAAACCTTATTTTTGAGAGGAAATACCATTATGCTAGTCGATCCTTGATTGTTTGTATACATGGATGAGAGGATTATGAAAATCAAAGTGAAGGAGTTTTGGATTTCACAGAGATTCAAAACAGATGAGAGACCAAGGCGGCGGTGTGTTAGATTAGTTCAGTGAGAGAGAATAACCTGCTCTTTATAGGTACATTCTAAACCCTAACGGGTGCCCTTATCAAAGATAAGTTAGATCATGCACAAGAGGCACACAAAATTAGCCCAGTGAACATAGCCCAAATGTATGGGCAATCATCCATTCTATGGGAATTTGTTTTTCCTCAAATTTGGTCAGTCACATGAATGGGCAAAAGTGATTTTACGGTACGGTGATAAAAGGAGAAGCGTGTGGTTGGAACATGATCAGTTGAGTTGTAGCTGTTGGATTTAAAACACAAGCGATTGGAGTAGGAGCGCTGGCGGTTGAACCAGAAACGCCAACGACTAACTTGTCAACAGATATATTTCTGGTGGCTCTAATTTACAACTACTATAAATACTTCTGTCTTCATCCATTTCACTCGCACCAATCCACTATTCTCTTCTTAATAGAGTCTTCTACTAATTTACAAAATTGAAGGTTGTCATAAATAGAGAAATGGTACAAGAAGATAAGATTCATTCTTAACTAGAACTGAGATCAGAGTCACAGTTATATACAGACACAGGACCGACTCATCTATCACAGACAGGCTGGCACTCATACACGTAAGTTGTACGGACATATATGACTATAGGCACCCAAGAAATATAAAAGAGTTGTCCAGGAATGTTGTTGATCCATAACTGTGTACTATCCCCCCTCAAGTAGAACTGGTGATAGAACCTTCAACTTGTCGCGAAGAAAAGCAAAACGAGCAGCTCCCAAGCCTTTGGTAAAAACATCAGCAATCAGAGCATCAAAAGAAACATAGTAAACACGCAAAGATTTGGATTGAACCAGTTCCCTTATGAAGTAAAAGTCAAGAGCAATATGCTTGATCCGGCTGTGGAGAACAGGATTGGATGCCAAGGAGATAGAACATTTATTGTCACAACCAATAGTAGGGGTTGAGGACTGAAAGACATGAAGGTCCTTGAGAAGATGACAAACCCAGAGAACCTCTGCTGCAGTATGAGCTAGAGATCTGTATTCAGCTTCAGTGGAGCTCCTAACAACTGTAGGTTGTTTCTTGGAGGACCATGAAATAGGAGAAGAGCCAAAGAAAATACAATACCCACTAGTTGATCTTTTATCATCAAGATTGCCTGCCCAGTCAGAATCAGAAAATGAAGAGAGAGTTGTAAACCCTTTCTGAAGAACAATACCATGATCAACAATGTGTTTGAGATATCTGACAATTCTCTTTGCTGCAACAGATGTACATCTGTAGGCTGACTCATATACTGGCACACTTGATTAACAACATAACAAATTTCTGGTCTGGTCCAAGTGACATATTGGAGAGCACCCACAAGAGACCTATATTAAGTTGGATTAGGTAAAGGTGTACCATCATGCTTACTCAACTTTGTATCAGCAACATAGCATGAATGTTGCTAGGAATTGCTCTTCCTTGATAAGAGAAGTTCATTTTATGATTACATTCCAAAGCATCATGACCATCTTTAAGACAAATTTGACAAGGAATTTTAGTCGTTTTTGCAGTTGAAGTACTAGCACCATAGGAATTTGGTAGTGGATTTGTCACAGGAAAAGTAGATGAAGATGAAATTGGTGAATATTGAGGATATGAAGGTCTATATGAAAAAGGTTGATATTGTGGATTTGGAGGTATGTATGAATAGTTGGTTCTTGATAGGAAATTGTGAGAAGATTGATTAAATCTTGGTGGTGCTTGAAAGAAAGGTGGTCGAGTACGAGATCTAAAGGCAACAAAAGCTTTTGCTTCTTCAGATTGTGTAAACAACTTAGATTTCTCAGTAAGCACAATTTTTTCACTCAACAGAAGATTGTGAAGTTCTCCTAGACTGGCCGGAGGATTTCTAATTCTAATTGAAGTAGAAAAGGAATCAAAAGCGGGATTGAGGCCATTGAGAACACTTACCACCATTTCATTGTTATTGTAGCAGATCCAGCAGCAGAAAGTAGATCTGATATCTTCTTGATCTCATTAAGAAAGGTAGTAATAGAGGAGTTACCTTGTTTGATATTGAACAATTTTGTTCTAAGCTGAATTACATGTGTTGAAGATGTTGCTGAAAACCTCTCTTCAATTGATTTCCATAGAACGTATGATGTTGTTGCTCCAACAACATAAGAGATTACACTTTCAGAGATTGTTGATTGAATCCAGAGAATTAATGTCTGATCTTCTTCATACCATCGAGTATACTCAGGATTGATAGTGCGATCTTCATCAGCTCCTCTTACTGCATATACATACTTGAAAGGACAAGGTTTGGATCCATAAATAATATGGCATACCCATAAATTAGAATCACATAAGGTTTATCCGGTTTATTACAACTGTATACTCATTCCAACCTACACAGCATATATAAAAACCCCATAATATACAGCGTGTATAGACTGGATTGAGATGAGTAATATTAGTGGTAGACTGCATTGAGATGTGGTTGGTCAAAGATATAAACCAACACATAAACAATCAGACTTACATATCCACCACCCCTACGGATATAAGAAGAGCTTTTTTTTTTTTTTTTTTTTTTTTTTCGGCAAAAGTAATTGTATTAAGGAGCACACAAGTCGTGCGCGAGAGAATACAACTTCAAAGAGAGCTAAACATCCCTAACAAAAACAAGAAAACAAATAAGAAGCTAAAAGAAAAAAAAAATCAATGCGCAAGAAAAATCCAGGCGCAAGACATCTACTAAAGAACCTAAGAAACAAACTAAAACTTGCGAACCTAGAACACAAGCTACAATCAAGAAGGACTCTCATCAACCTCCTCTATAGATAAACCATTGTGATTTTTGGCAACCCCATCAAACATTTCCTTACGATTTTCCTTCGAAGAAGGAAAGGAAAACCCCAAAATAGAACCAGCTTCCATAAGGTTGGTCTGCAGGAATTTTGTTAGGATTAGTAAGAGATTGTAAAAAAGAATTCCTTTGAGTACTTAAACTACCATTAGGAAAAAGACCAGTCACTTTAGACTTTTGGCTTGGATTAAAGTTGGCTCCAAGAGATGCATTTGAGACAAAGCTGGTTTGGAGATGCTAGTCTCAGCGACTTCAGTGAGTACTAATGGAGCCGAAGCTACCTCTTGCTCTTCTGCGAACCCTTGGAATCTGTTATAGGTTTCGAAACCAGGGGGAATTGACGGATCAGAAGAAGAGGAATTATCCCCTTGCAAAGTCGGGGGAACACTACTGTCAATAGCATTCTTAATACCTCTTGAATCTCCTCAAAAGACAACGATTGATTCTTTCTTGGACTTTCTTCTCTTCTTCTTATCGATCTTAAGGGAAACAAATGGAATCTCAATCTCAGTAGTTAGATTCTTGTTCTTTGATCTGCATTCAGAGACCAAGTGTCCCACAATTTTGCAATGAGAACAAAATTTAGGGACCTTTGGAATCTCAGCACACTGCCAAAAACCTTCTTCTTCACTAACATCATCACCATTTCCAACCCAAACTCGATCCAGAATCTTATTTGCAAAGTCTACTTCTACCAATACACTAGAAAATAAACCAAAATCCATTGAGAGAGTAGTTTTATCTACCTGAAGAGGTTTGCCAAAAGCTTTGGCCATCGCCAGCATATTTTCTTCTGTCCAATATTCCAAGCTAAGCCCTTGAAACTTGATCCAAACTTTAGCTAAAGAAGTTCTCTGATTTTCGGGGTTAAATCTTGGCTCCCAATCCCTAACTTGAAGAACCCGATCATCCACCTTCCAAGAGTTGCCTAACCAAATTGTAATCTTATCCTTTTCGTTGTCTAATTTGATAACGAAGAACCCTTTTCCGATTCGAATGAGCTTGATTTCACCTTCCACTTTCCATTGGTTGAACAATTGATCTCTGGCTTCTTCAAGCTTAATTCTACTTAAATCTAGCCTCCCAACGAGACTATATTTCCATTGAATTAATCATTTTTCATACATCTTATTTGATAACTAATTGCTGGGAGATTTTCTTTTAAAAGGGGAGAGGGAAGAGAATTCAAAAAAGCAGCAGAAACCATCTTCATGATGATGGGTTTTTCAACAGACACAAAAGGTCCCTTGAGAGGACCAACGATCGAAGAGTAAGACATTAAAAATCCATAAAAACAACAGCAAAGAGCAAAGATCCACAAACCAGAGAGAGGGAACCAGAAAATCAAATTCAACAAACTAGGAAACAACAGGCAGGATAAAGAGAAAACTAGAAAATCCAAAATCAAAAGAAAGAAATGGGGGAGAACACAGACCTAAATCTAATCAAACTAAAACCCATCTTCCATTGTATCCTATTTACATAACTAGTAGTAGTTTCTTAAACACTAATTTAGAGTGAATCCTTTTGGTTTCATATATATCTAGAGACTTGAGAAATATGCAAGGCTCTCCGGTAACGCCATTCAGATTCCAAAACCCAGACTTATATTTTCCTTTTCGATCTTCTTAAGCGTCATACAATAGAGCTTCCCATCATAGTCTGTTGGATTTAGACCAATAAAGAGTGTGATGAGAAACTCTACTAACCACCATGAAGAACGGACAAGGTTAATTAATTCATCGAGTAAAAATCAATCTTTTATACTTGCCCCGGTTTTCCCTACATGCATCGAGTTCCAAAACCTTTTTTTTCTCGACAAACAACTCTTACCGGCCAAGTACAGATCTTTTTTGATCCCATATATTAGGAATGTACAAACTGCTTCAAAGAAATATGATGATCTAAACAACATTTGTTCTTCCTTAATTAATATCAACGAGAAACTCTTTTTAGTACCAGTTTTATGGGTACCAGTTTTCGGGGTGTTACGCATTTTAAACAGCTGAACAGAAAGACAGTCTAGGTTCTAACCTCCTTAACCACAAAAATGATTAAGGAAACCTACCGATCTATGGGTGTCAGAATTTCCCTGAAATAGTCAACTCAAAATTTTCCATGTCTAACGAGCACTAGCGAACCTGTTGCAATGATGAATATTAGTTGTTTTGTGCATATACTTGATGGTAACCTCCTTTCTTTTTGCTTGATTAGTCTTCACTTGTATGTATTTTGCTTGTCTAACAAGTACTAGAAAACCCGTTGCTTAATATTAGTTGTTTTGTGCATATACTTGATGTTAACATTCTTGTGTTTGAGTAGTGATTTGATTCCTTTCTGGATGGTTTGCTTTTAACTATGATAATTTGATTATTTTGTACTGAGTCAACTGACCATTTCCCGTTTAGTCAGTCACTTGTAGCCGAGTTGGTTTTCCAATGTGCATAAGACTAAGTCTTTTGGGGTGCTAGTCTAGCACCTAGATTAGCAGTCAGGACTACCTCCTAAGTCTTATGGGAGTGCTAATCTAGTAGCTAGATTAGCAGTCCACGTCAGCCCAGCGCTGAATGGTTCAGCGCTTTAAATCTCAACCGAAAGATCAAAAATAAATCTCTCGGCGCTGAACCATTCCGCGAAAAAGGTAGTTTTTCAAGCGCTGAATCATTCAGCGTAACTATCTAGCATGCTAGTTCACATGCTAGCAACTGGTAGGAGAGAGAACTAGTGTTAATTTTTTTGCCACACTTTTATTTTGAATTGCAACACTTAAGTGCTAATCTAGCACCTCCAATCTAGCCCATAAGACTAAGTCTTCATTGTTGCAACAGCAATACAACTTACTACAGGCTAAAATTTCCTTGGAACTAACATCGCTTGGACTCTCATTGATATAATACCGAATGGGCATGGGCTCAAGTTAGACAAGATGGTTTCCAAGCCCTAGACAAGGGCAGGTTTAGGGTAGGGTTTTCTATATACATAAGGATAAGATGACCTCTCTTTCATTTAGGGCAAACACTACATCTCATCTAAACCCAAACTCCGCCGTCTCCGGATTTTCTGATCTCTATCATCCACATTCTCTAATATCGCTATCATCCGGCCAGGGGCGGAGCCAAGAAATGTTGAATGGGGGTGCAAAAATTTGCTATGGGGTGCAAAAAAATTTTTTAGGGGGTGCAAAAATGCAAAAATAGGCTTGGATATTGAAAAAAAATTCTAATTAGGCTTGAATTGGGCTTTGTAGCCAGCTGGGCAGGGGGTGCAAGTGCACCCCCTTGCAATGGGCTGGCTACGCCCCTGCATCCGGCAACAAAGAAACCGTAAGAAAGAGAAGAAGAATGAGTGATGAATTACTGAATTTTGGGTTTGCTTGGGAATCATTGCATATAGCATGGTGGGAGAAACAACCATCCATGATTTGGCACAATGATTTCTCGATTTAGAGGCATTTCCAACACTCTATTAACGGACGATTCAGATCTGAAAAATCCAGGTTGTGAGTTATCAGTAGTTAATCTTACTTTGCACTCCAATCAAACAGATAAAATGTCTGAATTTTCTGTAAATAGTTTTTTTTTTTTTTTTTTTTTTGCTCGGTTAAATAGTACGTAATTGATGTATCAAAGTGCTGTTTCTTTATCCATGAAGTTAGTTGGATTGCTTCCTTATCTTCTCACAACTTTGTACTTATAAAGCTAAGAATCAATGTAAGTTAGCATTCCTTGGTTTATCGTTTTTCACTAGAAAAACTCATGTTGTTTGAATAGGTGGATATTGAAATGTTTTGGCTCTTCCCCTTTTAAAATTGTTTTCGTATTAGCCATTTACTTTTGAGTTTTTGTTTCTTGTAATATTGATCTACTTCTATTTTTATTTGTTTAGTTAATTTCTTCATACTTTTATAAAGCTCAGAATCAATGTAAGTTGCCATAGTTGCCATTTTATGTTTCACCAGCAAATTTTGTTATCCTTGATGATGTTCTTTATTTGAGTAAGTGATTTACTTCCTCGGTAGATTGTTTTCTCTTTACGTTGTTAATTTGTTTGTCGTGGACTGTGGCCATTGCCCGTTGAGTCTGTCCCTCGTAGCCAAGTTGGTTTTTACTTCATTATTGCAACAACAGTACAACATGATGTTACTTGCGCTGCCCTACAATTTTTTGCTTGCTGTTTTATTAGATAGTTATGGTAGTACATCAACATTGCAGATTTTTTTTTTTTTTTTTTTTTGAAGCATGAAATTTTATTAAACTATTAAAGGGCTATTACAAGATTGTATATGATACCTGTAGGATCAAATACAGTTGGACCGATATGCCAAAAAATTACAGTAACATGGTATTGAGGCGAAATACGATTAACATTCTTTGGATCTGAAATGCAGCAGTGGTAATTGGAATTGGCGAGGATGAGGTTGTCAAGGCTCTGCAGGGCTTCGATGAATGCTTTCCACAAGAAAAGCTGTATTTTTGATGGATACAATTCACTACACCATATCCTGCATTTTCCAACATATCAGTTTCGGAGGTGTGCAACGTATATTGACGTTGCATACTTGTGCAACGCTAATATACGTTGCACACCCGAAAATATGTTGGTTAAAATAAATAATATTAGTTTGTTAAATTAAATTAATCGAGCAACGTTTTTAAACGCATAAAAACGTTGGGCATCCCTTGGTAATTGTGTTATATTGGGCATCTCCATGGGCTTTTAGTAGTATTTTTTTATTTAATCTCAATTTCCTTTTCTTCTTCTTTTTTTATTATTTTTCTTTTTTAGATTACCCTCGTTGTCTCTCCCACTATCGTTTTTTTCTATCTTTTAGAGAACGGGAACCCTCTGGGAAAAAAAAAAAAAAAAGAGAAAAGGAACGGGAACCCTCACCAAAACTCTCGAGACAAAAATCTCGTTTGCTATCAGATTCACAATCAAATCCAAAATCTCTTGAGCTTTACTAACAAATCAAAACCTGAGTTTCAGTAATCAAAATTTGGAAATCTCGATCTATTCTCTAGAACCCTAAAAAATTCCTAAACCTAGAATTGTTCAAGAAATCCGAAATCAATTCATCTGATAGTTGATCATCATCAGGTATAAACCATTATTTACTTTTAGTGTTGTTTAATTTTGATTTTGTTGGTTATCTTCTGATCTATTTCTTGACCTAACTCTGTGAAGTTGAGTCTTATTGCATATACAGATTTACATGTAATTTTAAATCATGGGTGTATTTAGATTTCAGTTTAATATGTTTATTGAGGTTTTATTGTCACTGAAAACCTCAATTACAGACAGAGAAATCAGATTTCGATGTTATCAAGATAGGATTTCAATTTCTGATGCAGAAGAAATTGATGGAAAAGATAAAGACGGCATTTTTATGACTTACAAGAAAAAATCTGATGCCGGGGTTTCTAAAATTGGTTAGTTCTATATTTCTTGATTATTTCTCTTCATTTGATTTGCTTAAGATTGTGATTTTGATGTTTGATTTGGTTCCGTTTTTTGTTTTTCAATCTGGGTTTTGAAGATTCAGAAGAGAAATTGTGTCTATGGGTCTCAATTTTAGTTTCTAAATTAGTACTAGTTGTTATTGTTTATTCATTGCAGGTGAAGTGATTGCTGAGTCTGTGGTTGATATCGGTGAATCTGTTGAAGAAGTGGTGAAACCCAAAACAGCGGGAGAGACATACAGTATTGTTGTTGTATCATCAGAGGCGGTGTCGTATTCTAAAACAGGAGGTTTAGGAGATGTTTGTGGTTCATTACCTATTGCTCTTGCTGCTCGGGGACATCGAGTCATGGTAGTGTCTCCAAGATATGTGAATGGTAGTGCTTCCGATAAGATTTATAAAGGTGCGCTTGATGCGCAATGCAGGATTAAGATTCCGTGTTTTGAAGCTGAGCATGAGGTTGCATTCTTCCACGAGTATAGGGCGGGTGTTGACTGGGTAATGCAAATTCTAAATTGGTAGCGTTTGCGCGTACATATGATTGCTTTGACAGTCTTTTTATTTAATTTCTTAATCGCGCACAGGTGTTTGTGGATCACCCGTCTTATCATAGACCGGGAAATCCTTATGCGGATCAATTTGGTGCTTATGGTGATAATCAGGTACTGGATCTACTTCATACGGTATACGGTTATGAGGTTGACGAACTATTACTTGTTTATATTGTCAATGTCATGACATTCTATCTTTTAACCCAACAGTTTAGGTTCACGCTACTTAGTCATGCAGCATGTGAGGCTCCATTACTACTTCCGCTGGGAGGATTCACATACGAGGAAAAGTGTATGTTCCTCGTTAATGATTGGCATGCAAGTCTTGTACCAGTGTATGTTATTCTGGACTTTTCTTTTGACTCTTCCTACTTGAAAATCAGTTCTTCAAACTCTCCTTTATAATGGGTTGCTTGTAGAACTCATTTTCATACCGAGTTTTCTAGCAAAATAATCCAATTATACCAGTTTCAGAAAGGCCATTTAGTGTTTTCATCGGCTAGCAATCATTTTCGAGCATTTACTAAATCAGCTTAGACTTGCATAACTAGTGTTTCGCTGGAATATGATGGAGTAACTGAATGCCATGTATTTTCAGCCTCTTGGCATCTAAATATCGCCCATATGGAGTTTATAAGGATGCTCGCAGTATTGTTGCAATACATAACCTTGCACATCAGGTTAACTCTTTTTACAGTCTTCTTTTAATTTGCTCTACATATATGAACTATTCATGCATCGATTCACTTTGTATGATTGAACATTTCAACTTTGTTGGAATACTATTCGGAGGAGTACTAATGCAAAGTGTAGTTTCCGAAAATTGTTGCTGATTATTGTTATATGTACATTTGTTCAAGGGTGTGGAACCGGCTGCAACTTACAAGAATTTTGGGTTACCAACTGAGTGGCATGGAGCATTAGAATGGGTATTTCCTACTTGGGAACGAACTCATGGTATTGACACAGGGGAAGCTGTCAACATCATGAAGGGTGCAATTGTTACAGCCGACCGGATTTTAACAGTGAGCAAGGTCATAATATGTTCTCTCTTCATCTTTGCACCTCTTTCTTTTTCTTGGATGAAGCCACTAGCTGATTTACCGAATCATCATTCTTTTACAATTGAGAGAATGAGATGGACTAGGAGTGTTGATTGAGGTGTTTTCAATTCGTTGAAAAGTATTTCTACTGCAGTTGCTGAAGGTTACATATATTTCCTGGTTTTGCAGAGCTTATTGTTTTTCCACCTCCTTGTGCCAGGGTTATGCATGGGAAATAACAATTGTTGAAGGTGGATATGGTCTTGACGGACTCATAAGCAGTCGAGAGAGTGTCTTGGATGGTATTTATTTACGAATGAATATCCCTCTTATCTTTTGGGCAGATTACTTTGTTGTGCAACTGTTAGATAATTTTTTTTTATTAATCTAATTTCTTTTTCTGACAGGAATCACTAATGGGATTGATGTTGATGAGTGGGATCCATCTTCAGATGTACACATTCCTTTCCATTACTCAATTGATGACTTATCTGGGAAGGTACCTCCATGTGTGTTTGGTGTAATTTTAAATCATGGGTGTATTTAGATGTACAAATTCACTCTATAATAATATATTGGCGTAGGTTTAGTCATTTTTCTGCAGGTATCTCTTATTCTAATTTCTTATGTGCATAGCTTCTGTTGTTACTAAACTAAAATAGATATTTTCTATGCCTTTCTTTATCTTATCTGAATTAGTCTTTTGTAACCATGACAGATAACAGGGCACCCAAGTGTATTATACTATGCAGTTTCCGTTGCTCAGGTACATTTCATATTCTGAATGTTGGTTGTAATTCTATATACATAAATAAAATGGTGAGTTTTGGTGGTGATGGTGAGATTTGGTGGTGACGATAGAGACAAGTTTGTTTGTTTCGTACATTTTTTCTATTGAAGTTTTGTTATATGTGTTTGTGTACTATGCAGTTTCCATACATTTCATATTCTGACTGTTATTTGTAATTCTATATATATAAATAAAATGGTGAGATTTGGTGGTGATGGTGAGATTTGGTGGTGACGATAGAGACAAGTTTGTTTGTTTCGTACATTTTTTTCTATTGAAGTTTTGTTATATGTGTTTGTGTAACTTGTTGATTCATATATTTATTACAAGATGATATATATGAATATATCTTGATGGATTGTGATAGTTGATCTACAATGGTATATGAATGTGCAGAATATATTTCCAGGTGCAGAAATCCGTCGGAATTATCGTCGGAATTCTATTTTTCACCTGGAATTATCGTCGGATTTTTTTTTATCAGTAAACGGGTTCGCAACGTATATAAGTGTTGCTCAAATTAGAGTAATACGTTGCCTAAATTATTGTAACCGTTGCACAAATTATAGAATCCGTTGCTCAACAAACGTTGGTAATCTATTTTACCAACGTTTATATACGTTGCACAAATTAATTTGACCAACGGATTTTGGTGTTGCACCAAAATTTGCTACGCCATATTCCCAACAGATATTAGCGTTGGTGAAATTCATTTGCAACGCGTATATCCGTCCCAAATCGGATGTTTTGGTGTAGTGATTGTATCCATATGAACTTGGTTGGTGGTGATGTGGTTTGTTGCAATTGATCCGAGATGTTGGTTAATCCTTTGTCTCTAGATGATGTGGAGTACTGCTCAATCGATTTCTTCCTACCTTCTTGAATGATGTCTTTGTCCATTACTTCAAACTATGTCTTTAGTTTTGAGTGAATGTTGAAGTAAAATCCAATCTTTGCCCTCGACTGTAGAAGTTAATAACACACTACTACTACTAAAGATACTAATGTTACTACATATGAAAAAACTTAAACTGGAGGGTCGCTGACTGGATAATTGCTGGCATGGCACAGTTTGATGACGTATTTTTGCTGACTGGACCAACGCGCTGACGTGGCATTGCTGACGTGTTTCTGGTCTGGACCGGTTTGGAGCCGAACCAAATCGATTTGGTGAATCTGGATCTCGATGAACAAGTTCTTTGGATAGAGGTTGGACAAATCATACAGTCGTGATCTTATGAATCTGACGGACACTATTCGCTGGATCTGAAGCTGTATAGGGGCTGGACAGATCTTATGGTCCAGATTCGATAGATCTGACGGATTGGATCCTATGGATGAAGAGGCGTACCTGAGGCTGAATATATGTGGCTGTACAAGATCACTTTTTGTAACGCTTTCGCAACACCTATATCACATTAAAGATATCTCGATTCGCAGCTCTTCTCGCTCTCGTTTTTGCAATGATTTATGTAACTGTTTTCACAACGCTTTCTTCAAGTTTGCAACGGTTTCGCTGTGAACCCTAATATATTTTTTCTTTTGCTGATTTTTGCTTGGAATTCGTGCAAGGCTTCTTCCACACTTTTCTCAATGATAAAGCACGATTGTTTTCACGAATCCCCTTAGTCGGCGCCAATGTTTGTACCCAAAATAAATTCTAGGCACAAAACACGATGATTGATGATGATGTTGCGAAATTAGGGTTAGGAAACAAATTGAAGAAAAATAAATAGACAGGAATTTAACGTGGTTCGGCAAGTGATGCCTATATACACGGAGGAACAGAGAAATATTTTGTTGATTGTATGATACAAGAGATTTCTCCGGGTTAGCTAACCTAAAATTCCATGTCTTCTTAGGGTTTAGGATACATGTATTTATAGTGTTTATTTAACCCTAATTCTGATACAAACTTGATGTGCAAGCAACTTGGGCAACAAGCCTTCCGGAAACTTCTAGAATCTTCCTTTACGGTCTTGATTTACGGGCCTTCCGTGTATAAAATACACGTACAAACAACGCGTAAACATGTTCTTAGAGAAGTTACCAGTTGAGTTCCCTATATATTCCATTTTACTTGCAAATGATCAAATGGTCATTCTTTGAGATTACACGGCCACTCGAAAAGTTCAGACTTAAGAGTAACCGTGAGCGTAAGGCTTAAGTGTACTTTTGTTAGGTAATTGAATTTGGATAGGCTAGATAATTGAAAAATGACTATTTTGCCCATTGTCAAAAATCACCATATACACAAGAGCCAAACTCAACCATATTTTTTTTTTTTTTTTTTGAAAGTACAAACTTGGCCATTTATTATGTCCTAAATAGGTTCTAGTAGTATCATTTTACTTAGAGAAGTTAGTAATTAAGTTACATAGAAAAAAGAAAAAAGTGGCATAGACCATTTTACATGCAAGGTTGCATATGATCAAATGGTTGAGGTTGACGGTGTTTTGATGGAAACAATACCAAACGGGCTCTAGTGGAATGGATGGGCTTAGGGTTTACTAGTACTATATATACTTGCTTTCATTTAGGGCAAACAGTCTAGGATAGTCAAATCCTTAATCAAACACCGCCGTTTCCACATCTCTTTCGAACTAAATCTAGATCTCCATCACATCACTCCCTCGAACTAAATCTCTAAATCTGATTTCCAAGAAGAATGAGTTATGAATTAAATATTGAATTTGCGTCGGAGCATGGAGGAGACACAAGTCACACAATTATCCTTATTTAGCACAATGATTTTTCCTCTCAAAAATAAATAGAAGTTGAAAATGTTTTGGTTTTAGAGCAAGTGAGATCGTTGCATTCAGTGTTCATTTATCTCTGCTTCGTGTACTGGTAGAGTGTATGGTATAATCTTTTGGAAGGTCCCTAAGTGGCCATTCTAAGATTTGGTCGTCATATTGTTCAGCTGCTATAGCTGATGCATGGTCATCCAAACCATTTGATACACAGCTTATTAAATTGGCCATTCTAAGATTTCAGTGAAGGTTGTATTGGAGACTGTGGATCACCGTATCTCACTTTTTAAGTTTAAATGGTTACTGTATGGATTTCTAAAGGTTAATTACCTATTCTCCACTTTTAGGGAGTTCGAAGTGGAACAGAAAAAAATATATGTAATCAATTGTAAGTTCATTTTATCTCCTAATCAGCGTCTGAATTTGTTGTTTGCTTTGTGATGATATTCTTGTATTTGATTAGTGACTTAATTCCTCTCTAGATTGTTGGCTTTTTAATTTGCTGATTTATTAAAAGTTACTCCCTCCGTTCGGATTTACGGAGAGTTTTTCACGGAGATTAAGAAATATCAAAGAGAGTAAAATCTTTCCAATTCTACCCATATTAATTCTTCTTAAAGATATAAATGACCTAGTTTTTAGTTTCTAGATTCTAGGGAAAGTTATCAATCCCTTAGTAATTTACTTGGGATGTACTACCATATTCTCCATTATTTGGAACACAATAAAATATTAGAGTAGATTTAAAAACTAGAGTATTGATTACAATAAGAATTAATGATACTGTGTGATTCCAAAGCAAGGGCAAATTAGTGAAGTTATGGGGAAAATACTAAAACTATTATCTATTTTGGAACACTAAAAAAACCCTAAAATATCAAGTAAAATGGAACCGAGGGAGTATATGCTTAGTGATAATGGGCTTGTATTTGATTAGTATTCGTAGACAGGTCTTCATTACTGCAACAGCAGTACAGCGCAAAGTTATTTGTTGCCTACACTGCTTTACTGGTTCACCGATCAACCCATTTGTCCATGTTACAAGGTGGTTTGCCAAAGCTCTACTACTGTCAAGGACATGCTTAGGGTCTATTTGAGATTCCCGAGTTGTAACATCGTTACAAAATATTCCATTAACAATTCTATGGTGAAACAGCTCATACGTAGACTTGAGATTAGCAGGATCAATTTCTGTGAAGTTAGTACTCACAAATTCCAACCAAATTTCCTTGGAAAATCTTTCCTTCCTTTTCATACAATTCATTTCTTTGTATTACAAGCTAAAACCGTTTCTTCCCGGTTCAGGGACAGCTATCTTAGTATTCTCCAATTGCCCCACCAAGGGGGTAGAGTGGCCAAATAAACTGAGAGGCAACAGTAATTACCGGGCCATCTCTCATGCCTTATGAACCATGTCCGCCGTGCCATATAAAACTTCCCCTAATTGCCACTTCACCCACACCAACACCAACAGTAATTACCTCAACCCTTCAGTACCTTGTCCTTCGACTCAGAGGTGTTAACTAGAAATTCCTCTTGTTTTTGGTGATGATTGCCAAGAAGATGGTTTAGTTCGTTTCTGTTACATTGTGGTTATCATTCCTTGAGAGAATGCAGTTTTAGTTTTATGTAAACTCTTTTTATGATTTTGGCCTGTTCTTGGCTCGGATGAATTCAAGTGTGTTTAATGCTTATTGGGTTTTCCTAGTATTTCTTTTTCGGAATTTTAGATGTGGTTAAATAAAAAACCGTTTTTTTCGGGACTACTCAAAAATGGTGCGGGACTATTCTCCATTTTTTTTTGGTGGATATTAGAAGTAATAATGAGTCACCTCTTATCTAAGTTTTTTTTTAATACCAAACTTGCCCTTGGTAATTAAATTAGTGTAATAATTAGTGAGTTAATTAATGATTAGTGGGTTTAAATACGCTTATCGAGGGATTAGTGAGAGGGAGTAGATGGCGGTGGTGGTGATTTGAGGTGGTCGGTGGTGGTGGTGGTGATTTTGTTTAACCTCCACCTCTATATATAACTCCCTCTCATCTACTCCCATCACCACCGACCACCACCACCACCGACCACCTCAAAGAAGAATTATTGAGAGGGAGTAGATGAAGATGAAGGTGATAATGAAAATGAGGGTTTTGGAAGAAAAAAAGTTAAGATCTTTTTCTTTAAGAGCCACAACAAGAGTATGATGTTTTGGGTACTCATGGAAATTTCAAATTTAGTTAACGGTGATTGAATTGGCCAAAACATTCCTAAAAATGAACAATTTACAAATTAATTTTGGTTTGGTTAAAAAAGTTCGGCTACGAACTCTGAAGAACAGCAGCCAAACTCATCTGCAAGTGTAATTCGGCTAATATTTCTGAAAACACCGGTAGCCGAACTCATCTTAAATGGAGTTTTTTCTTTCAGAGAAATGTTCGGTTAGGAGAAGACAACTGCGACGTAACCGAAGTAGGAGTTCGTCTAGGAAAAAAATTTGCGATGTAACCGAACTTTTTTCGATGTAACCGAACTTTTTGCGACGTAACCAAACTATGAGTTCGGCTTGGACCCCTTTTATCGACGTAACTGAATTTTTCTCAGAAAACAAAAACCTCCATTAAAGTTGAGTTCGGCTAGTTCGACAAAATTTTTCACATAATTCCTAACCGAACTTCTCTCTGTAACTTCCATTTTCAACTCATTTTGATGATTACTTTTCATTTTTTCGACGGAAAACGAATGAAAAGTAATGGGTTTGTTATAATTTTGATTTTGATTTTGTTTTGTTAATGCTTTAAATTAAGTTATATATAGAGGTGGCGGTGGTGGTGATTTGAGGTGGTCGGTGGTGGTGGTGGTTGGTGGTGGTCAGCGGCGGTGGTGATGGGAGGAGGTGGTTATATATATATAGGTGGTGGTGATGGGAGGAGGTGATTATATATATAGGTGAAGGGTAGGTTAGTCAGTTCCACACTTTAGGACACCCCTTATAAGTATAGGGTAGATATTTCTATCACAAAGTAGTCCCCCACCATTTTTGAGTAGTCCCTAGTTCCAGTAAGAACATTAGATGACCTTACTTTCATAAACATTAGATGGGCTTAGGTCTTTACTAGAGTTCTTTTCCAGTACAAAAATGTCTCACCAAACAGGCTGTTGTGGTAAGATGGGCTTAGGGTTTTTACTGCTATATAAACTAAAACATTAGATGAATGAGTAATTTTAGGGCAAACACTAAAACAGTACTACTCAAATCCTGAATCAAACAGCGCCGTTTCCCATCTCTTGTGATGGAACCTTTACATATAGTATGGAGGAGACACAATCATCTTTAATTTGGTATAATGATTTCTCCTCTCAAAAGTTAGATCTGTTCATGGGATATGTCAAATATTATCTCCGCGCTTCTTGTACTGCTAGCTTCTCTGGTATAATCTTTTCTAAAAATTGCTGAAACACAGAATTTCAGGGTGTTCAAAGTGGAATAGCTATGGATATTAAATTCTGAAAATGGTGCTTGAGATTCAACGTTACATCTATATAATCAACTGTAAGTTTATATCCCGCAATCTTTGCTGTTTTTTTTTGGCGTCTGAAATTTTAATTTATGGGTCGTCGTAGAAGCGTCTTTACTTCTAAGATATTGGTTGTATCACTTCAACTAGTTGTTCTTAAGTTCGGACTTCTTGATTGATCGATTTTCAATTAGATTTGATTAAACTTTAGTTTTATGATTACCTTGATGGGGGCACTAGTTAAATGTTATTAAGAGTAAGATTGTAAGAATCCAAATTCGATACCTGTAAATGGCAAGATACCCACAGGGATGTTCATGGGACCGAATAAAGTTTGGTCGACTCTACCTGGTCTGCTCATGAAAGAAGCAAGTCAAGCCTGCCTTCAGTATCTCAGATCAAATAGTTCATTTCAAGAGAGTAAAGTTCAGCGGCAGAACTTGGTTAAAATTAATGACCACCTGCATTTGAACTTCATCTCTGTCTGCATTTAGAGCCGGAGAATCTAATACCAAGAGCGTGAGTAGGCTAGGCCTATTACGTCAAATCTAATACAATTAGGTTTGAACCCTGAACCCTTAAACTTTTTCAAGTAAAATGGAAGCAATGCTAGGGTGTCCCAAGTATCAAACCGGTGGCGGTGGTAAGAGAGAGATTATCAACATGTAAAATGGTGATTGAGCTTCAAAGTTACATCTGTGTTTGTATTTCCTAATCAGCTGCTGTTTTTTTTTTTTTTTAGGTATAAGGTAGTTCGGTCTCAAGTTGGGTACTCCATTATACTGAAGTATTGATTATTTTGTTGCGTGGTATGTTTTCTCGTGAGGATTTCAATTAGTCTATTTATGTATCAAATTAAATGCTATAGTCTCTTTCTGGCATATTACCACTAGAGTTGGTTTATCGAAAAAGGATACAGTGCAAATTTCAAATAACATTATAGCACATACTTAACATTTATGTTTTCTTGACGAAGGTAAAATGCGACAAATTAAAGTCTTTGATGGGTTATATTAATAGTGTTTCCAAGAAATGGGGGTTGAGATTCTGTTTTATGCTGACTAAACCAGAATCATTTGGTGTATACGCTGACGAATGATATGAAAGCGAATGCCTGAAAGAATGGCGTTCAGTGGTTTGTGAATAATTTTTTTGGTAGTATTCTTGTCGACAGAACTTTGATGTTAGTGTTTAATGGTTTGCCAATGAAGTAGTCTTGGGTATTAATTTCATATGCGATTTTTCCTTGAAATTTGTGATTGGGGATAACCAGATAATATTGCTTAATTGGTAATGGAGTAATGATTTGTGGTTGGTAATTGATTCATGTTCCATGAGAATGTTGATTAGTGATTTTTGGAAGATATGTGTGATACTGAGGGATGGGAAAGATCATGAGATTAGGTTATTATAGGTTTCCAGATTATTCAGAATCACGGGAGGTTTTGATATCCCTGTCCACGGTTGGAATATGCACAAAACAAACACAAAGTAACCGTATTCATTGAGATAACCCAACCTAGGTTGGCTGGGTTCCCAAACACGCTCTTAGTACTGGTAGTTCAGAAGTCGACTCAATTTTCCCTGAAGTGGGGATGCGCGCACAAAAATATTATTTGGACATATTTGCTCGCGTATGCAATGAGATTGACAAAAATAAGAAGTTTTGTGGGCATGGGCTCAATTTGGACAAGATGGTTTGCCAAAGCTCTAGAGAGTAGAGATAAGGGCAGGCTTAGGGTTTACTACATATATATATATATATTACGATGACCCTTTGTTTCTTTCAGTTAGGGAAAACACTACTTCTCCTACATCTGCATCTAAACTACAGCAGCCGTTTCCACATTTCTGCCTCTGATCTTCATCTTCTAACAATTCTTTTCTTCTAAAATTCACAGAAAGAAATAGAAGAATGAGTTATGAATCACTAATATTTGGGTTATTGTGGGAACCTTTACATATAGCCTGGTGGTGGGAGACAAATTCATCTTTATTTAGGTTTTTTGTTTAGTGTGAAGGTGTTTTTTGTTTTGCTGGAATTGCAACTTGTCTTGTAATAGTGGGATGGGATTAGATTTTTCTCTTGTTCTCTAGATTAATGTCTTAATTGGGATTAGATTTTATCTCTCTTTTTTTAACTGTTTATCAGTATTGCAGAAAGAAAACGGTAAAATTTTATTAAAAGAATCAGTAGCATTGTTGGCTGATATGAAGAATATATAAGTGTATGTGTGTGGTGATAGTGTTGCAATGGGTTATGAACAGAGGGACCCGGTGAAGTTAGATTCTCTTGTTTTTGTTCTTTCTATAAGTTCTTTGGTGGTGTTGTTTTAGTGCTGAATTTACTTTGTAATATGTTAGCATTGGTGGCTGATATGAAGAACCACTTCGTATACCCACTAATATCATTCCTCCGTATTTTGAGTTTTACCAAAACTCCAACTTCCAACTTTAATTCTCAATGTTTGAAATCAGTGTTAGCTACTAAGTAAATTTAGTTTTCATTTTACTCCTGCCAAAAAAATCTTGCGAACGTATTGGCTGCCTGCAATTCATCTTTCGATCTTTTTGCGTTGAGAGTACGAGAACCTAAGGCGTGTGAATGCTAAATGCAAGCCCTGTGTTTGCATATCGCGAACCCATCTTGACTTGTCCAAGAATTTTATAAATATGTTTCGTGTTAGGTTGTGGCATAGCATTTGCTAAAATTTGATATTGACGGTGCAGAGATTAGTTTAGCGCTGTTTAGTTTTAGTGCCGTGCTACCAAACCACAACAGACCTACCAGAGTACACCCTTGTGCAGAAATATATTGTAACACCACTTTTTATAGCTATGTTTGTGACACTGTTGTAATTCTCGAATTTCTCAGTATAGTAAGAGCATTGCAAATTGGCAATCAACACCGATAGTCTCTTGTCAGTCCTATTGAACTCACTTAGGAAAAGACTTTGCCATTGTTAGTAAAACCCAAGATCTGGTGGTGTTATGCAGTCATCACGTGATAACAATCAAAACAAATCCATACCAAAAACAGAATATTTTAGCAATGTGAAGGAGAAATTTATCCAAGTCGGTGTGCATTTGTTGAGTTTGTTACTTTAGCCAAAGTTGGTTAGATGAGCACTGCAATTCAGAATTAGACACTTCATTAGTTTGCAACAGCCGGTCGCAGTATAGCATGTAGTTACTTGCCTATAAGGCTACACCATTTTACTTATTCTTTTTTCCTGAAGTATGTATTAGGGTAGTGCTAGATTGCTTCGTTTGGTATGCTACATCACCAAATGGGCTCAATGCTTCAAAGAGAAGCTAAGAAAACGAAATGGGCCCTATTTTAACAAGATTTGCCGTAAGGACAGAATTAGGGTTTACTATATATATTAAGAAGATCCATCTATTTTTATTTTTAGGTCAAACACTCCTACATTGTGAATTAGATCCGCCGTTTCCACATCTCTATATCTCTTTGATCTCTATCACCAACAGTTCTACTTCTTTTAGGGTGAACTAAAACCGCATTTCCTCATCTCTATATCTCTCTGATCTCCATAATCCAACAGTAGATATCTTCTTCTTTGTTTGAGTGAGTATCAGTTAATAGAATGAGTTACGAATTACATTTTGGGTTGGTGTGGGAACCTTTTCATATAGTCGGCGGAAGACACAATCATCATCCCTGATATAGCATAATGACTTCTCCTCTCAATGGTAATATAAAGTTTGAAATTTTTAGCTTTTATATTGTATTCTTCAAATGGAGGAAAAATCATCAGGAGAATGGCAAAGATTTTACACTGAAGCTATCGATGTTACTAATGGAATATTGATTGCAGTGTGCCACGGCTTTCTTTAAGCTATCGATGTTAATAATACCACTGCTTTAGGGGCAATTAGAGCGCTCGGGGTGAAGCTGTCAATATTTACCTAACACTGTTTGGTTGTACTGCTGGTTTCTCTGGTATCGTGTTTTGGATAATCTAACATTACCCCTCTTGAGATGAGGAAATTGTTAGAGTATCCAAATTATCATACCAGAGGCGGTGGAACAGAGAGATATTAGGGGGTATAATCTTTTGTAATGTCTCCTACTGAAAGAAAACAATCACAAAACATTCCTTACTGATGTATCAGATGCTATAGTTTCAATTACATTTTTATTTTATTTTTGGTATCCACTAAGTTTGATTTCATTTTAACTTTGTTGCACTTAGAGAGGTCCAGAAACTCTAAGGCAGCAGCATAACACGCATAATGTCTTTGTGTTGTTCTTCTGTGAATTTGTGTGACTACTAATTCGTTAAAAGTGTTATGGGTCACTATATTATTTGTCTGAAATTGTGCGATTGAGTGGATAGGTTAATGTTATTATAGTTGTTTTGACAGTGATTGTGTTGCTAATGCCAACAACTTTGTCCGACTTCTATTTAGCAGTGTCCCACAACTTCGACAACACTTCCCTGATGCTGTGAATGCTCTCTAGTCTAATCCATTATATGCATCTTTGTGACTTTCGTAAAAAACAAAAACAAAAAAACATTATGGAATATTGATTTAAGTCTGAAAAATGGTAAAAGAGGGGAGGGAAGCGTATCACAGTAAATAAAAGATTTTATCCCAACTCCCGAGATATTTCTTTCCATCGTTGCATTAATTGAGAATGGACAGATATGAAGAGGCAGTTATCAGGGACGTGTCAAACAGTGAGTGGAAGAACCAAGACGTGTGGACGGTTAAGCCGAAATCATGGGAAAATGTCCGTCGATAAGAACACGAAGAGATGAACTGGTGCGGCAAAACAAATTAGATTTTCTCATACCGCTCTTTTGACCAAAAGAACGATACTAGAAGAGGCAAAATGTGGGTACAAAATACCGCACACTCATCTAGTATGAGAAGTAACTTCTTTAGTAGAGAGCGAACACGAACGCATACGACATATCCAAGATGACGAACCAACTGACGTCACCTAGTCACGACTAAAGTGTGAAGAATCATGCGTTATTAAAGAAACCGTGCGGCAATGATAAAGTCTACGCGACATTGACGCACGTCGAATCCGAAATTATGGGCTTTATTAGCTGTCCTCCACTATGTAAACTCCTATATAAGGAGCCGAGTGCCTTTGTAGAGGGATAGAGATCTTTTTGGTGAGCTTAGATAAGAAATTTAAAAGAGTGAAAGTTATTTGCTCCCAAGTTGGGGTTTCTTCATATCTTTGAACTTGTTCTAAGATTTTAATAAGAATTCTTAAGTATTTCAATAAGGTTTCTTAGATTATTTCATAGAATCTACTAAGGGTGTGGTTGTGAGATTTCTCGTAACTACAACTAAAGAGGACATAAGAAACTCAAGCTTTCAATTGGCCGAAGGTGGTTCTTGTTTTGCTGGTATTGAAACTTGTCTTGTAATAGTGGATGGGATAAATTTTTCTATTGTACTTCCCTTGTAGGGGTGGTGAGGGGGTAAATTTTAAGGAGTTACCAGTAATTCTTTGTTTGGGGTCTACTGTGTTTCCTCGTGTGCGAACTTATCTAGCTAAAAAAAAAAAAAGTTGTTAACGTAGTTTTTAAGGTTTGTTTTTGCCTTTGCTTTCCCCGAAATGACTGATGGGTGTAGTGCAACTCAAAACACTTCCACGAGTTAAAGATAAACCGAAATCATTAATAAAGTAACGGGAGTAACATATGCTGATATGCATATCAGTCCATAGTGTTCTGAAGTTGCTGAGACATACAAAGAGGTTTGCAAATGTATAGAATGAGGGTGAAGTCTGATGATAGAGACATACAAAGAGGTTTGCTTAAGTTATAAGACAAGGCTCGGGCTTGAGGTTAGCCAAAGATCTGATGATAAGGAAAGGCTTTGGGTTTTATTTATATATAAACACAAGAGATGCCCTTTTTTTTCTTCAAGGTAAACACTCCTCTGCCGTCTCCGCAATCCATCTCTCACTCTTTCTCTCCGTAGTCTGATCTGATCTTTATTATCCAACAATTCTTCTCTTCTTCATTTCTCTTAATAAGAAGCAGGAAGGATTTGGGTGGGAACCTTTACATGTATCTACGGATCATCCTCAATTTCGCACAATGATTTCTCCTCTCAACATTAAGTATGTAGACCTGGGATGAGGTCCTATACTATGCCATGTTCATGAACATTTCCATGAGGCACCAGATGGTGTCAAAGTAGATCTGTATATGTATCAAGGGTTGAAATTCTCCCTCAGAAAATTTAATGTTTAATTTTGATCAGTGAGTATTCCTTTGCTCTCCTGCATTTCAAACAAATAAATGTATAAATACCCGAGTGATTTTCATTTGACCATCATCATTTATCTTATTTCCATTTAGGCTTGATCTATTGATGTATCAAAATGATGTACATTTTTCTATATATATCCATCAATCACATAAATTGCTTCCTTAATCGGATTTCATTTTAACATATATTGTTGTACTTATAAAGCTAAGAAGCAATGTAAGATTGCCATTCTTTGCCTCGCTTAATCACTCCAGTCACATGCTATTTTTTTCCAGCTGCAGCAACATCTATTATATACTTTCTTGTAGATTTTGCGTTGTCTTCTGATGCTCAAATATTATATGATCCTCGTTACGAATTACCACCCATACCTAGTCTTTCTTTACAGGGTCAGCCAAATTTAGTTTAGCTTGTTAAATTACTTCCTGCATTTTCGCATTGGAATTCGTTTCAGCAATATAAAATTGCGTATATATTGTGACATTGATGTAGATCCCCATGCAAGTTTCTCTATCTAATATACTCTCTCATGTGTTGCTGCATTTTATTAAGAGCTTTCCCGATCTTTTCCGAAATAATTAGGATCCTTACTACATATCTGTGCTTGTTATGGTGGCTATTTTAGAATGTGAAAAGATTAAAAATAGAATCCAACCAGAAATATAATACTTTCTTTTGACGATCAGCATATGATTTACACCCTGTAAATTCATTAAAATCTTTCACCGGTATCAATCAGGATCACAGCCGTCAATAACAAAACTCTAGTACGGTCAGTCATAAGAATCCGCAACTGTTAGATTAGGCGATGGATTCGAAATCGACGGTGATTTGCTAACCCTAATTTATTTGGGCAGATCTGAAACCCTTATAAGCACTATCGTTTCCTTCTATTGGTACATCCAACTCTTCCGCCTACCCTCGTCTTTGTAGAGGAATCCTAACCCTAATCAACTAACATTTATAGTAACATGGTGGTTCAATAATAACATTGTCATCACCAACAACAAACAGATCGCACTATGATTTCTCCTCTCACAATGTCTCTTGAAGATTTAACCCTTTCCTCGGTATCTAAGGAGATTTCTCATTTACTGATAAGTTGGGCTTACCGAAGATTTAATTTGATCTCAGAAGCACAAGAAATGAATTTGCTAGTGTACTCTCAGTATTTCGTTGTTTTTATAGTTTAATTTACATTTATGTATGCTAATCATCTACCAACAAGTAAATAAATTATGAAGCTGAGAAGTTATATGATTTGCCTTTTTTTTTTTTCATGAATGAAATGTATATGTAGTAATGTGAATGTACGGAGGCCACAACTTGTTTTACCAACAGAAAATCAAGTGTCATTGTGTTTGATTGTTAGGGAGAGGTGTATTTCAAGGGCTTTCAGTAAAGCATCCGTCATCCCAATGGGATTGTGCATATGCGTCTGCTGTTTGTGCCGGAATTGACAGGAAACCAAAACCAATTTTCTCGTGCTTAGGAAGTCCCCATTCCGAAACAATGTATTGTTGTATTCGTACCTGAATTGGCAATTTTAGTCCGGCGAAACTTTACCAGTTCCATGGCTACACTTTTTGAGATTTATCAAGCAACAACTACACTTGTTGTTCTAGTTTTATTAAAAAGATTTATCATTTATCAAGCAACAACTACACTTTTTGAGATGGATTTTTTTCTTCTTCTGATATGGATGGATCAATCACCAAAAATGGGTACCTCATTTCTCCTTTTTCGCCATTTTCATTATTTTGGAAACCGCGGGTGCCCGGAAATTAAACTACAACTCTTAATGAGCAAGATGAGCTAGTTTCCTATGGTTATGGCATTAGCATTTTCATTTTGGTTGTTGAGGTTGGAGGGGATGGATGTTTTTATTTACTGTAGAAAGGTAGGGAGTAAAATAGTGGTAGTTTAGTTATGATAATGGCGATTAGGAGATGGTGAATCCGGATTTTGTGTAAATTTGATGATGTTCTTGTATTTGAGTGGTGATTTAATTCCTCCCTAGACCATTTCACTGACTCGCGGCCCTGGCTGGGAAATGATACCATACGGGCTTAAGTTTTACAAGGTTTGCCCAAGGCCCCAAGCTCTAGTAACAAAGGCTTAGGGTTTTTACTATTCCTATATAATAAGAACCAAACAGCGCCGTTTTCATATCTCTCTCACTGAACTAAGTCCCATCTCCAGCATCCACATCTCTATCTCTGATCTAGATCTGATATCTATCATCAAACAAACTGTATGAAATTGTAGAAGAATGAGTTATGAATTACTGATTTCTGAGTTTGTGTGGGAAATTTTTGCATATACCTCGGGTGGATTGAAGACACAAGCAATCATCCTTAGGTTTAGCATAATGATATCTCCTCTCACATTTAAATCGAATGAAATAGGTTTCATCCTGAGTTTGTTGGGAGAATTTGGGATATGCAAGTTTATCATCCTGTACAAGGAATACATCGCCGCATCTCTGCACCTGTAGTAGAGGATGTTCGAGTGTTATGTTGTGGTGGAGAAGAAAAACGTATGAACACGTAAATGGTGTTTGAGATTCGAAGTGCATCTATGTAATTAATTGTAATTTTGTATCCCTAGCTAATCTGTGTTTTTACTTAATGGTCAGTGTCTGTATTCGATCTAGTGTTAGTCCCCTAATATTGTATTTCTGCAAGTGTAGTTCCTTTTCCTTTGCTCTTCTGCAGTTCAAACAGATAAAATGTCTAAATGCATATCTGAATTTGCTGTGGGTAGCTTATTGATATATCAAAATGTTGTAGTTTCATCTACATTTTTCTATGTTAACCGTCAATTACATAAATTGCATCCTTGATTTGATTTCATTTTAAGATCGTTTGCACTTATAAAGCTATAAGAATCACTGTAAGTTGGCATTCCTTGCCTGCTGGCTTATCGCTCCAGTCACATGCAATTGTTTACTATAAGGATTTAAGCAAGTCATTTTTGTTCAAGAAGCTTTTAATCCCATTATGTATCCTCACATCAAATTAAGGTTAACCAATGGGGCTATAATTGTTAGTATTTCCAAGCACTAAGGTTAATTTTAATGTCTATGTGATAATATCTTTAAACCAGTAAAGCTCATGTTCTCTAAAACCTATGGGATGATCTAGAATTGAGTAGGTAGAAATTGAAATGTCGGTTGCCTTCTGAAAGAATACGCTATTAGCCATTTACTTGGAGTATTTGCTTCTGACTTTGTGTGCTCAGTAACTTGGAAGCTCCGGGGCGCACAAGTGCTAGAGATCTTCTTTACTTGGATCTCCAAATCAGGGACTTATTACTTCATGCTATCTTGAAATTCAAAGGTTGGTGATTGTTTGTTCTTCTTAAAATTAAAAATGTATGTAAATCTGAAGGTGCCTCTTTTACTTTTAGTATATTTTGAGTAGCAGAGCTTGCTTGAGAATGTTTGGCCTACCTTGCATTTGAACTTCATTTTATTTTGCATTTAGAGAAGGAGAGTCCAATGTTGCTTATTGAAACTATTTTACCATGTGCAAGAATGTTATCAATATGTCCCGTGTTAGGTTGTAAATAACAAGTTGTATAATCAAATTTTGGTGGTATAAGACATGAAAGTAGCTGTCCAGTTTGAGTGCCAACCCTGGCAAACCACAACACATCTCGGCAAATGTCTTCTTAGTAAATTTGTGCAAAACATAATTAAGGTGTCACATGCATGAAGAGCTGGAGGGAAAGGTAACAGTTGAGATGCTTTTAAGGCGAACAAGCTATGGGTGTCATAAAGTGGGATAAAGTGGGATTTCCCTCTACCTAAATCAAATTTGATCAAGTCTTTCATTTTGAAGAGACTCTCAATCCCCATAGTCATCTTTGTTACCGAGACATACAAAGAGGTCTCGTGCAGGCAAATATTGACAAGCTACATTATTTGCTATTGTGCAGAACAAAGGCGAAGTCTGAAGGCTAACTTAAGAGGGTGAGAGTAAGTCCAATACCGGAGGGGCTTAAGTTAGCCAAAGCTCGGCTTGAGTTAGACAAGGTGAGCCAAAGCTCGGCTTGATAGGGTCTGACTTAGTGATTATGCACTATATATACAAAAGAGATGCCTTTTCTTCTAGGGCAAACACCACTCCGCCGTTTCCACAATCCATTTATCTCTTTCTCTCTGTGATCTGATCTTCATCATCCAATAACAATTCTTCTTCTTCGATTGAGTGTGTATTTGTTAACTACAAACACAAAAGAGGAGTTGTAGAATGAGTTATGAATCTTTGAAATCTGGATTTGTGTGGGAACCTTTAAATATAGCATGGAGGAGACACAAACCAATCATCCTAAATTCAGCACAATGAGTTTTCCTCTCAACATTAAGTGATGTTGCACCTGAACCTGGGAGACAGAAGATGGTGTGGACGTAGATCCAGCGTTGGAATTCTCCCTCAGATTAATGTTTAATTTTGAGTGAATTTAGGCTGAGTTTGGTAATGCTTATTTTTTTTCAAAAGCATTTTTAAAACCTATATATGTCAATAAATTTTGAAGTTGGTGTTTGGTAAAAAAAAACTAAAGTGCTTTTTATCCAAAGCACTTCCCAAATTCCTAAATTTTTAAAAGCTGGGGAGGAGGAGCTTTTAAAAGCTACTAAAGCATAAGCTGTGGTCCCACATAAATTTAATGCCTGATTTATCTTTTTTTATCCCTACTTTATTTTATAAATGACAAAAGTTACCCTTAAATTTATATACAATCAATTTTTTACTATTTCTTATATTGCATTTTTGTATTTATTTTTCTCTTAAAATTCCAAAACGATTTAAACAACACCACCCTTGGTTGGAAGCCGAGCAACAAGCTGAGTTCCCACCCCTTTTTGAATAAAAACACCTAACCTATGAAAAATAAAGCTACCCAAACCACAACCAGCGTCATTATTAAACAAACAATTCTTTAGACGCTTGAAAAAAGAAATAAAATCATCGCTAAGCTCTCCTAAAGTGGTAAAAGCTAAGACATTCAAACCGTAACCACGAGCGGCACACTCAGATAAATATTTAGTGTGCTTACGCAAGACTGCTCTAGAAATAGCTTGCCCTGGAGTAAAGGCCCGAGCTCCATCACCAGCAAAGGGAGAGACTCCTGTGACATCCATACACACATCTTGCCCGTTTTCCCATTTGAGGACAAGGATATCAGCTGGGCGTGGGTCCTTGTTATCGTCAGTTATAATACCTAGATTCGCCTCCTTGTGTGCAGGGATACCAGCTTTGTAAAGGATATCGATAGCTAAATCACGAATTACATCATGTCGGAACTTAATCCCGACATCCTTAGCACAGTGAAGCGCATGATCACCAAAAATATCCATAGGTTTACTGCAACAAGAGCAAAACCCACCTTCTACAAACAGAGGAATACCAAGACGATAACAGACAACAGCCCTAAACTGACGGGGACCAAGGCACTGGCCAAGTCCACTAATAGGAACAGCCAAGAGATAGTCCTGAGCGTGCTTGATCTGATTACACTGCCATAGTATTGCGTCTCTATCGAGAAAAGAGTAAACCGGACGGGATTCGCTTCTTTACCGCATCGAAATAAGAAACTGCCAAGGAATGCATTGATGGGGGGCAGTGTCATCGACGCAATATGAAGAGGGCAAATCACATACCTGTATAAATATTATTATTTTTTATTATTTCGATCTATTTTATATACCATTTAATTAATTTTTCAACGGTAGAAATAAAAACAAATATTAAATAATTACTTAATTTTAGTTTCATTTTTGCTTGAATAATTACTTAATTTGTCAGTAAAAATAAAAACAAATATTAAATAATTACTTAATTGTTAAGTAAAATAATTTCTTAACAATCATAATGATAGTGGTAATTAGTATGAACATTAATATTATATAGTAAAAAAATTAATTATATTTAAACCCAATAAAATTGAATAAAACTACCATGAGTGATATGTCTGTTTTTGTCATTTGTTACAACAACAATGGTTGAATCTGAAATTTTACCAAACACATTTTGATTGCTTTTTTAATCAGCTTCAACTTTAATTAATATTTTACCAAACGTCTAACTGCTTATTTCTCACAAAGACAAAGACAATGAACGCACATGAGAGAAAAGTGCTTTTACAAAAGCTGCAGCAATACCAAACTAAGCCTTAATGTTCAGTTTTCCTTCTGCATTTCAAACAATTAAAATGTCTAAATACTACAAAAAATTTATTACCATGTTATACTGAAGTTGGGATTCCAGTATTCATGACTGTTACATGATCCGCTTGGCTATTTTATTTGGCTTAAATCTATTGAAATGATGATGATACTCATTTCCTTATGAAACTTGTGTTATGATTTTAGTATGTGCATAAACTTGTGTTATGATTTCTGTCTCTTCTTCTCATTCTCTCTCCATTTACCTCTAAGGGGATGGGCTCGTTGTGGCTTGGACTTGCTTCTCCTTCCCACTTTTACCCTATCAAGACTGCGTAATCTACTCGTGAGCTCGACTCAAATCGGTCGCGTAATGTACTCATAAGCTGACTCAAATCCGTCGGGCGGGCCGTGGGTCCTTGGGTTGTGACTTAAAAGAAGTGACCATATAATTTTTATCCGGTGGATCTTTGGTTTGTTTTGTCCAACTTAGCTGACTCGTTACGTATGGCTTAAAAATCGTTTAATAGTAGAGTTACTGAGAACTTTCAAATGCACTTTGGTTTACGCCTGCTATCTGGTTAAAATACTTGTTGGTTAGATGTATATGAGCTTAATCAGGGCTTGCGTCTAACATCATAGAGACGAAAAACCAAAGTGAAATGACATCTGATTTGGCCGAGTCATCTCCGAACAAACAGGTGCTACTCTTAGCAAAACAAAAACTTACTGCACTTGAAATTATGTACGACTCAAAATTCATCGTGTGATCCCATTTTTATCTTGTAAGCCTAAATTTTGGGTTAATTATTTTTATGACCCTAGAAAACATGGGTCTTACTCTTGGCCTTGGGGTCATAGAAATAATTATGTAAAATTATTCTCTTGGCCATGAAATAATTGTGAATATTTCCGGCACACATTCTAGCTGTGCATATTTTCTGCACGGATTCTAGTCGTGGATATTTTCTACACAACTTCATATCAATGAGTTTGTTCATCTTTAAAAAAATGTTTTATAAAACTTATTTAATGCACATATTATTGTATAAACCATTATTATGAAAGGTTAATTAACATTGTGGATAATAGCTTCACACCGAAAAAAGTCGTGGATAATATCTCCACACTAAAAAGAAATACTTTGAATAATAATTGTACTTTAAAAAAATTATGTGGATAATATTTACACACAAATAAGAAAAATAAAATAAAAATCATTTAAGAAATAAAAATTTCTAAAAATACGAATAATTTGATATTTGTATTTATGCTCGTTGGATTGGTCTTTCAAAACCTATCTAAATATAGAATTTGTCAACTTCCTACGTATGGTTTGTGAGATATGTTATATTGAAGTTGGTTTAACAATTATTCCCTTCAAGAATAGAGTTCATGTCAAATTTGAACTTCATTTAACATCATCATTCATATGACCCTCATTCTTTTTTAAGGATCATTTCAATAAAATAAGTTAAAGAATTTTAAATGGGCTTTAAGCCCAAGGCCATAAAAGTAAGAAAGAGTGAGGGGAGGGCCAAACACTTTATTCCCACCTAAATTTCCCAGCGACCTAATATGAACAGCGATTCAAGGTGTACATCACAACCCGAAAATTTGCTAAAGATGGGAGCTAAAATCTGTATCGGTACTCCAAAATTTATAAAAGTCCGGGTGGTTTTATTGACATAAAACTCAACGACAAGGTAGCACAATTGATATAAACATTCATAATAAATATTACCTCCGTTTTAGGAAAAGTGATACTTTCACTTTTTCATTTTTGCCTACAAATTGGCCAAATTGAAAAAGTAAAAGTATCACTTTTCCTAAAACGGAGGGAGTATATCCGATTAAAAATGATCTTAAGAATTATGGTATGAAAATTCAGTCACGTGCGGGTGTAGTTTAGTTAAATTTTGAAATAAAAAATCAGTCACGTGCGAAACTAGTTTATATGAACAGTGAACCCTACTACTCTCAGAAACACAAATCAAAATTAAAATCGCTTTCTCCATCACTCTGTCTCAAGAACAGATCTAATGGCAACTATCGGAGAAAGATATTACACCTATCCTCGAGGACATAATCGTATTGATCCAGATGAAGAATCGGAGTCTCTTTACCTTTGTGTTACTTGTCTCAACAATGGTCATGCAACAGAGAGAGGATTTCCTTATTGGCAAATGGGTGACAATTATCCGGTATGTTTCAGTTTTGTTCGGTTTTTCTTGCTTTTAAGCTCTGTGGTTTACAATTTTTTTCATTTTAGAGAAAGTGATCTTGTTTTTAAACTCTGGATCTGATTTTAATTTTCCACCGCAACCAGGTTACTTTACCCGGATATCTAGCGTGGGTGACAGATGATGGCAATATTAATGAAGTTCATCCTCCTTGGATTACAAGAATTTTCACTCGTATGCAACTCCTGTAAGTATTTTCCATTTTTCTTTTTCTTTTTTTTTTTAAATTTTTTTTATATAAATATATATATAAATAAAATGTATTTTAACAAACATCTGAAAATTGGTAGCGCCAACACCCACATGGATCCTAATCGAGGTCATGTATCACCATTGGGGAGGTTCTCACTTATGATGGAGTTGAGTATCGTAAGATTCTGGTGCCTATATTTTGTAACTTCTGCAATGATAAGGTGGGTTTTCAAGTATATTATTCAAGTGACAACGACCGATATGCCAATGGATTACCACTCCTAGACATGAACACGGTCTACGAGTATTAAGGTATGAAGAATCTTTCAATTTTCATTCATAAATTATTTTTTTTACAAAAGTGTCTTTGATTAATGATGTGAAAACAACCTTAATTAAAGAATTTTGAGTTTGATCATTTTAGTCATGGATGTGTATTTCCCATTAGACCACTGTCAATCTAGCTATTAATCTAAAACAGATACCAATGTGATCCGATTGCGTCTTTACTTTTTCTTTCCTTATCTTCGTGTTTGTTAGAAAATACTCTACTAGTCAGATCCCCAGACCATAAATAAGGCAACCATGTTCATCGTTAGGAAATCTATCAAACCAACAAATTGTGTCATGTAATTTTCGGAAAGTGTAGGTTACTTGAGTTTAGTAACTGAAACAAATTGTCAATGATGAATGCAGTTTTAGGTAGTGGCAGAAAGGACCTCTTCATGTGCTTTTTGAATGTGAGTTGCTCAAGTGATGATTCTCTTATTGGGTGACCACTTGTTTGTTCTCCGCGCTTTTCTTTGTTTTTCTAGTTTTTGATAGATTTTTGCATTGCTCTTCACGTCTCGTTTGTTTATGTCAAATGTTGTACAACGCAAACAGGGGAGGAAATGTAGCTTTTAGCAGATGAGTTCCAAATATTTTCCGTACTCAAAAAAAAAAATTGGAACTTTTGCTTTCTGTTTCATATTCACCTTTGCTTTTGGAAGTTAAGCGAATTTTGGAGAACTAACAACCATCATTGTCAGATTCAGTAAACTGCAATGCCCAGTTTTATTCTACTTACGTCTCTACCCGGAGGAGAAAAACTACATAGAAAGAACTAGACTAAAAAGACAGAAAAAAGATAGAGAAAATGAGATTGGACATTTCCTTTTTGGACTATCTTGATTAGCACACAACTATTAACCATCTTAATTAGGAAAAACAGTGAACGCCCATTTCCTTTTACTACAATGATTCTATGAACTACAACTCTAGAAAGATCTGGGAATGAATAGTTCCCTCTAGGTATATTCCTCATAGCAGCAAGCAACAAGTTCCTAGTTTGACCAACTCGGTGACAAAATGCTAGATCTCAGGACAGAGGTGCAACTAGTACCAGCATTCTTCATTACACTTTACCACCAACTGGGGACTCACTTAATCATCTTTAGATCAGACCAAACATAGAAATTTGTAAACCATGTAGCTCTTTTCGTTTTAAGAAAAGGGGAGATCCCTGAATACATATCCGATGGGTGCACCATTGGTTACTGAGCCTCTCTCATGCTGTGCTATGCATAGTTTTCTAGTTTTTGATAGATGATAACCTGTCCATATGTCGTTTGTTTATGTCTAATGATGTACAAGAAAAACAGAAGAGGAAATGTAGCTTTTAGCCGATGACTTTGAAATATTTTTTTTGATGTTCTTACTTTCCAAGGATCTGTAATATGATGGGGATAAGAGATTGAACTTTTCCCTTCCACTTCATTATTTACCGTTCTTAAGAAGTTTCTTTTGCCACTGCAGGTGTTAGATTGTTGGCTTGAAGAAGGTAGCAAACATACTTGCACTAGTATTATTGGGCTTTTGAAGTTTGCATTTATTTGTACTTTTAACTAGTTTGGTTTGCTCTGTACTTCAACTACTTCGCATTTCTCTATACTTTTGAAGTTTGAAGTTTGCATTTCTCTATACTTTCGAAGTTTGAAGTTTGTATTGCTGGTAGTATTATCTGACTTTTGAAACATGGTTTACTCTAGATATAGTTCATTCTTCTGAAAAAATGATTCATGCGATTGTCGGTGAGGATCCTGCCAAAGGGGAGTGGTTTTTCTCATGTGTTTATGGCACCCCTATAGAAATGATCAACCAGGGGAATGTTTAAGTAAAACAGTCTCTATCCGTTGGATTCCAATTGGGAGGCCTAAACATCACCATGGAAATTTCTGAAAGAACTCTGAAACTTTCCCTAAAACGTCCTAAGAAGTTTTTAAACTTTCTGTTATGGGTTTCTGTGGAAACCCGTTCACCTAGACTAGTAATAGTCATGGCACAGGTAAAACAAAATGTATACTAGAATAGAACATCATAAAGAAGTACAAAGAAGAGATACTCTCCCTCAGATAATCATTTAGTACAAAACAACCATAACTGCTTAAAATTCAACAAAGAGTACTGATATTCAGTAATTATCCTGATGGAAATTCATTCGCCTGTTTGATTACTCTTCCTTAAGCCAACAGTATGTTCGCCTTCTTTGCCATCAAGTAAATAATTCCCGGTATCTCAGACTCAAGTTTGCAATCTCTTGCTACTTCATTCTCTTCTTCATCTAACAGAACGACCTTTTCCCTGCTCAGACAGTTACAGTACACACATGTCAGCGATACATCTCATATCCACTCAAGTAAATACAGTTAGGCGTCAATGAGATGGTTAAAGAATCACCTGTCCATCAATGTGGCGCACCAGTACACTTCTGTATGATATTTTTCCGTTTTGGCAGTCTGAAAAGTTAAGATGCAAAATAAGTTCAATAAAATTCGTGACAAAAAGACTGGGGTTGTGGACCTAGTTAACATGTATACGGAATGTAGAGATGCAAATTGAATTCGGTCAGGCCATTATATCAAATCTCTACCTTAGACATTATAACGCCCTAAAAGCATGAAAATAAAATAAGACTCAGAACAGATAACACCACTATGTAACTGCACTTTTTAGGTATCAAGAATTGCCGCCTTTGATCAGGATCTAGCTAGAGTCCATTATCTTTGGTGTTTCTTATGTGGCTAAAGGTAAATTTGGAACTGAAAAGTCCTAGAGGACCAGGGTAACATGTGGTATTAAAACAAGGGGAGAACAAACGGAGCTAGGATATCAGCAACTGATAAAAGAATGCTGACAGCGCTCTGCAAACAGCACAAGAAGAATCCACTGTGACTTGGCAGTCACTTTAAATTGAGAGACCAGGAGATATAGCTAGGTACACATTTAATCTAATTAGTCGGTCTTGAGGTAGACGCTAATAGATACTTACAAAGTGCCATCCCACTATTTCACCACAAAAGTTGCAGACAGTGTTGAACTTCCTAATAAGTCCGGGAAGATTTAACCGTCCTGCTTCTACGCTATGAGAATTGATCCTGAAAAGTTGAACATGTCCAAGTAAAACATGAGTTGCTTATAAAAACTAGTAAGGGTTAAAGATTGTACAAACATATAAAGAGCTTATCGAAGGAATGTAAGTAGATTACCTAGGATTGCGATTGGTGTAGTATAGTTGTTTCTCCCGGCCCTTCCCGCCAGACAAAACAAAATTGGGCTGGTTCATTGAAAACAAACCATTAGGATAGAATTATCAAAACGATCCATAGAAAGAATATCTTACTCCTATGATGAAACAACCAATCAAAAGTTAATAATGAACAGATTAAAAACTACTGAAAAATCAACTCAACAAACTTATGTTCTGGTAATGCTATCAAGTAAAACTACAACCTCTAAGACATGCACTCACCTTACAAGTAAAACACATAGATAAAGAATGAACTCGACAAACTCAATAAATTGGATTGTGTTCTGGTCATACTATGTACTAAAACTCAATCAATTGGATTGTACTACTACTACTAGTTGAAATAAACAATTTTTAAGCAATAATCTTGTTTAATTGTAGTTTAATTTTAAGATTATAAAACTCAATAATCTTAAGATAAAAGAAATAATTCCAATTTAAATTAAATTTAAATTATAGGAAAACTCAATCAATTGGATTGTACTACTACTACTTCTAGTTAACATAAACAGATGAACAGAATTCCATTATAAACCTCAATAATTCCAATTAAAATAAAACAAATAATTCCAATTAAATTAAAATTGTCCAATATTTATTGTTCAAAATGAAAAGAGTTTTCCATCAAGGAAATGAAAAGGAAAGAAAATAAATCTGACTTACTTCCAGGGTGACTCTCTTTTCTAAAGCAACATGGGTTACTCGGCCGTACGAGTGATAGCATTTAGCACAGCAATATTTCCTTCCTGCTTCTTCAATTCTGGTTGGAACAACAACTTCCTTCGATTCCTCTTCTTCGTTTGTGGTTGGAACAACAACTTTGGTCGGTATTTCTTCTTCTCCGGTTGTGGTTCCGTCTGAAATTTTTAAGCCATTCAATTTCACTTTTGCTTCTTCGGTCGCCATTCTCGCCGCTCAGAATCGTATCACAAATTTGGGGAAAAGAGAACTGGATATGATGCCCTAGATCTGCGATCCCTTTCTCTTTCCATTTTATATACGCCCTCTCAACCAAACATTGGGCCGGCCGTCCATGGGCTTTGCTATGGATTTTTTCTCTCCAAACTAGTTGCTTAATTTATTTATTTATTGTTTTGTTTTTTGATCGACAGTTGCTTAATTGCTTAATAAGCTTATAGGGGTGTTAGTCAATTGGGGTTAGTAGAGACATTAAAAGACTTTTTATGTAAAAAAAATTGGTGGCTCTATGAGTTTAAAGATTTTGGGAGCTCTCTGAATGATTGTCTATGAATAATGGTGATTCATAGAGACAACAAAACATATATGAATTTCACCTTACAAACGTAAAACAAGTAGTATATCTATTTTTTTTACAAAATAAAAGTATAAATAATTCAATGAAAACATACTAGCCCATGCATGCATAATACAAATTCTAACCATTTTGCCAATAAAAAGATCAAACTGAGACAAACATAATGGTTTTAGATGTAGCTTGGACCTTATTCCCTCCGATAGATTTTGTGCTCTAACCAATCATCCTATTTCATTATCTTGAAAGAAATTATGGACGTATTTGCTCTGATAGAATTTGGGCTCTAACGTACTAATCGTCCTATTTAAATTTATGATCTGAACAAGAAATTATGGATGTTCATTAGTCCAAGGTGTTTGTTTTTTACTGACTCGGCATTTGGATCTGACTAGACCCCTCATTCGGCACGAGTAAAATATCATACTTTTTGTTTTTAACTTTGACTCGCGATCTAAATCAGGCTTAATTCTTCCTCAGACTCGTTTGAGGAACAACCTCATTATCAAAAATATCAAGAGGACACAGTTCTTCTAGAGGAAGCGAGTTGGAAACGCATATTTCGTCTATGAAAGCTTTAGCCTTGATATGAGCTTCGCGCGCGACATCCTTCTGAGCATTCCTAACGTAGACATTCATCAATTGCTCAGGATATATGTACCTCCTTTCTGCCCTATCGCGCGAAGCTGAAAGAGTGGAGGAAAGATCCCTAATATCCTTGTGAGACTTAGCCAAGTCGGACCTTAAATTCTAGGCTAAGAGTTGATTGGATTTCTCGAAGCGCAAGCACAAAAAATACCAAAACCGATTCAGAGATAACAAGATTACATGAAAAAAACAATATTTCAGGAAAGCCAAAAAAATAAAATAAGGTAGTCAGCTTGATGTGACTACCTTCCATCTGGGAAAGGTAATATTGAGACATGGCAAAACCACTATTTTTTATGTTCTCCAAATGTTTATCAAAGTCATCACCTATCAAGCCTTCAAGACGAGAGCGGATTTTCTTCTCATCTTGGGCGAGAGCGGCATTCTTCTTCTTTAATATATCATGCGAACTTCCCAATCGAGTGTGTTGTTCGCGAAGCTTATTCAGTTCCACAGTCGCCTTTATCTTACTGTAAACGATCTTTTCATTTTCTAAGGACATCTTCATCATATCTCTGTCATATTGGTTCCTCAGAGTGCAAAGTGATTCTTCTCGCTCAGTTCAAGTTCGCCGAAGAGCAAGATATTGCTGGGTAGAATTCGCCTATTCACTCAAGAGGGATTATTTTCGGCACAAAGGGTGCGGTTTTCCCCTGATACAGTTTGATTCTTTAGGTCAGCAGCGTATAACAACCCAGAAAGTTTGGACACTTGGGAATTAAGAAAGTCATTCTGGGTACTAAGGCCATGATTCTCATTTTTCAGATTATATATTTGGTCAAGGAAATATGAGTGACTATTAGTCAACTTGTCTAACTGATGATGCAAATTTTTATTCTCCGCACAAGCATCTTCAGAAGAATGTTGGTATTCAAACCTTTCCATGACTCGCTTTTGGTTCATGTCTTTAAATTCGCATGGACAGAGGCAAGGAAGGGAAAAATACATGCGAAAAAAATACCAGTAATAAAACTTAAAGGAGGAGCGAGATGTGGGAAACATACATGAGAAATAATAAGGGGTTGAAGAGCATACCTATGATATCTTGGTTCTTGTTACGAAGATTCTCAGCTAAGACTTCACCAGCATGGACACCAGCTTTTAGCTTGGCATTCTGACGAGCAAGTTCTCGTATGATGGAGCTAGACTCCGTAAAACCTTCAGCTTGAAAAGCGGCACCGAGACTCCAGAAAGTCAAAGGAAGCACTAACAGTTGGGTCTAGTTGAGCGAAGATCTCGCTCCTAGTTAATTTATCTGGAGGGGAGTCACTCAGTAGATTAATTAGAGATTCGCACAAACGAAGTTCAGCACCGCACAACCGTCAGTTCAGCATCGCACCACCACCCCGTAAGCGGTGGACAACACGCACTCGATATAAGTACTCAATAAGTACTCAAGAATGTATGAAAAATGTAGTTGGCTGAACTTTTTAATGAAAACAGAAATTATGGTACAGAATTTCTATCCATCCTTGTTCTGTCCTTGGTAGGTTGTTGTATGGTTAATAGTGAGAATGCGTGGAGAGTACTGTTACATCCTTATCAGTTGTCTCTATATACCTATTGTTTATAGAGAAAGAACGATTAAATAACAAACTGATTGAATAATTGTCACAAACAATACCTTAAACTTAGAAATTACCTCAAGTTGAGGAATATTCTTCATCTTCTGTGTCGAAGTATGCTTTGCTTCGTCCGCTCTTCTGATGTGACTCAATAATGTTGTAGTAATAAGGTTCGTTGAGACTTGTAAAAGCAAAAGATTTTAGAATTATAAAACTTAAAAACAAACAAAGCTTAATATAAAAAGTGTTTTCAAGATTAAAAATAGACCAAGGCTCCGGATTCCACAATTCCTCCTAATTGATTGGTTTATAATGATATTTCAAGAATTATTGTTAAACTCTTTTTCTCGTTAATTCACTATTAATCTATATGGTGTCCAAACATTAAATTGTAATCCCTAGGCATGAATTATCAAAGAATTGATTCTGAGCATAACACATCGAATTGATTCACAATTAATTAAGAAAACCAAATTTTATCTTTGTGTTGATCCTAGTGAATTAAATAAAATAAATAATTAAAGAAATTATAAAAGAAATTACCAATCAATCATGAGTGAATAGTTTCCTCCGTTGCCTCAGTCACTGGGTATTTTAGTCGCTCATCATGTTGAAAACCCTCTCAAAGAATTTATTTATGCTCAAAAATGGTATACAAATGATGAATAAAAGGAGAAATGATGAAAACCGGGTTTGCAACAGTTATAGTTGTTGCAAACACTGTTACAAACTACGATAGAGATAAAGTGCTTCTGTTACGGTAGCTGCGACCCACGGCTGGTAGTCGTTTTTCACTGTTGAAAAATAACTGTCTTTGATAGTCTGTTCTTCACGTTCTTCAGGGATGCAGCAGCAGAAAATGGTAATTCTGCAACACGATTTTCTAAGCTCTTGTAGTGTTCTAAAACCTCCCAAACTCCCCGTCTCTCTTCTATGACTTCAAAGCACTCTATATATACCCATCAGACACCACCAAACCTCGAGAATAACTCAAAATAATCCTCTATTACTCGGTGTTAAAGAAAATATTTTTGGGAATATTTTCTTCTCTGATTTGACCCTTCACGCGTTTCCTGGTGTTGACACACTCCCAGTTGGAGTACAACTCTGTTAATACACACTTTATCCTCTAATACGCACATGAAAACCCATGAATATCTCGTGCCAGCTCGTGAATATCTCCCGTCCTCTGATTTCTTCCAACCGAGTATCTAGCCAATTTTTGTCGAGCCAAAGACCCAAACCAAGCCTGTTAGGCCCAAAGGAAGCTACCCAAACAATCTCAGCCATTTAGTCTCACGGGAAGAGCTTCAAATTCGCAACCCTAATTCTGCCCGTGACACCAAGCTTTTCCCGCCAATTTCTGAATTTTGAAATGGAGAATATGAAGTCCCCCTAACCAAACTGGGGGTGCGAATAGCAGGAGTCGAACTGAGGTGCCCCTTAACCAAAGTGAGGGTGCCTTTAGTACTTTTCTCCGGGGGTCCAAATAACACTTTTTGAGAAACTTTTTCCACATAAGTGTATTTCTCCAAAAACACCTACACACACATAAAAGCACCAAAATTAGTACAAAAATCGAGACTAACAATAGAGACAATGAGGACAATTCAGACACAAAAAATGTGTCTATCAAATACCCCCAAACTTATTTTTTGCTAGTCCTTGAGCAAATTTATTCTAGAAAATAAAATTCATTTGAACCCCTAGGTGGCCCTAGTGGCGGAGTGTTGTCTCCGGAGGGTTTACCAGAGGTGTACCCACAAAACCTTGACTTCTAATTGGTCACCAGCATCCAAATAGCTATGAGGACATACATATTCTCAACCTATCTCCAAGTGACTAGAATGCCAGAGAAATTAATGGTGTCAGCTCTAAAGCCGATCAAGAAAAGGGGAGACACATCCGCAACTTTGCTAGATAAAGAGATATCCGCAACACGACTAGATAAACATTGTAAGATGCGTCCATTGATTTACAATTTGGATAATATTAGAGAGAGAGAAAATGAGAGGGACATCGCTACACAATTTGGACTATTTACGTGTGATGAGTTAAACCAGTGCTAGAAATATTTTGTGCCAGATTGAAAGCGGACTAACAAAGAAACCAAATGTATCTTTCTTCGACTCTCTCATAGTGCTCAGTAGAAACAACATCTTCTTCGGTCTTCAACTGTTGATGATAAACTATCGAACCTTATAGAACCTTGACAATTACTTTTCTCTTTGATTTCTTGCTTGACATAAAAATTGTCTCGCTCAAAGGTTGTCTCCGGTATCGTCAATAACACTCCGCCATAGAACCTCATAGAACATCTTGCTTGACGCCTCTGGTATCGTCAATAACACCTTTGGCATCAACTTCAAAGGTTGTCTCGCTCCTATCATACGCTCTTTCGAAATTTTTCTCATTGACGCTTCGAAGAAAGTTTGTTGATTCATCCACATCAAAATCGAGAACCATGGCGTTCTCCTCCGCGTCCACTGAACCCAAGGGGGTCCGAACATGCACCTGTTCTTCGTGGGGATATATGGGAGGGAGGTCCTTAATAATTTCATTAGCTTCATGGAATAAAGATTCAACCCCGACCGATACCTCCTCAAGAGAAGAAGATCGATCTCCGCCGATTCTGAAGTCCTTTCCCAAAAGGTTAAAGGCACGGCCGTCTCTGGAACATCCCATCATACACTGCAAGAAATGGAAAGATGATCAAATTCCATCCTGTCTACACGCATACAAAAAGAGGATGGCAAAAAAAAAAAGGGGGAAGAAGAAGAAAACGCACCTTAGCAAAGCAAAGGAAAAGGGGAATCAACAAGAAGAACCCTTTTCGAAATGAGGAGACGATGCTATTATTTTTGGATATGAATGCGGAACCTTAAAAAGGGAAAGGAAGCAATGAGAGACATAACGCTTCAGATTTTAGCATGAATAATGCCCTAATTGAAGCCGCACGTGAAGGAAAGCAAGATAAGGAAACTTTGCTATCGGAAGAAACTCCCTCCTTGTTTACATCGGTTTCACCAGCTAGCACACTCAGTTAGCCAACACACGCCATTTCCCAAGTCACGCCCGCAAGCATGGTTTCCAAGATTGGACCGGCCCCACCAATTGCGACTTCCCAATGCCGCCCAAGTCACGCCTGCAAGCATGGTTTCCACGATTGGACCGGCCCCACCAATTGCGCCTTCCCAATGCCGCCAAAGTCACGCCTGCAAGCATGGTTTCCAAGATTGGACCGGCCCCACCAATTGCGCCGACCTCCCAATGCCGCCCAAGTCACGCCTGCAAGCACGAACGGCTTCTACACTTCGCGCCGGTCCCACCAGCTAGCACACTTAGTTTCCCAACTCACGCCAACTTCCCAACGTCGCCCTGCTGCATAGGGCCCACCAATTGTGCCGGCCTCCGATTTGTGCAAAACTACCGGAGGCAAGGATTCCAAATCCTATTTATAAAAGGTCGAGACAAGCCTCTTTCAATTTTCTTTACGGGTTGTTGTTAATGAGTTGGTCACCATCTTATGCTTACCTCGCAACAAAGCCCCCTGTTAGAGCTAAGCGGGGGACTTAATGTTGATGGTAGTTTTTAGACAAGGGTAAAATCGTAAAACCCCATGACCTAGTGTTACCCGCAACACATTAAATAAGAGCATTTAACTCGGTGTAAATAATTAATAGGGGTATTTTTCAAAATACCGCATTAGGGTTTTTCAACACGTAACCCTAATTCCAAAACTAAGCCGCATATCTTTGCTTTGACGATGGCAACAATGCCAAACCAAGCCGCATCTCTGCGCACCATGGCAACAATGCCAAACCAAGTCGCATATTGCGCACCATGGCAACAATGCCAAACCAAGCCGCATACTGCGCACCATGGTAACAATGCCAAACCAAGCCACATACTGCGCACCATGGCAACCATGCCAAACCAAGCCGCACTCTGCGCACCATGGCAACCATGCTAAAACAAGCCGCATACTGCGCACCATGGCAACCATGCCAAACCAAGCCGCACTCTGCGCACCATGGCAACCATGCCAAAACAAGCCGCATACTGCGCACCATGGCAACCATGCCAAACCAAGCCGCATACTGCGCACCATGGCAACCGTGCCAAGCCAAGCCGCACTCTGCGCACCATGGCAACAACGCCAAATTCCAAGCCGCTATGCCTTTGGCCCACGCCAAACATAGCGCCCTAGGTTTGCAAGACTTGCAACTAGGTCAACATGGCCGCACGTGCCATTGGCACATGCCAACACGTGCCGCAAGCCATATTTCCGAGCCGCTATGCCTTTGGTCCACGCCCAACATAGCGCCCTAGGCTTGCAAGACTTGCAACTAGGTCAACATGGCCGTACGCGCCAATGGCACATGCCAACATGCTCGCTAGCTAGTTTCCCTAGCGAAATCACGGCCCTAACGGCCACGCATGCCATTGGCACATGCCAACATGCTCTCTAGCTAGTTTCCCTAGCAAAATCACGGCCCTAAAGGCCACGCATGCCATTGGCACATGCCAACATGCTCGCTAGCTAGTTTCCCTATCAAGGTCACGGCCCTAACGGCCATGCAGGCCATTGGCACATGCCAACATGCTCGCTAGCTAGTTTCCCTAGCAATATCACGGCCCTAACGGCCACGCATGCCATTGGCACATGCCAACATGCTCGCTAGCTAGTTTCCCTATCAAGGTCACGGCCCTAACGGCCATGCATGCCATTGGCACATGCCAACATGCTCGCTAGCTAGTTTCCCTAGCGAAATCACGGCCCTAGCGGCCATGCATGCCATTGGCACATGCCAACATGCTCGCTAGCTAGTTTCCCTAGCAAAATCACGGCCCTAACGGCCATACATGCCATTGGCACATGCCAACATGCTCGCTAGCTAGTTTCCCTAGCAAAATCACGGCCCTAACGGCCACGCATGCCATTGGCACATGCCAACATGCTCGCTAGCTAGTTTCCCTATCGTGGTCACGGCTCTAATGGCCACGCATGCCATTGGCACATGCCAAGCACACACGCCGGTAGCCTAACTTGCAAACCGTGCAACCTACCACCAAGGCATTCGCACATGCCATTGGCACATGCCAAACACACTGTTTGGTAGCCTAACTTGCAAACCGTGCAACCTACCACCAAGGCATTCCGCACATGCCATCGGCACATGCCAAGCACACACGCTGGTAGCCCAACTTGCAAACCGTGCAAACTACCACCAAGGCATTCCGCACATGCCATTGGCATATGCCATACGCGCCACTAGCAGCGCCACTTGCACTCAAGATGCAACCAACACTCGAGACATCAACACAAACTGGGGGATGCTTCTTTAGGGTTTTGGTTTGGCGGTCACAGCATGCAGCGTACACTATGCTCACAATAAGAAAGTGTGAAAAGGAATAAAGCGGTCAAATAAAAGAGGAAATAATGGTGAAAAACGTTTTCGCCCATTAAAACCATGCGGTTACTACCTCCTCCCATTATTTCACCCTTTACTCTCTTCCTTCATGAGGCCAGGGTACGTTTCAATCTCGACTTGTATAAATAGGTCTTACCTATTTCCACCAGACAACGAGGTCTCGGTCGGAGAAATATACTACACTTACACTCTCGGAAAGGCAACTTTGCAAGCTCTCTCAAAAGCTTCCATCTCTTGCAAGCTTCCTAAGCTTTCACTTTACGATACAAGTCGAGATACTACTCTCCTCAACACCTTTCTTTGCTTCCCTCCCCAAATCAACCCTTCTCCTCCACTTTGTGACCAAGAAGCAAGTCTGGAACGGCCATTTCTTGGTTTAGGCCGGACTTGTACAGATCGATCTCTCGAACCTATAAAGTGCTCACGTGCAGCACATTTTTTTAGGGTTTAAATCATTTTCTCACTCACTCACCGAAATTACCGAAATCAGCAGAAACGATTTTTACCCATAAACACCAGGGTAAACAGGGTCCTCTAGAGGGACCTCTTCAACATCACCTGTAGGAAATGGCTCTAGAAAAGGTTTCAATCTCTGACCGTTAACCTTCGAAGAACTACTACCATCCGGTGTCTCAATTTCAACAGCTCCATGAGGAAAGACAGTGCGAACAATAAAAGGACCCGTCCACCGAGAACGTAACTTCCCAGGGAAAAGATGCAAGCGGGTATCATACGGAAGAACTTTTTGACTGGAGAAAATGACTTAGTAAAATATTTCTATCATGCACAAGTTTCATTTTGTTCTTATACTCCTTCGCACTATCGTAAGCATCTATACGAATCTCGTCCAACTCATTGAGCTGGAGTTTCCTATGGGCTCCTGCCTTGTCAAGTGAAAAATTTAGCTGCTTAACAGACCAATAAGCTCTATGTTCTAACTCAACATGTAAATGACATGCCTTGCCATAAACTAGCCGATAAGGCGACATTCCAATAGGGGTTTTAAACGCAGTTTGGTAAGCCCATAAGGAATCAGTAAGCCTAGACGACCAGTCTTCCCGATTAGGATTAACTGTTTTCTCTAATATACATTTTATCTCCCTATTAGAAACCTCTACTTGACCACTAGTCTGCGGATGATATGGGGTAGCTACCTTATGTGTAATAACATATTTCTTCATCAGAAGCCTAAAAGGTCCATTACAAAAGTGCGACCCTCCATCACTAATTATAGCTCGCGGTGTACCAAAACGTGTAAGTATATTATTTTTCAAGAATTCAATCACAACCCTATGGTTATTGGTTTTACACGCAACCGCCTCAATCCACTAATCACAACCGCCTCAATCCACTTAGAGACATAGTCTACGGCGACAAGGATGTATAGGTTACCAAAAGAATTGGGAAACGGACCCATGAAGTCAATGCCCCACATATCAAAGACCTCAACGATTAAAATAGGGTTCAAGGGCATCATGTTCCTACGGGAAATGGTTCTAATTTCGCAACGTTCACAAGTAACACGAGAATCGTGGGAGTCTTTAAACAACGACGGCCGGTAGAATCCACACTTGCAATATCTTAGCGGTGGTCTTCTTAGCACTAAAGTGACCCCTACAAGCATGATCATGACAAAGGGAAATAATCTTTGGACTGGTCACTCTCGGGTATACATCTCCTAATAACAGTCTGGACAATACTTAAATAAATAAGGATCATCCCAAAAGAAGTGCTTAACCTCGGCCAAAAACCTAGAACGATCTTGTTTATCCCAGTGTTGGGGCATTCGACCAGTAACAAGATAATTCACTATATTTGCATACCAAGGTGATTGGGAAAGCAGAGAACAATTGTTCATCGGGAAAGATATCCCTTATATGAAGGGAATCATTAGGGGAACTAACAACCGGCCTAGACAAGTGGTGCGCTACTACATTTTCTCGCACCCTTTTTGTCTCTAATGTACGTACAAAATTCTTGTAGTAAAAGGATCCATCTAATCAGTCTAGGTTTGGTATCCTTCTTAGACAAAAGGTATTTCAAAGCAGCATGATCAGTATAGATTACGATCTTAGAACCTAAGAGATAGGGTCTAAACTTGTCTAAGGCAAACACAATGGCCAACAGTTCCTTCTCTGTAGTGGTATAGTTCAACTGGGCATCATTCAGAGTTTTGCTAGCATAGTAAATCACATGAAGTAATTTGTTTTCTTGCTGACCTAGCACAATACCAATAGCATAATCTGAAGCATCGCACATGATCTCAAAGGGTAGGTTCCAGTTAGGTGCCTGGACTCTGGGAGCGGTAGTGAGTAAAGTCTTAAGCTTCTCAAAAGCCTCTAAACAAGCATCATCAAAGACAAACTTAACATCTTTTGCAAGAAAATTGCAAAGAGGTCTAGAAATCAAGCTAAAATCCTTAATGAATCGACGATAAAAAACTGCATGCCCTAAGAATGACCTAATATATTTTACGGTTTTTGGGACCTGTAAAGTCTTAATAAGGTCAACTTTGGCTTTATCTACCTCTATACCCTTAGAAGATACGATATGCCCTAAAATAATTCCTGAACGAACCATGAAGTGACATTTCTCCCAATTAAGCATTAAATTATTTTCCTTACACCTAGTCAAAACTAATGACAAATGATGCAAGCACTCATCGAAAGACGAACCAAACACTGAAAAATCATCCATAAAGACCTCTAAGAACCGTTCTACCATGTCAGAAAATATGCTCAACATACAACGCTGAAAGGTCGCAGGGGCATTACATATCCCTAAAGGCATGCGTCTATACGCAAAGGTACCAAAGGGACAGGTAAAAGTGGTTTTCTCTTGGTCTTATGGGGCAATACCAACCTGATTATAACCACAGTATCCATCTAAAAAGCAATAATGGCTACGCCCAGCTAATGTCTCTAGCATCTGGTCGATGAAGGGAAGGGGAAAGTGGTCTTTCCTAGTGACCTTGTTCAATTTCCGTAGTCAATACGAGACACGCCAACCCGTGGTCACCCGGGTTGGGATTAACTCATTGTTATCATTCGGACTACAATAATACTAGGATTTCTTGGGAACAACACGAACAGGGCTGACCCACTTGCATGCGAAATGGGGTAGATAATGCCTGCATCTAACAGATTAAGAACCTCGGTTCGAACCACTTCTTTCATATTAGGGTTCAGTCGACGTTGCATCTCCCTAGAAGGTTTGGTGTCACTCTCTAAATAGATATGATGCATACAATCAGTAGGACTTATACCCTTAATGTAATGCTATGGTCCACCCTAAAGCTTCCTTGTTATTCGAAGGACGGTTACTAGCCTACTTTCCCGATCACTATCCAAGTCGGAAGCAACGATCACGAGTAAAGTCTCGAAGGGCCTAAAAACACATACTTCGGGTATCGGCAATGGTTTTAGGTCCAACTTAGGAGGCTTTTCTAACGAAGGAACTAGGGTAGACTTAGAAATTGGTAGTGGCTCGAACTTAGGCTTCCAGCCATTACTAGTGTCTATCAAAGGGGTTGAATCTAACAAGGCATTCACCTTATTAATCACATCATCATCATCAAAATCAATCCCAAAGTGAGCTAAACATTTCTCTAATGGATCTTCTAACAAAGTGTTTGGTAATGATTCCTCGACTAGTGTTCCTATCATGTTCACCTCTTCTATGTTCGAGTCATCTAGTTCAGAGGGTAGCTTACTAATATTAAAAATGTTCAGCTCAATAGTCATATTACCAAAAGACAAATTCATAATACCATTTCGACAGAGTTAATGATCGCATTGGATGTAGCTAAAAATGGGCGACCTAAAATCACGGGTATTTGGTTCTCGGGTGAGAACAGGTTGGGTATCTAGGATAACAAAATCCACTTTGGATATATAAACTTGTCGACCTCTATAAGAACATCCTCAATCACACCACGAGGAATTTTTTTACGGACCTATCGGCCTAAGCGAAGAGTCATCGAGTAGGTTTCATCTCACCAAGTCCTAGCTTAAGGTACACATGGTACGGAAGTAAGTTCACACTGGCTCCTAAGTCAAGCAATGCTTTCTCAACACGGTATTTACCTAGTGTGCAAGAAATAGTAGGGGACCCTGGGTCTTTATACTTAGGAGTAGTGGTATTCTGAATAACAGAACTCACATGACTAGCTAGGAAGGCTTTCTTCTGGACACTAAGCTTACGCTTTCGCGTGCACATATCCTTAAGAAACTTAGCATAAGCGGGAATCTGCTTAATTGCATCTAATAGTGGAAGGTTTATAGTTACCTGCTTAAAAACCTCTAATATATCATTAAAGGTGGACTCCCTCTTAGTTGGAACTAGTAGTTGTGGGAATGGGGCTCTAGGAACAAATCCGGGCTTATCAGGAACCTCATCGGTCTCTTTAGAGATTTTATCAGTCTCTTCGGTTTCTCACTACACCATATTCAGCGTTTAGTAACTAAAATTCGTAACCAACATATAGCCGTCACGAATTTGTGACCAAAAATTTCAGTTACGAAAATTTAGTGACACAACGTGTTCGGTTACGAAGTTTTACTAGTTTAGTGACAGCCCCTCCCGTGTCACGATTAGTGACTTCTGGAAAAAAAACGTGTGAAAGAACCGTGTGCAGAGTAACACTCGGTAACACCCTCCTGAGCAGCGTGTGAATGAATCGTGTACATTCTATCAAGTTTACCCTAACACTCGGTAACACCCTCAGAAATCTTATCGCCTTCTTCTCTCTTCAGTCGTCTTCTGCTCAGGCGATAAAACTAGGGTTTAGAGAGCTTTCAATCATCGATCGATTTAGCCGAGAAACATCACAGAAATCTCTTTAATCTTCTCCATAACTTTCAATCATCGATCTGTGTAAGTGTTAATCCATGAATCTAAAACGATCTGTTTCATTTTATTTTCAATCAATCTGTTTTATTTCATTTTTATTTTTTTCATTCTTTAATCTGTGAATCTAAAACGATTTTTTTGATATGAGTTATGTTTTGTTAATCTTCTTCATATAAATCTAATTGAATTTTTTTTCTTCTAATTTCTTGTTAGGGTTTGAAGAATTTTGAAGACTTGAAGATTGAAGAATTTTGAAGGTATAAATCTTCTTCATATGAACTGATTTTAGGGTTTTATGTTAATTTTGAAAAATTCTATTTTTTTAGGTGATTTTAGGGTTTTATGTCTCGGTTACGTATCTTTTTGATGATTGAAGTGTGTTTATAATAGCAACACCATGTTTGTAAATATCATACTTGCTTATAATGTCTTATGGTGAATATCATGATGTAATTGTATTTGTTGAGGGATACCATGTTTGTAAATATCATACTTGTATGTTCAAGTTTTTGATCCACTAGTCCTCTTGTGTAAAGATGCATCTTGTTGTTAGACATGGTGTAGTTTTTAGTCCTTAGAAGCATAGTAAGTTGACTAGGCGAGTGCTACCCGATAAAGGTATCTTGATGAATGTGCCCATTAAATTGTAATATTCCTTGCTAAAGTCTTATATATTCTTGGAATGTTTGATGAGAGCTAGAGCACTCTCTTTCCTATGAGTAAGTCAATTGCTTAAGAAGAAAGGAATTGATTCTCTCATAAGAAAGAGAGTGCACCAAAGACTCTCTAGATTCCGTTTGTATGGGCTTAGATGACTTATTCTAGTTTTGGTTGAGTTGTCGCATCTAGGAATCGTGTTGATTATATTCGTTAAGTTGCTATGTTTTACTATTATCGAAGATTTTTCATTAAGTGTCATAATGAACTTCAATTGGTTGGCTAATGTTGTTCTGTATCTTTGGTATTTGCGAGCTGGGGAGAGGATCCTTTTGGCAAGAGCCAAACGAGAAAAGAAGCGTGATTCTGAGAATCTGTTAAGGTAGTAACCTAAATTCTAGTTTGTATGTTCCATAAATATGCTCATCATGATTTGAACTATTACTTCATGTTAAGGTAGTTTTTAAAGTTTAAATGAACTAAAGTTAGGAAGTTTTGTTTTGATATTGACTGATTCTCTGTGAGCATGATGATAACAGTCCTAGTGGATGTTTCTGTAGCTAACTTGTAGGGCTTCGGCAACCCAGTACCACTAGGACTAAGTTATTTTATTTGGTTGATTGTAACTGAGATTTGGATTTTCAATTTTTTTACACGAATATAGATTTTTGTTGAATCATATGCTAAGGGAAACTTGCAAATACATATGTGCAAGTCCCCTGTGTAACCACGTCTTGATCATGGGAGCATAGATATCATTTAGTTATTACAATTGTAGTTATTACTTTTCCTGAATGTTAACATAGATATGATTTAGGTATCAATGGTTGATAAAAATTTGGATGAAATGTGCGCGTATTGTTCAATACTTAGAAGGTGTAAGATCATTTATAGAGTTTGTGCGTGAAAATGCTTTGGTGGCAGAACGAAGTTCTCTGTCCTTGTGTGATTGTAAGAATGGTAAAGTACCTCTGTCTATAGGTGAAATTGATTATCATTTGGTCAAGTATGGTATTCGGTTCACCTATACATTGTGGCGTTTCCATGGGGAGAAGTCGCATGAAGGTAAACCCAGAAGTGATAATGTAGGAGTTGCGGTTGACAACGTAGGAATTGGAGACAATCTAGGAAATTCAGGTGACAATGTAGAAGTATTTCTTTGAGAACAATGTAGAAGATTTTCTTGAGAACGTTAATCCCGCTTGTAGTGTAGATGAGAATGTTGGCGTACAGTAGGGTTCACGAGGAGACTAGTAGTAGCAAGAAAAAAGAGATTTTTATGAGCCTGCTAGAGAACCTTTATATCCCTCATGTTCTAAGGAAAAGACACCATTGTATCTGCTATTAAACTAAATAACATAAAAACCCAATATGGGTTTTTCGACAATGGTGTCACTTTGCACTCTTAGAATTGTTTAAGGAGTTGCTTCCTGATGGAAATACACTGCCGTGTAAGTTCCATGATGTAAAAAAGTTGATACAAGAAATGGGGATGGACTACATAACCTATGATGCATGATTACGAGGAGGGTTTTGTAACACAGAACAGTGGTGTGTCTATGAAAGCCATTACAAGACATAGAGCAAAGTCCACGGACAGAAATTTGGTGGAAGCTGAAATTACTTATTATGGTGTCATTAAACAGATTATAAAGTTGAACTATATGGAATTCGAGGAAGTTGTTTTTCTTTGTGATTGGGTCGAGTTGAAGATAAGAGTAATGGGTGCAAAGTTGATCCAATCTCAAACTCAATAAAGGTCAACTTTTCTAAGCTACAAAGCACTAAGAGAGTGATAGATGAGCCGTTTATTCGTGCATCTGAAGCGACTCAAGTATTTTATTCAAAGGATCTTGATGAAGTGGGATGGTTTTTGGTATTGCATTCACAACAAAGGTTAACATGCGCAGTAGATCAGCTAGAAATCCCTACTAGTTATCGGTCGGCTCTTACTGACAATGAGAGCTTGGAGAAACTTTTATGTGTCGCTGATGTAGTTTAGAGTCATGTCTGTCATATTGGATTCTGTGTTCTGCATTTCTTCTATACATGGATTCTGTGTTTTATCATATTTGATTCTCTGTTTTATCATATCACTTTCGCTATCTTAGTAAGTTCCATTTCTTCTATACATAGATATTTTTTTAATGCTACTTTACACAGTTACTATGGCGTGAGAAGTGGTCTTTGGTAGATGAAAATGGACTTCCCATTTCTAGAAATGCAACTAAGGCCGGCCATCGGAAGGGCAATTTGATTCGTAATCTTATCCCTGTCTCCTACAAATCCTGGAGGGATGTGCCAGATAACTTCAAAGAGGATGTCTGGAATGAATTGCGGGTAAATACTTACCTTATAACTGTCAAACTATTTCAGGTAAACACTTGGGGTATGTTGATTTATGTCAAACTATTGTTTAGAACTGAAGCTCTGTTTTTTCAGAAATCATATATAATATCGAAAACTTCTAAGATGAATTTGATAAGGGGAATGGCTCCTATATGGAGGAGATTCAAGTGGGAGCTGAGAATTGACTACTATGATCCTTATAACACTCATGAAGAAAGGATCGCTCATGTTCCTCCAACTGTAAAAGAAGAGGATTTGGATAAAATTTCTGTGAAAATGAAAAAGAGGAAGCCCAACAGAAAAGTAGAGCGAGCATAAGAAGAAAAGCAAAAGATATGATTACGCCTGTACTACGGTCGCAAACCTCTTAGTTTGGTAAAAGCTGAACTAGTACGTAGATTCTCATTCCCTCATATCTTAAATGTCTACGAATGAAATGTACTCGATTGATTGATCCTACATCTCGTATTTGTAAAATTAGGAGAGCGAAAATCCCGGAGTTGAGATCACTCCATCGATGTGTGGATTAAAGCTCATACACAAGAGGGTGGGAAAATTCTACCTAGTGCGCAACCCTACTATGTGAGTTAGGCTATGCTTTATTTTGTTTACATATTATTCTAATTTATGCAATCCATCTATGTTCACAAAATGTGCTCTACATTACTGGGATGACCTTAAGAAGGCGCAAGAAGAGATCAATGAAAAAATAGGTCTTTGGTGAACACTGTAGATGAAATGGATGCATTGATTAAAGCATTTGGAAAGGATTGTAGGGGACGAGTTCGTCTTTGTCGGTCCTATTTCTCGTACACAATATGATTATTCTGCTCTGCGCGTGCCAAAGTTCTTTGAATTGAAGTGCAAAGATGGAGAACTTAAACATGAGGTGAAGGAGATAAATGGCAAGATGGAGGTTCTTCTTACTAGCTTTGCATCCTTATGTAACGTTGTGCAGAACATCCAATCTGGACAAGCATCATATATTGCCTCGAACCACTTTGATAATGCACATGGTCCCGCGTATTCACCTACTCGGATCGCTTACCTGGTCGAATAGTTCACCGTAGCGCTTCCACATGAAGCTGAGATATCACCGGCTCGATCGGCGGCAAGCGCTCGGAATAGTTCACCTTGAGATGGAGCCAAATGTTCATTGTTGAACTTGGATGATGAGGTCATTCTTTGTTGGTCGAGTTTGTACCGGTGAATTTGGACTTCTTTGTCACGGCTCACCTGTAGCTGAAAATCATGTTAAAGTGTTGTTGGACCTCATACTTTTGCCACTTGCACCGACCATAAGAGCTAACCAGTTTGTGAATACCTTTCAAGAAGTTTGAATTGGAGGCTATGTGGTTCATCCAAAAGTCTGCGTCCGATATGATTAGAAGGGTCTATCTGTCTTTTTGGAAATGATATGGATAACTCAGCCAGTGAGTCTATGCTTTTTTGCTATTTTGTCACCATCTTTTTTGTTATTATTCGCACTTTTATATGTAAGTGAACAACTTTGATATGTTCTCATAGGTAAACTACGATGCGGTTGTGCTTAAGGGAGATTCTTATGCAAATGTGCATAAGAAAGTACTAATTTTAACGACTTTGAATGTTAATATATCTTTTTTTGTGAATTTTACTTTGTGTATGAGTGTAGTTTTTGTTTCTATATGTGTTTTTGGTTGTGCGGATGAGCTGCGGTTAAGGTTTCTTTGAAGCAATAGGAGCCAGTGGGAATATCAATCCACGGTAATTACTTGACTGTTTCTGCTTGTACATTGAAGTTGCAATTTATGGATATAGTTTTAACCCTCAGTTTTACACTTTCTTGCGAGGTATAATGTTTAATGATCAAACTGGTATTGGATTATGCTGTTGGTGACCTTCATCTCTGGTAAGTCTATTTTGTGATCTTCTTGACATGATGCACAACCATGTCTTTCTTCTTTTATGTTATCTACGCTTCTGAGATTTAAGAAATTCTTGTATTTACTTTTCGGCGACAGCAATGGCGAAAGGAGATGATGTAGTTCGTAAGAAGAAGAACAAAGTCTTAAGAAAACGACTTAATGCTGACCCTTCTACTCTGTCTACACGTATTGCTAGTATTATTGCTGCTAAACAGAGACGAAAACAAGGAAAACGTCGCCAGTGTGAGGTACTTGTTACAAATTTTTCATTCATTTATATCCAAAATTAGGGATTAGTACAACATGGGTTTGGTGTTTCTTTGCTAGGACATTTCTTTGGATTTTGGATTACCGTAAGTGTGGTTGCTTAAGATGTTGGACTTTGGATTACCGTAAATTCGGTTTAGTAGATAGAAATTAGTTGTTCACCTTTTCGTGTGGTATAAATATTTTACGATTCTTTGTCTTGCTAGTATTTTCTTAGAACAAATTTGTAATGTGTGATTGCTTACAAGTCCAAGAGCTTTATTTCTTAGTAGTATTCTTTGTATGTTTTATCTTGCGTAGATATGGTATGCGAGAGTTTGTGTATCTCTATTTCTAAAAGCATTATTTTCTTGTTTTGCAGTGAAGCGGTTATAAAGAATGTCGAGGACAAGCGGATATTGAATAAAGAAATAAGTGGATCCAGGTAAACTTATTGGTATCTTTGGAACTCTTATATTTTTGGAGTGATAAAGAGTTATCTGCCTATACTTAGCATTTATGGATCATCGACGAGTTGAACTCAACATGAACGCAAGTATCATATAGCGATTATTTTTGCTTCTTATATTTTTGGATGATAAGTCATCTCGCCTATACTTAGCTTGATTATGAAACTTCTATACTTAGCAGTTATGGCTCATGAACACAACGAGAAATTGGATTGAATGACTTCTTTTGAATGTTGGAATGTTAAATTGGATGGATGACTTCTTTTGAATGTTGGAATGTTAAATTGGATTGAATGACTTCTTTTGAATGTTGAAATGTTTGAATTGGATTGTAGTGTAACAATTCCTGGGGATAGGGTACCTGCAGGGTAAAATGAAAGGGAGGGAACATTAATATTGACCAGGTCAATAAAGACTGACTTTTTTTTTGGTAACAAAAAGATTCGTAACGGCAAATAAGTGTCACTAATTTTTACCAGGATAGTAGGAATCAGTCAACGTTGACCTGGTCAAACAATTAGTAACCCTGGTAAAAATTTAGTGACCTAAAATTCTTGGTTACTAAATTTTTACCAGAACACTGAAGTCGGTCAACGTAGACTTAGTCAATGTATTTGTAACCAAAAAAAAAAAATAGAAACGGTCAGACGTCAGTTACGAATTTTCATTTCGTGACGGTGGAATGTATGTTACTAAGTACGTCACAACCCCAAATTCGTAACGGTGACATGTTGGTTACGAATATTTGTTACACATCTCGTTGTAACGGTCTTTTTGCGTCATAACTCCATTTCGTGACTGAAATAGTGTGTTACAAAACGCAAAATATGGTGTAGTGTGCGGTTCGGAAGGGTGAACTACAGCATGTTCACTATCAGGCATGGCAACCTTGTTGTCTATGACTCTTCCACTCCTAAGGATTTTAATAGCATTCACATGATTGGATGGTCTCTCACCTATTTCATTAATTCCTCTAGGGTTGGGTTGAGTTTGACTAGGAAACCTACCTCTTTCTCTCAAAGATTCATTTATCTGACTAATCTGAGTTTTCAACTCGAAAATAGCCTGAGAGTTAGCCTGACCTATTCTCTTATTTTCTTCTAAACCTTGAGAAACATATTGTTGAAGCTGCACAGTGTTACGAGTTAACAAAGCAAGATTCTCTTCTAAACTCATAATCCTTTTATCCGAAGGGTTCAAATTGAACCCGAGTGAAGGACTCTTAGTATAGCCAAAGCTCGGGGGAACACGAGAGTTACTAGACCGACCTTGATTCGGCCCTTAGACCAAGAAAGGTTTGGATGGTTTCTCCATCCAGGGTTATAGGTTTCCGAATAAGGGTCAAACTTTTGACGATTATCAAATCTAGCATTATTATAAAGAGCATTGGCTTGCTCTTCAACATTATGGCCTTCCCAAAAAGTCTCTATTCTTCCACCACTACCACTAGAATGACCTAATTCTAAGGCTTCTAACCTTTTGGCTATGGCTGCTATTTTAGCATCAGACTCATAAGATCCTTCTACCCTATTGACATTTCCTCTACTTAGAAGAATTGTTTTTTGGGGTTCCTTACTATTTTCCCATTGTTGGGTCTTATCGGCGATTTCATTCAAAAATGTCATCGCCTCATCAACAGTTTTATTCTCAAACCCACCTGTGCATAAGGACTCAACCATGGTTGTTGTCGAATAATCTAAACCCTCGTAGAGGATCTGAACTATCCTAACCTTTTCTAAACCATGATGAGGACATTGAGATATTAAGTCATTAAACCTTTCCAAATACCTATATAAAGATTCTCCCTCTTGCTAAGAAAAAGTGCAGATTGCGTCTTAATAGACGATGTTTTATGCCTAGGGAAAAACTTCTGTAAAAACGTAGCTGTAAGTTGGTCATAGGTTTTAATTGACTCAGAAGCCAAACTATATAGCCATGATTTGGCTTTATCTTTTAGGGAAAATGGGAATAACCTAAGTTTCAGCTCATCATCATCTAGGTTTTTAATTTTCAGAGTACTACAAACTTCTTCGAATTCCCTAATATGAAAATAGGGGCTTTCACTTTCTTTCCCTAAAAAGATTGGGAGCATCTGCAGAGTCCCAGGTTTCAGTTCATAATTTGCCTCAGTTTCAGCTAACTTGATACATGACGGACGAGAGGTCCTAGTTGGGTTTAACAAAGCTTTTAAAGTTGCCATTTCTGGCACTACCAAAGAACTAGGAGTACTTTCTTCACTAATTGTCAAGTTTACAAAGCTGAAATTTCCAAAAACGGGGCTCTCAAAAGAAGAGTCTTCGAGCTCCCCGTTTTCACAAGAAGAACTACTAGGTTTGTCACTAATCAAACGACCTAGAGTGTTTCTTTTCCAAGCCCGTTCTTTAAAGACCTCGGGCATACACTAGAAAAATAAAACAAAAGAAAAAGAAAAATCCTAAAAGGAAGGGAAGTTCTATGCAAACATAAACAAGTCTGACTCCACCACAGCAAACCTAATGATATCTAGCAAACAAAAAGCATGATGGCTCCACTTAGATTGTTTTCTAGACCAGCTTCTAATCGTTCGAAAGGGAATTCGTTACAATTTAAGCAAACCCCTCTGGATCAATCCGAGTCAAAGTAAGTTGAATCAAGGCGAGGGAAGCTCAGTGGAGCTTTGATACCCAAGGCCTTACCGCTATTACCAGGCGGCGCAGTCACGCATTCAACTTCACAGAGACCATCATGAACTTCAAAGTATGCTAAAAGAGTAACCAATATTTTTCGAGCGACTTTCCTACTAAGCTCGTTACCCTATCGGTCTTGTTCTATTCCAAATTTTAAGGCTTAGGTTCGCGTTAAGTATTGTTTTCCTAAGGCGGGCAAGAAGAGAACGGTGATGAAATCCGAACCCTTATCTTATATGGCCAGTCCTTGCCCTTTACTAGGAATTTAAAACAGTAGTTTTCAAGTCCTCAAAGCATATATTCACACGAAGGAAGACAAGAACTCGCTAGCGGGGATTCGCGAGTGTTTCGACAAACTTACCTCCGTACCGGACGGGGGGATGAACCGTTGTAGTCGACTCGGGCCACGACTCCTATGTCATGTATGAACCCGAGGGGCCGAGGTGATATCGTAATCACCGTCCTTCTCTGCAAACAGTTTAATATTTAATACTACCCTTCCGTAGGGTTTAAAAAAAATAAGGAATGTCCGAATGTCCAAATGTCCAAGTCCAAAAAGTAAAAGAAAATGAAAGTCTAAAAAAAATAAAAATATCTAAAAAAATAAAAATGCCTCTCGCATTGTCTTTAACTCCAAATCTTTAAGTATCCACCAAAAGCTTTGGCAAATTTTTCTTTCGCTCCAAATCCCAAAATCTGAAAGTAAAAGACAAAAACCCAAAAACGTAAAGAAGAACAAATAAATAAAAACCTAAAAAAAAAAATCTAAAAACTCTAGCCTAAAGACAAGTACGCGTCGGCGGCGCCAAAAATTGATGTGACTCAATAATGTTGTAGTAATAAGGTTCGTTGAGACTTGTGAATTAAAGCAAAAGATTTTAGAATTATAAAACTTAAAAACAAACAAAGCTTAATATAAAAAGTGTTTTCAAGATTAAAAATAGACCAAGGCTCCGGATTCCACAATTCCTCCTAATTGATTGGTTTATAATGATATTTCAAGAATTATTGTTAAACTCTTTTTCTCGTTAATTCACTATTAATCTATATGGTGTCCAAACATTAAATTGTAATCCCTAGGCATGAATTATCAAAGAATTGATTCTGAGCATAACACATCGAATTGATTCACAACTAATTAAGAAAACCAAATTTTATCTTTGTGTTGATCCTAGTGAATTAAATAAAATAAATAATTAAAGAAATTATAAAAGAAATTACCAATCAATCATGAGTGAATAGTTTCCTCCGTTGCCTCGATCCTTTGGGTATTTTAGCCGCTCATCATGTTGAAAACCCTCTCAAAGAATTTATTTATGCTCAAAAATGGTTTACAAATGATGAATAAAAGGAGAAATGATGAAAACCGGGTTTGCAACAGTTATAGTTGTTGCAAACACTGTTACAAACTACGATAGAGATAAAGTGCTTCTGTTACGGTAGCTGCGACCCACGGCTGGTAGTCGTTTTCTTCGTTGAAAACGACTGTCTTTGATAGTCTGTTCTTCACGTTCTTCAGGGATGCAGCAGCAGAAAATGGTAATTCTGCAACACGATTTTCTAAGCTCTTGTAGTGTTCTAAAACCTCCCAAACTCCCCGTCTCTCTTCTATAACTTTCAAGCACTCAATATATACCCATCAGACACCACCAAACCTCGAGAATAACTCAAAATAATCCTCCATTACTCGGTGTTAAAGAAAATATTTTTGGGAATATTTTCTTCCCTGATTTGACCCTTCACGCGTTTCCTGGTGTTGACACACTCCCAGTTGGAGTACAACTCTGTTAATACACACTTTATCCTATAATACACACAGGAAAACCCATGAATATCTCGTGCCAGCTCGTGAATATCTCCCGTCCTCTGATTTCTTCCAACCGAGTATCTAGCCAATTTTTGTCGAGCCAAAGACCCAAACCAAGCCTGTTAGGCCCAAAGGAAGCTACCCAAACAATCTCAGCCATTTAGTCTCATGGGAAGAGCTTCAAATTCGCAACTAATTCTGCCCGTGAAACCAAGCTTTTCCCGTCAATTTCTGAATTTTGAAATGGAGAAGATGAAGTCCCCCTAACCAAACTGGGGGTGCGAATAGCAGGAGACCAACTGAGGTGCCCCTTAACCAAAGTGAGGGTGCCTTTAGTACTTTTCCCCGGGGGTCCAAATAACACTTTTTGAGCAACTTTTTCCACATATGTGTTTTTATCCAAAAACACCTACACACACATAAAAGCACCAAAATTAGTACAAAAATCGAGACTAACAATAGAGACAATGAGGACAATTCAGACACAAAAAATGTGTCTATCATCTTCACATGGCTCGCAGCTGCACAAAGCTAGGGAGAACTGGCTGGGGACCTCTGTCGAGCACTTGATGGGCGTGTTTCTAAAAGTGAAGAGGTATGCACTTGATGTTGGTATCTAAGCTAAGCCCGTTGTATCTCCTTACCTGCATCAATTTCACATTCAACAAAAACCCATATTTCCCATAACTTTAAAACATCTCTTCAATTCCATCTATTAATATCTCAAATCAATCGCAACAACTCACATCTCCAATGGCAGTAAACTCCCTTTTCCCTGATTTTTCGACAAAACTCTATCAAAATTCCAACTAGGAAACCCATTCTTCGTTTCCTTCTCAAAACTCTTAACACACTATTTCTACATCATTGATTCACTGATTCATAGAAGAATGAAAAATAAAACCCTAAAAATATAATTTTGGGGTTTCAATACGTATACCTCCTTATATTCCTCTTCATCAGCATCCATTTGATTCTGCATCACCTCCTAAAACACAAAGTAAAACCCCTGAAAAAGAATCAACACATCATGTAATCGGGACTTGCAACAGAGGAGCAAGGAAGGACCATAAAAAAAAGATGGTGCACGAGAAGAAAAAAATCTAGGGTGAGAGAGTAATAAAGGGAGAAAGGAATTCTTCAGTTTGAGAGAAGAAGATTGAGAGAAGAAGATAGTACCATTGCTTTGGAAATCGAATCATACCGGGTAAAACAATTTAGCATAACCTGAAGTTTTCTTAGCCGTCCAATCGAAAAACCCATACAGAATATCACGACCGCCGGATGATGGCCCCCGTTCAACGTCGTCCGTATGATAGCCCTGGCTATCATGGAGACAAACCTCATTCCTTTTTATAACAATGATTAACTACCAAATATAGTACAATAAGTTTATAAATGCATTATGAGTATAAACATTTTTTCCGGACCTAAAATGTTTTGGTCTGGACAAAATGGAAATATTTTCAAATCCGTCGGATGTAAATTATTTGTTCTTTTTATCGGCCGCGCACCAAAATCGGCTTTCTATGTGATCGACTCTTTGTATTTTGTTCGACACAAAGTTTTTCCCTTAAGGATCTAATGGCTACTGTTAAGTTTAATTACTATAGTAAATATCGTCGGCCCCCACTGATGCAGCAGTCATCTAGTATCTTTATCATCATTATGATCTTTTTCTTCAAATTATCATTTTGAAAAAGGAAAAAAGTTTTGTTTCCTATGTAATAAATCTTCGGTCACTTGTTAAATCATTAATGATAATGGAATAATCTTTCAAATTTAACAGGACATTATGAATGGGTGAAAATGGGAAATATGAATCAGAAATTGTTTTACAGGTTAAATCTCACAAACATCTTGTGGAGATGAATATTCATTTATATTCTGATAGGGTTTACAGGTTTTTAGAGAATACAAGTTCGGAAAATGGGTCATTTGTCCAAATATTTTTAAAATGGTTCTAATGGACGAGTAAAAATTAGTATGGGTGAAATGGACACCAAAAAATAGCAAGGATGAAACTGGATTCATTCTGGCTTAAACTTAAAAAGTAGAGAGGATGAAACTGGATGCATCGTGTGTAAATTAAAAATAAGAAAAAGTATTTGAAAAATGGGTAGGATGAAACTATTTACATCCTGGTGTTTATGGGTGAAACTACTCCTGCCGGATTTGGTAATTTGGGTTGTGTGGATGAGGAATTTATCTAAACCCTAAACAAATGCACTGCGCGGTGAGTGCTTGTAGATTCGGAGATCAATCTGTGCAAGTCCGGCCTAAACCAAGAAATGGCCGTTCCAGACTTGTTTCGGTCACAAAGTGAAGGAGATGGGGTTGATCTTAGGGAGGGAAGCGAAGAAGGTGTTGAGATTGTGAAGGTGTAGACTTGCTTATGACTTGAAACAGGAAAGTGAACAAGCTTACGATTGGTGTAAGCAGGCTCTGGGTGTTTTCTTGTTGTTTTTTCTCCGTTGTTCTTCTGTTGTTTGGAAATAGGGCGGAGAACCTATTTATACAAGTCATTGAGTCTTATTCACGTCTCTCGTGGGAAGTGGAGGAAGTGGAGTGATGGAGTAGTGGAGTTGTGCGTTGGTGATACACGACCAGCCTTGCCCACTTCTCCTGTTCATCTCTAACCATCCATGACTTCCTAACACGTTCTTGTGATGGCGCGTTGCACGCTGCACGCTGTAAACCGCCAGACCAATACCCTAGTATGTATCCCCCAGTTTGTGACATGATTGATGTATGGAATGTGTGGATCGTGGATCCACGAAAGATAGCATGTAATACTGAATTGAATAACTGTGTTATTCAGGAAGTCGATACTTGTGAAGTATCGTGTGTATTTTATGTAGGTACTACATCATGGTGTGGTAAAGTGATGGGTAATGATGCCTCACTGACCAATTAACTCCTGACCAGGGTTGTATAACCAGGTTGGTGAAGTTGGACGGATGAGATGATCTTTGAGACACTCATCTGCGACCGTTAATGAAATTAGGGTTTTGAAGAGGTGTGCAGGCATCACTCTTCAGCTTGGTCGAAACCAAGCATGGGAAGGATTTCAGAGAGGACCGACCGAGCGTGCGTGTAGATAGCATGCCGGTGTACATGTCCATATCTCACTGTCCCATGAAGGTACGATCTAGGCCACTCAATTTGACCGGCAAAGAGGAGTGGTCGAGATCGATTTTGCAATAGGAGTTTGATGCCGCAAAAACCGCGCACCATGCTCTTTTCCGGCGCGTGTTCCAAGACGACCTAACTTGGTCGGTCTTGGCCGATTGGTTTGACGTGAAGATGGTAGGCTGGTGTTCACGCCTACACCTGATTATCCCATGAAAACGTGATCTGAACCACTCAAATCGTCCGGCGAAGTTGAGCGGTCGAGATTAGTTTGCGGTTTGGGAGGTGTGACCACGCAAGTTTGGATGTGCGTTTTGGGATGGCCAGGCATGATATGCCTTGGCCGATCAAGTGAGGGGATAGACGGGCCCACGGTGGTCATGATGGTATGACCGGACCTGCTTAATCTAATCTGTGACCCTCCATTCGTGCTTAGGAGAAGATGGACGCTCGTGATGGCTTGAAACCCTAATTTTGGCTTTCATAGCCGTGTGACCATGCTCCCTTTGGGCGTACAAATTTGTTACAACCAAGCATGGTTGGTCTTGACCGATTGGTCAAGTGTGTAGGCGGGCCCTCGGTGATCGTGTTGACATGCTATGGGCCCTTTGAGTATACATCTACACCCTCCATCTATACCTGCGAAGATGGATGGTTGAGACTGCTTTGCGACACATGTAATATGCCGCAAACCCTAATTTAGGGTTTTCCGTCCATAATGTTTGGTATGAACGTTTTTTGGCAAGTTAAGCCAATGGCCGACCGTGCGGGGTCGGCAGCGGGTATCTCATACCTGCTTGGGGGTAATGGAATTGATCTGGGTCATCCAATCATGCTTATGGAGTTGGATGACTGCGATCTTATCTGGACTGATACGGTCAGTCCGGATGCTCAATCGGGCTAGTATAACACACCGAGAGGGGCTCAATCGGGCTAGTATAACACACCGAGAGTCAGCCTGTCACGGGTATTTCGTACATGGTTTCATTATAGTGCTTGGAGGTTCGTATTACTCAGAAGAGTAACACTCGATCGTCATGCCACACCGATAATGAGTACTGGAAATACAAGGCTGATATGAAATTCACAGGATGGGATTGTTGCCACATGCTCCAACCTGGAGGAATTTCATGTATTCACAGAATGGGATTGTTGCTACATGCTCCATTCTTGGTGAATTAAGTGAGGGAGTATCCAACACTTATTGATGGCTTTATCTTTTACAAGATGTCAGCGCATAATTTTTCTGGTTTTTTTTACAAACTTAACCTTGAATGAAAATCCACCATCAACACCTGGCTATTTTTATATTTTTGTCCATTTAAACAGTATCAAAATCTAGATGTCTTTTTCACCCAGGAATTGTTGATTTTGGTCTTTTTAACAAATTTTGTGATACCAGTTGTTGATGGTGGTTTTTAACTTAGGGTTAAAATCGTAAAACCCTAGTCAGACAGTGACGTCACAGGACTTGAGTAATAATGTCTCGCACTTATTGAAACCTTTAATATGTCTGCGAGAAAATTACCAGGGTACCTTTTTTTTTTAATACTAATTAGGGTTTCGATAGGACAAACCCTAATTCCCACACCACATGTGCCAATGACATGCCGTGCCGCCCACACCTCGCGCCAAGGCATGCCAACCATGCCAGCCGCACCACTGTGCCAATGGAAAACCATTCCAGCCACATCTCCGCGCCAAGGCATGCCAACCATGCCAGCCGCACCACTGTGCCAATGGCAAACCATGCCAGCCACATCTCCGCGCCAAAGCATGCCAACCATGCCAGCCGCACCACTGTGCCAATGGAAAACTATGCCAGCCACATCTCCGCGCCAAGGCATACCAACCATGCCAGCCGCACCACTGTTCCAATGACAAACCATGCCATCCACGTCTACCACGCCAAGGCATGCCAACCATGCTAGCCGCACCATGCGCCAATTGTATGCCAAACCCTTGGCCCCGCCATTCCAAGCAAACCACACCTTTCCTTGGCCCCACCATGCCAAGCCGTCCATGCTAAACCCTTGGCCCCACTATGCCAAGCCACCCGCGCTATTTTTTGCCTTGGACCCACCATGCCGGCCTTCCCCATGCGGCTACCAAAACGAAGGCGTGCGACGATCAACGACCACCCTTCCCTCCTAGATGCAAATCTTAGCCGTCCAAGGTCGCCAAACAACGCATGGTAACCTTTGGCCTAAAACTCTAGTTTTGGCCACGCCAAACCGCGCCAAGGCATGCCATGTCACACGTGCCAATGGCATGCCAACCACCTTTCCGCGCCATACCATGCCTACCTTCCCTATGCGGCTACCAAAACGAAGGCGTGCGACGATCAATGGCCACCCTTCCATCCTAGATGCAAATCCTAGCCGTCCAAGGTTGCCAAACTACGCATGGTAACCTTTGGCCTAAAACACTAGTTTTGGCCACGCCAAACCGCGCCAAGGCATGCCATGCCACACGTGCCAATGGCATGCCAACCACCATGCCGGCCTTCCCTATGCGGCTACCAAAACAATGGCGTGCGACGATCAACGGCCACCCTTCCATCCTAGATGCAAATCCTAGCCGTCCAAGGTCGCCAAACAACGCATGGTAACCTTAGAATTCTTCTTGAGTTTTACTTTCGGGCTGTTTTCACCTCCCGAACGAACTCAAAACCTAAATATTCCCTCGTAAAGAAATAGGAAATTCTTTTCCGTACAGAATGGAGGGGCGGACCATCAAAATCCGAGTCCGTATGAGAATTCTACATCGATTAGTAAAGGGCGTTAATTAGGGTTTCAACATACCAAACCCTAATTTAGACAAAGACGCAAGCGCTTCCCTTCCAAGACACACACTGCCAGTGGCTCCACTCCACGATAAATCCATGCCGTCCATGCTTTCATGCCGCTGGCTACCAAACAAAGGGTTGCAACGATCAACGACCACCTTTCCATCTAAGATGCAGATCTTAGCCTTCCAAGGTCACCAGCTAACGCATGACCACCTTTGGCCCAATGCCAAAATCCTATCTTGGCCACACCTAAGCCATGCCGGCCATGCTTCCATGCCGCTGGCTACCAAAACGAAGGTTTGCAACAATCAACGACCACGTTTCCATCTAAGATGCAGATCTTAGCCGTCCAAGGTCACCAGCTAACGCATGAACACCTTTGTCCCAACGCCAAAATCCTAGCTTGGCCACGTCTAAGCCATGCCGCTGGCTACCAACCAAAGGGTTGCAATAATCAGCGGCTACCCTTACTCTCAAGATGCAAAATATCGACCGTCGAGGGTCACCACCGAGCCGGCAAGTCTCCCGAGATCAACTTGCCAAATAGCACCAACGTGCTACATGTTTTCCACAAAAACACTCGAGACATCAACGCATGTCACAAACTGGGGGATGCTCATTGGGTATTGGTTTGGCGGTTTACAGCGTGCGGCGTACACTACGCCCGTTATAAGAAAGTGTCATAAGGATGAGGCGGTTAGTAAATACAGAGAGTAATGGTGAAACACTTTCTTTTATGGAACATCAATTCCAAGCGTTACCGGTTACCACCTCCTCCCATTTAATCATCTATTTTCCATTTCTTAATGAGACCAGAGTACGTTTCACTTCAACTTGTATAAATAGGCATTACCTATTTACACCGAACAACAAGTTTTGGTCGGGAGCATACAACACTCAGAAATCACTTGCTAGCTTTCCCATCTGTTATGTTTCACTTTTTGATACAAGTCAAACAACTACTCTTCCAGAATCAACTATTCTGGTCTCAGCACTTTCTTCGCTTCCCTCCCTAAAACCAACCCTTCTTCTTCACTTTGTAACCGAAGCAAGTCTGGAACGACCATTTCTTGGTTTAGGCCGGATTTGTACAGATTGATCTCTCGAATCTAAAGTACTCCCTTGCAGTACATTGTTTAGGGTTCAGACTCAGTTTCTCAAACACTCACGCAAAATTACCGAAATCAGCAGAAACCGTTTTCACCCTCAAACACCAGTATAACTTCCCGTAACATTAGATGGAGGAAAAATAGGAAGTTAGAGAAATACTGGGACTTTCCTTTTGAATCTGTTTCAAGAGTATTATTACCAAGTCTTTCAGTCCACGTATTATTGACACTCCCACTCAAGTTAAACGTGAGTTGGCGAATGTTCAACTTGCCACGTATTATTGATTTTTTGAGGAGATGAATCTAACTTGTAACTCTTTGTTGGAAACACTTTCACGAACAAAGATATGGATAGGACAGTCAACCAAAAACTCTTAAAAAGGAGTAGTCTGGAGTTTTATTGAAAAGTATCTCTAATGGGGTTTTAGACTCAGTTTTTGATGCAGGTACTTTGTTGATTACGTAGCAGGCAGTAGTGAAAGATTCTGAACAGAAAGACTTTGACATTGATGCATGAAATAAGAGTGCTAGACAGGACTCAGTGATATGCTCAATACGTCTTTCAGCTAGACGAATTACACCTGAATTGTTAAGAAATGGAGTGAACTTTTGATATTCTCATCCATTATCAGATTGGAAAACTTCTATTTTATAGTCTGTGATGTTTTCCATCTGTTTTTTGAACTGTATAAAAGTTGGAAGAGCATCTGACTTTTGAGCAAGTGGAAAAATCCATGTATAACGAGAAAAAGCATCAAGTAAGAGCATATTAGAACGATAACCATTTCTCGACAACGGTGGAGATGCCAATAACTGAGAGACCAATAAACTTAAAGGTTTATCAATGATTGTACTACTAAACAGGGAAAGGAAGTTTCTTGCTCTTACTGACATGGCAAGAGTGACTAAAATCAAGTCTTTTATTGGAAATAGGTAAAGAAAACTTGCTAAAAACTCTAGTGACCGTACGGATCATTGGATGACCAAGACGCCGCTGCCATACGGGTAGAGTGTTTGACAGGAAAGACTTTGGTTCAATCTGATCATTTATTCCTCTGACATCTTCAAAGACATAAAGCCCATTTTTATTCCGTCCCCGCATCAGCATTGTCCCCATGCTTTTGTCCTTCACAATTGATAAACAGATAACAAGTTTGTTTTAGTATTGTATTGGGAACATGATATATTTTATTAAGCTAAAAGGAGCGGTTTTTATGAGTAGAGGTAGCGTTACCAATGTTTGCAATTAGTAGAGAATTACCATTTCCAACTTGAACATGTTCAGTACCTTCATCATGAGGGATACTAAGGTTGCCAATTTCTGCAGTGAGGTGATGGGTAGCACCTGTATCTGTAACCCATGCAGTTAGCATTAGTTCCTCCTCCAGGCAGTGCAATATAAGCAGCTGGTTGTCTTGGCTGTGTCACATATTCCTTGTCAAAGCGATACCAACACTAGGTAGCAATGTGGTTTCGCCTTCTACAAATTTGACATTTATACCTTGAATTGTTGTTCCTTTGATTAGGTGGACGACTTGGCTGATACTGGTTGCGTGGACTCCTCTGATTTGGTCTTGAGGATGATGTTGCAGTGTTGGAGATGGCCACATCAGCTAATGGTTGTTGCAGTAATGCCATTTGTTGCTCAAGCCGTGTATCAAAGGTCAGAAGATGATCCTTATACGTTTCCATATTCATCTCATCATCAGATATAACATATCCATATGCTGCAAGAGTATCAGACAAAGATTTAGCTTTATTAAAAAAGGCTTGCATAGTCAGATTACCTTTGGAAAGATTATGCAATTTTCGTCGCAGATGCATCTGATGAGCCTTTGTTTTTGGAGCTGTAAATATGGTATAAATTAACTAGGTAAACCTTTGAATTACACCAAAGAGGAAAGAATAACTCTGATCCAGAAAGTAGTACAATACTAATTTTTACACAGAAAAGGCTTAATCTTTCCTTCTTAAGAGATGGGTATTTATAACCCTCCTAAATCTCCCTTGAGTTCCTGGATATCGTACACGTACACCATCTTGAATTCTTTCTCACTCTGACATCTCGAGTCCGTACACGTGTCCTTGATATCCCTTCCACTATGGAGCACCTCTGCTTCTGTATCGGGGCTACTCTCTGTTGGGACCAACTTACTATCGGCACTATTCCATTCAACTAGTGGGCACCATTTCTTTTTTAATATTTACTCATACTTTGTCATAAGGTGTAGGGTCTTGGAGTAAGTCCCTACACTCCCATCGCCTCTTCCTCCCAAGCTCATTGCATCTTCATGTTTTTCCATGAGGTGTAGGGTCTTGGATTAAGTCCCTACACTCCCATCGCCTCCTCCTCCCATGCTCGTTGCATCTTCATGTTTTGCCATGAGGTGTAGGGTCTTGGAGAAGGTTCCTACGCTTCCATCGCTTCTTCCTCCCATGCTAATTGCACCTCCACGTTTTATCATAAGGTGTAGGGTCTTGGAGTAAGTCCCTACACTCCCATCGCCTCTTCCTCCCAAGTCCATTACATCTCCACGTTTTATCATAAGGCGTAGGGTCTTGGAGTAGGTCCTTACACTTTGCTAATTCTTCCCCCACTCGTGTATTTTCTACTCCTTTGTCCATGTTAAGGTCTATGCATGGACAGGTGCTCATTTCCATTATGCGCCTACCACTTCTCCTTCCATATTTCCCCTACTCATAGTGAGCTTCCTCCATGTATTGTGTGAGTCATTCATGTCTTCTTCTCATTGCAAGTTCTCATGATTCCGTCGTGTCCTTCTCTAATATTTTAGGGTATCTACATTAAGTCCCACATCGATTTGTTTACGTATCCAAGGTAAGCGGCGAGTCATATACTTCAAAAAGTCATGATATTCTTCTTCACTCATTATCGGCTTATGCAGTACATATCACCTCCATCTTCTAGGTACGGTGGTACTCCATACCTTACTCGTGGTTGTTACTTCCGTATATGTAAGACATATGAGATACATCTTCACTTTATTATTTTTTCATACCTTGCCCATACTAATCACTCGTACAAGGGGGGTTGTTCAACTTCTCCTCATGCTGTCATCTCTCTGTCTTCACGCATGCCTTCGTTTCTCCTTGCTTCAAGTGCAAACCTCATTGACCTATTATTTCTTTGTTAATAACTGACAACATCCACCAGCGTCCCCCTCCATGGATATCGACGATCTCACATCAATCATACAGCCAATGATGCTTACTCACCTTACTCCTGGGTATGGGCTACTCTCATGCGCAGGCGCAAATCGCTCGTGAGGATCCAACGTACACGTCTCTACGCTGTAGGGCACCCTTATGAGCACATCATTCGTTTTCTGGCACAAAGTCCCCATGATGACCCGACACCCAGTTTCTTTTTTTTTTTTTTTTACTGCCATCTAGGCTAGGCAACCCATCATACGCCTTAAAATTTTCATATCCGTTCCTCTCATTTGAGTCCCAAACTGTCATGTTCATCTGTGACGGGAGACTACCGCTCTTTGCACTATTACTACTGTTTATGCGTCGCATGTATGCGTATCACTCTTACCCCATATGATGTGACATTTTACCTCGTTCTTAGCGAAAGTTTGTAGTATTCCCGCCTCTCTCTGTTCTTCATCTCTATATATAGACCCTCATTGTTATTCATTTTATTTTATCATCTCATTCTCTTTCTTGTTATTATTTTACCTTTGTGTTTCTTTAACTTAATATAACATGAGCGATTCTGATTCTAACAGCGATGATTCCACAGGCGAGAATAACCAACTTAATCATAGCACGGATGCGGCCTCTGATGAAGATACACTCACCCCAAATGTCTCTCAAAGTGCAGGTACTTCCTCCCGTAAACCTCGTAAGGGTCGAGTTATTTCAACGCAAGAACGTCGAGAACGTGAGGCGGACGTGAAGGCTGGCTTGAGAAGGTGATACTCTTGGCGATGGTTTCGACCATGCCGCCCGTTCTTCTATCCCTGTTGCCACTGCTACTGATGTGTCTTGGCTCTTAGCACGTGAGCCTTCGAAGCCTTTATTCCTTGATAGTGTCGAGGTACCGTACCTCACCGCTCATCGGGGTGATCATGCACTTCCCAATGTGTCTTTCCTTGGAACATCCACATATCCTCTCGTATGACCGAAGTGGGTAGACTGTGTGCTCCTTGAACTTTCTAATGCCGAGATTTTAGATGAGATTGGGATATACAACGCCCTTCAAGCTTCCAAGGTTAGGCATATAATACGCCATCAATGGGATCTTCGTCGTGTGGTTCTTCGCTGGGTGAAAGGGGTTCATACACTCTTGTTTGCTTGGGGAGAGGCTACTCCAACCCTGGAAGACGTCGTGGCTATCTTGGATCTCCCTATGCATGGTAATGCTCCTTATAAAAATGTATTGGAATCTCGTAATACCGAAGAGGAAAAAATGTGCAGAGTGCTCCGCCAAGCTAGGAGTTGTTCTCTTCAAGACGATGTTCCCTCGGGTGCTCCTAAGAAGAAGAAACGGGCTGGTCTTAAGGCATGGGCGGATTTTTGGTATACACGAGTTGCCTGTAAGTCCCCTGACTCATCGTCTTTGCCTATCATGTCGAGGTTCACCCCTAAGCATGAGCTTGCGGCGTTACTGGTGTTTTGGTTGTCCCACGACCTTTTTGAGTATGGTGTAAAGGATAATATCAAAGACGAACTCATAGTAATGGCAGTGTTGATGGTCAACAAAGTCTCTTTTCCTTTGGCTCCCATGTTCTTGGGGGGGTTGTACAGCTATCTTGACACCTTATCCGGTGACCTCCAGTGGGTAAATCATCCTGATCATATCATTGATAGTAATGCTACCATGGCTATCCTTCAAGTATGGCTATGGGAAAACTTCCGGAATTATCGTCCTTCCCCAAACTCCTTACATCTCCGCCATGAAGTTTGTCATCGTGCTGTGAACACTACTCGCGTCCGTCGTTCTACGCAGACATTATCTTATCCACGTCTTGCTCTCTATAAAGGTCTTCACCCCCATCGTGCCGCGCGCATTGTTGATGTTATGGATCGCCTTGAAGAATTCACCTTTTGGCCATATCTGGACGGTGCTTGCGGTTTTCCTACTATCGCTTTTCCTCTACTTCTCCTGATCATGAGGTGGTAATACGACTTGAAGCTGAGGTTGATTCTTTTGCTTGGGACTTTGATCTTGCGGTGACTCCTGGCCACATCCCAGGATTTTATGAAGGAAAATTTTGTGCTTTATCTTACAACATTCATCGTGTTGCTCGTCAGGCGGGTTTCGACCAAGGTGTTTGCTCTACTGCACTTCTTCCGTATAGTGATGATGATATATTTGTAGCTAGGTGCTTTCACCGGTTTGTGTTTATAGATGGGCGTTGTCGGGTAGTCGAGAGTTTTCCCTTTGAGAAGAATGTGCCTTATGGAAGTCGTGTCTTGTCGGCAACTTGATTCATGGCAACGTTACTGGCGGGATCAAGTTCTGAGGATGACTAAATTTTGTAGTCTTCCCAGCGAGACTAAAGAAGGGCCTACCCCTCCAGTTCTTCATCAACTGGTCGTATTAAGTTGGAATCGTCTATTTTCACTGCGGAAGGTTTACACTCGAGCACCCGAGGTAGGGTAGTTGGTCCCCGACGTCGTAAATCTAATCTTATTCGTTCGGCGGAAGAGTGCGATGGTGAGGTTCAGGAAGAGGTCTTGGCTGTTCTGATAGAGGTAAATTCCTTCCTTTTCACCCCGGCCATACGTCTTAATCTGATTATTTTATGATAATTTGTCGGTATGTTATAGTCTAACCGGTCACGGCGGTCTGGTCGTACCCCTATTACCTCCTCACCTGTTGCCCAACTCCCAGAAGTACCTGATCATGCCCTTGTCCCCTATGGTAGGCCTCTTTATTACTATATTCCTCCTCATATGTCGTTATTGCACGTGCTTATTCGTTTCTTATTTATTTTGTTCTATAAATACAAGCTGCTGTGTTTTTTTTTTTTTTTGTTATCTCCTCTTTCACTTGCTAAAAACATTTCTCTTTCTTCGTTCCTACTTTAGTCTATGAGCCCCCTCCCCCTCCTAGCTCTAGTCGTTCAGGTCGTTCCAGTCATCTCTCGCTTGCTGCTCAGGTATCGTCCTCTGTTCATCTTGCCTTCATATACATTAGTGTTTGGTCATCCCTAACTCCCCCTCTTTTTTTTTTAGGGAATGAAAGGTGGTCGTCGTATTTCGGAAGATCGTTCCGATTCCAATGACCTTAAACGTACCAAGTCGTCAGGCCATGGGGGTGAGGCTCCCCGTCCTTCGGTGTCCAGTTCTTCCAAGAGAAAGGTTCTTATGCCCACCTCTATTACCGACCCAAACGTACCTCTTGGGAACAACGGTGAGGGGTATGAGATTAAGAAGGGTGATCTTGCGAACCACGGTGAGGGGTATGTGCTGGTTTACGGCTTCTGGGTTGCCTGTAACCACGGTGCTCGTTATGCTCAGATCGTGAAGGATCATGGACATATACCTATTTGGGGGCCAGTTCCTCTTGGGGATGTTTTGGTAAGCTTCGTCAATGGCTTATTAGATGTAGTGGCTGGGATGGAGGATGAGGACGCCATGCCACACTCGGCTAATCGGCTAAGCGTTTGGAGGTCATTAATAGACAGTTCCGCAGGCTTGGGGTTTAATGTTCAATGGTTAAGTGATAAGCTAACTGCACTCGAGTTGGGCACTAGCAATCGTCATGCGGAGCTTTCTCAGATGATTGAAGAGGCTCGTTCCCGTATTCAAGAACATGAAGCTCGTCTAATTGCCCTTAGTACTGAGCAAAGATCCGTGGCTCAGTCTCTTGCAAAGCTTTCGATCAGTATTACTACCGAGAATAATGCTTTGGCCGAGGCTACCTCTCAACTTCGTGAGCTGGAAACAGAGCTTGAGTCACTCCCTTAGTATGGTTGTATTGTAGTATTTTGACATAGCGTCACTCTCATATGTGCGCATGCGAGTTGTTTATTAAGTACATGGGCATGTCGTGATAGTCAGCCCTGCATTTTCCCCTTTTCTTAGGACTGCGGAAGGTATGTACTTGGTTAGTCGTTGTGCCAAGACATGTGTCCGTTTGAATCCTCTTGTGTGTTTGGTTTATCTATGGAAGTAATCTTTCGTGTGTTATTCAGCGTTTATCAAGTTTGTTTGTTTTTTTTTTTTTTTTTTCCGTGTATTTCCTTGGGAAATGTGTTATCCCTTGTAGTATAAAATCCAGTCTTGCGGTATATTAATCTATACTTCAGTCAAATATTCTCTATCTTTGTTTTTTACAACAAAACTCTACTTGGCTGGAGTGCATGGCACATGCAATGATGCCTTCGCAGGCTTCACGACTCATTCATATGCTGGGGGTTCTACGTATATGTGAAGATCACTTTGCTAACATATATCAGCAGCGTGATATTGAGCTATCTCATGTTGAAGCCCAAAAGTCTACCCTTTTGTCACGTAACTATGTTGTTCCTATTGATTTGGAAGAACAACGACTGGCTATAAAATCGGAACGGGTTCGATTTTTTTATGCAGAGTGAAGATTGTAGGTGTTCCATCAATATGATTATGTTTGTGTTGGATGGTTGAATCAGTGTTTATCCGCCAACAGTCTGCATTGGTTACTTCATCCATCATCATCATTTTTTTATTTTTTTTTGTTTTTTCGTATGGCTACTCGTAGTTCTATGAGCATTTGAAAGTGTTGTTCACCAGTATAGATGTTCTTGGATATGGTTGTAGTATTCGTTTACTCGTACTTAGAGATTTTATGTTCTCGTCCCCTTTTTTTTTTTTTTTAGGGGAGATAATTAGCTTGGTTACTCCATTGGGCAGGGATGTCTGCCTTTGCTTGCATGGGGCTTATTACTCATAGTTCCATGATCGGTTTATGCTATGTGCATAACGTATTTATGTACTGCCTCAACCTTAATATTATAGGGGATGACATTTGTCGATGTTAATATATCGTTTATCATCTTGGTGTGTCTGATGACAAAAACACCGATGTGAAGTGTTGATTTAGAGTCTGTTGATTTTTTTTTTTTTTTTTTGTGTTCGTGCATTGATTGACACGTTGAAGCACTGTTTGTGCATGGGTCTTTGTTATTTATGTAACAGTACCATGGTCTGTCTCCCTTCTGTAATTAGTACCATGATCATTTGTCTCCCTTACGAAGAAAATGGTACCATGGTCTATCTCCCCTACGAATCATTAATTGTTGATCCTACTAAGGTGGGCATTATCGAGGATTCTCTCCTCACACTAAGTGTAGAGGTTGGTCACTTATCGACTACTTGCCCTTCTAAGGAAAGTTTATGTTGGAGCATCCTACCAATATTATGGATAATCACTTTGGTTCTGCAAGCAAATCACACCTAGTCTTGGTGTATCTAATTGCTCTTGCTTTCTTTTGTTGTAAAGCGAGCCACACCGAATCTTGGTGTATCTGATCGCTCTTTCTTTCTTTTGATACGAAGTGAGCCACACTGAATCTTGGTGTATCTTTGTTGCTTTTTCCTTAAGGCAGCCACTGCTATTATATCCTGCCTCCCTTTTCGGGTGTGCATGGTTGAGTTAAGAAAATAACACAAGGTAATATTTGTGCCCCCAAAAGATTTTATTTATGAGATAGAAATTAACTTTTACATATAAAAAGTCTTAAGCCACATTCCATTGACCTTATCATTAGCCTGGCCCTTACCTTTTCCTTTGATTTTGCTTCCATCAAGGCGTTCGAGCTTGTAATACCCACTCTCCGCCGCTTCTCGGATACGCTAAGGTCCTTCCCAATTAGGAGCAAATTTTCCTGCACTCTCATTACGTGGTACGTGGGGCGCGATGGAAAGCACTAAGTCTCCTACTTCGAAACTTCGTGGGATGACCTTTTGGTTATATGACCTTGCCAGGCGATCACGATATGTTGCTGCATGTGCATATGCCTTGTCACGACGCTCGTCAATACAGTCTAGTGCCATAAAACGCCTATTCTCGTCGATGCCCACCTGCCGTGGCGGTCAATACTCTAGGCGAGGCCACTACCACCTCTGCCGGGTATATGACGTCTTCACCATATACTAGACTGTAGGGTGACGCACCGGTTGAGCTTCTTTTTGCAATGCGGTATGCCCAAAGTGCCATGGGTAGTTCGTCATGCCATAGCCGTTTGTTGTCGTATAAGTTGCGACTGAGGATCCGTAGCAAGGTCTTGTTGGTTGACTCGGCCTGCCCATTTCCTTTGGGGTAGTATGGCGTTGAGGTATTGTGTTTAATGTGAAATGATGCAAGAAGGTCACGTACTTCGTTATTGACGAACGGAGTGCCGTTGTCTGATATGAGGCATATTGGTATGCCGAAGCGACTAATGATGTTTTCTTTGATAAAGGCCACAACGGTACTTCTGTAGTGTGCTTCAATGGGATCGCTTCAACCCATTTTTGTAAATGACTCCGTAGCTGCAAGCATATACTCATCTTTGGTTTGATGACTTAGGCGTAATTGGACCAATGATGTCTAAACCCCATTTGTGGAAAGGCCATGGTGTGACAATGCTGTGCAGAGTGGTATGTGGTGCGTGAATGAGGTTCCCGTGTAGCTGGCACTGCTCACAACGCTGAACATATTCCGCCGTATCATGCTCCATGGTTGGCCAATAGTACCCCGCATCATATAGCTGTGTAAACAATCGTGCCTTTCCTTGATGCTCACCGTCATGAGATATTTCCATTGCACTTAAAGATTCTGCAGGACCCAAGCATCTTAGAGTGCGTTGATTAAAACTGCGACGGAACAATTCCTCTTCGATCACAAAGAATCGCTTGGATTTCTTATCAATTTTAAGCGCCAAGTTCTTATCTTCGGGTAGTATGCGTTTACTAAGATAATCCAAATATGGTGTTCTCCAATCACCATCAGACCCGTCAGCTACGCAAACTTCTTGATATTGGGGTGCTACTTGGCATCCTTCACAGGTGTCTTGCAGCTTTGTTGCCTGCTTTACCATATCCGGCCAATAAAATCCCACTCTCTGGATCCGCCTGTGCAGAGCAATTGATAGAGTATGTCCACACGTGAGCTGGTGAATCTCTTGAAGTTTGGTTTCAGCTTCGACCAGCCCCAGGCATCTACATAATGCACCTCCTGACGCAATGAAGTACAAGCTGCCTCCTAAAAGTGTATAGGTCTTTAGTTTCTTCCAAGGCAAAGTACGTGCCTCTGGTGCTCTTTTTAATTCTAGAATGATTTGTCGACGTCAATCATTTTCGTCTTCATATATGAGGTCCTCCACCCAAGTTGAGGGTTCATTCCTTCGAATAACAGTGATAGTCTCTTCATCTCCATCTATTAATTGGAGACTGGAAGCCAATGTACCCAGAGCGTCAGCATGCTTGTTAGAGGTTCTAGGTTTTTTACGAATGGAGATATGGGAAAAATGTAGAATCAATTTCTGAGCCTTCTCTCTATATATGGCTAGAGTTGGCTCCTTGACATGGAATTCCCCTTCCATCTGATTAACCAAGAGTCGCGAATACCCTACTACTTCAAGGTTTCGTATATTCATAGATTCGGCTAGTGTTAAACCGATGAGGAAGCTTTCATACTCTGCCGCGTTGTTGGTACAGGGATAATCTAATTTAAACGAGTGTGAGGTGCTCTTTCCTTTTGGGCTGATGAAAACGACTCCTGCGCCCCCATGCGTCCCGTACGACGAACCATCAAAAACATTTGCCAAGGCTCTTCTTCCGTTGCCATGGCTATCTCCTCAAACAATGCTATGTCGGTGTTGTCGGATCCTGGGAAGGCTGCTAATAGGTCCGCGATTGCTTGTCCTCTTACCCCATGTGGTCGAAGTGGGATGAACGAGAATTCCAAGAGTCGCAGGGCCCATTTGCCTACTCTACCATTTTGAATGGGCGTGGTAGTTAGGTAAGTCACCGGGTTGGCTGCTGCAATGACATATGTTTGGTGTGCCAAGAGGTAATGTCGCAATTTTGAAGCTGCCAATAACAATGGGAGGCATGCCTTTTCCACAGGCGAGTATCTGAGTTCAGCCCCCTTCAGAGTCTTACTGATATAATAGATAGGTATTAGGTGTGTGTCACCCATGTCTTGTGCTAAGAGAGCGCCAATCGTCGTTTCTATATTCGCAAGGTATAAGTGCAGTGTTTTCCCTTTGATTGGCGGCCTCAGGACGTACGGGTTTGTTAGGCAATGCTTGATGCAATCAAAAGCCTCTGCTTGAAGTGGTCCCCATGTGAACTGAACATTCTTTCGGAGTAATGGGTAAAAGTGTTGCATGTCTTGGGCAAGTCTGGGATGAACCTTCGAATATAGGAGATTTGCCCAATTAGGTGTTGTAACTCTGTCGTAGTCGTCGGGGCGGTCATTGTAAGTATTGCTTGAGCTTTGTCCTTATCCATCTCGATGCCTTTACCCGTTACTTGGAATCCCAAAATTTTTCGGAGGTTACACCAAAAATACATTTGGCAGGATTCATTTTCAAGTTTGTATTCTCGGCATCGAGTGAACACTTTGCGCAAATTAGGGATATGATCCTCCTGCGTTTACCCTTAACCACGATGTCATCGATGTATATTTCCATTGCGGTATGGTTAAGATCATGAAAGATAAATGTCATTGCTCATTTGGTATGTAGCCCTGCGTTCTTTAGACCAAAGGGCATGACAACATAATAGAAGTTACCAATAGGTGTAGAGAATGTTGTCTTCTCGGCATCTAACTCCTTCATTTTGATGCGGTTATACCCACTCTGACCATCCATGAACGAGCGCAAGTCATCATCTGATGCGGAATCAACCAACATGTCAATGAGGGGTATTGAGAATTCATCTTTGGGGCAAGCTTTGTTCAGATCTCTGAAATCTACACAGCAGCGCAACGTTCCATTCTTCTTCTCATTGGTACAATGTTAGCCAACCATGTAGGATGATGTATAGGCTTGATATATCCAAGGCTAACATTTTAGTTATCTCTTATTTAATTTTGTTTTCGATGTCGTGGTGAAATCGTCTGCGAGGCTGCTTCACCGGCTTGCTAGTAGGAGATACTTTAAGCTCATGACATACTAAAGATGGATTCAGACCCGGCATATCTTCATAAGACCATGCGAAAATATCTTGAAATTCTCTTAATAAATCTTCTAACGCCTTGCTTTCTTCGGTGGTGAGGGAAGTTCCAACTTCTAGCAACTTAGGGCAATCTGTCGTGCCTATGTTTATTTGTCTCGTAGCCTCGTTGCTTTTAGGTTCTGGCTCGGGGACGATACGTTCCCAGAATTTGATAGGGTCACCACTTTGACCAGGTGTGTTGGTTTCTGCCATATTGACCTCCACTATTGGTGTGGTTCCCTCCTGTGATTGCTATAAGCGATAAACATGACGCCCATCTGAGCGCACTTCCTTCTTAAACCTTGAGGCTCCGGTGTTATTGCTCCGCTTGTGTTTTTCGATTAGTAGACGTTGTCCCTTCACGATAAGTGGTTTCCCAATCTGGGATAGGAGTGGAATAAATGTGAGTGATTACTTCATTAGGTTCACTAAGGCCAGTGTAGAATGCGGCTTCCGCCATGTATGCTTCCTCAGGTGAAAATGGATTTTCTGTCGCGGAGATGCGCTTTTGTTTTCCTTTTAAGATGAACTTGACGCATTGGTGATACGTGGAAGGGACAATTCCATGCTTGTGGAGCCATGGTCGTCCTAACAACATGTGATAAACTGTTTCAACATTCATGACGTGGAATGGTTCTATAGATCGAAGAGGTCTGCCTTGACCTCTAGATTAATGGTACCTATGGTATCTTGACTTAAACCTCCAAACCCTTGGATCTGGTTTGAGACTTCCTTATTTACGAGTCTTTAATACCCATGGTTTGTAAAATGCTATAAGGGACTAAGTTCAAGGACGCTCCGGTGTCGATGAAGGCACGCTTGAAGGACTTCTTTCGAAGGGATGCGGTGAGGTAAAGTGGTCTAGTGTGATCACAATCCACTAGACGATCGTCCTCTACGAAAATGTGATTACATTAGTGGGCAAAGGATATCGCCTATCAAGGTATGCCGTCATATTTTTCGTTAGGCTGCGATACGAGTAATGAATTTCATTTGCCATCGGCGCTGAGCTTGTGTGAAGCCTAGGGAATCGAAGAATTTTGCAAATAGTGGTTTCTTTACTACCTTTGCATCAATGTACTCGGTGTTGTCTGCTATATCCATGGCTGCAACCTCTGCCAAGATGTCTACATGTTCGTCATCATGCGCCTCGGAACCTTCATGTTCGCCCATCTGCACTTCGCCCATCTGTACTTCCAAGTCTTCTTGTAATACATCTTCTATGTGTGCAAACATTGCTGCTTGGTGACCTGCGAACGGATTATCTTGGATCTTATTAGTGCCCAGATCGATTTCACCTTTCTTCATGCGGTTGTGAAACCTCCATTGTAATGTGCGGCATTCCTTTGTGGGATGTTCCACTTTGCGATGAAATAGGAAGTAATTCTTTTCTCGTTTGTCTTGTTCCGTTGGCTCCTTTGGGGGTGTTGGTAGCTTGATGTCATCATTGCGGATCCATTCCTTAAGCAGGTCAAGAACTATGTCAAAAGAACATGGGTACTCAGGAGGTTCCTCTCTGTCGTTGGAGTTTGCTGGTCATTTACCGCGTCGCTCTTCATTGTCTTTGAATGGTCGACGTCGTTGGTTACCTTCATCCCGAGCATATGAAATGTTGTGAGGCCAAGTTTTGCTTTCAGCGTCCATTTCTTCTTCTGTAGAGTCCGTTCTTGCGCATGATTCTTCTAAGTCGGCAAAATTTTCCATGCCAGCGTTCTCTAATACTCGCCGTGTCTGCAGAGGTAAGGCAGCAATGCAGATGTTGACCAGCTCCTTCTCTGGGATGACGATGTTGCACCTCAAATATTCCATCCGGAAGCGTTTGACAAACACAGTCTTTTTCTCACCTACGCGGAATCGTATCTTGCATAAGTCTGAGATTGAAATCTTCAACGGCTTGGAGTAAAATTTACGCATAAAAGTTTGTTGTAATTGGTCCCATGTCTCAATGCTACTTTGGGGAAGAGTGATGAACCAAGTGAATGCATCTCTGTGAGAGACTTTCCGAACTCCCTTAGGCATACATGCTTGTTTGCAGCGTGTTCATTTAACATCAAGGTAAAGCGGTGTAAGTGTTCCATTGCATTGCCCGTCCCGTCTAATAAAGTAAACTTGGGAGTTTTATACATAAGAGGCATTGGGCGGGCCACCACATCATGAGTAAGCGGTGATTGAACCGTGAACGACTTGGACGACGCTTCTAATCCATACTTGTCTTCGATGTATTTGGCCATCTTTAATTCATCTATCGTGAAATTCTGTCTAGTATAACTCTGTAGAGTGAACTGGGGTGTGTGAGGGGTATGTACATCATGGGGAATAACAGATGTATGTTCCCCATTTATGTCTCTTGGCTGTAAAATGCCTGTTCCTGGTCTACCTCCTTCGCCAAGCGCTCCATCATCATGAGTTATCGGTGTGAGTGTAGCGATACGCGCTGCCAGTTCGATACGTCGTCGCTCCATATCTTGAAAATCCAACAATGCTTGCTGGAGTTCAGTAAGCCGCTCTCCATCTGTCTGTGCAGGATGTGGGATGTCACCAGCATCTGTAGTAGGATGTGGCTGTGCAATTGGTGTAGTCATTGTACTATTACTGAGATCAGAGCCCAGTAGAAGTCGCCAATGTAAATATGGTATAAATTAACTAGGTAAACCTTTGAATTACACCAAAGAGGAAAGAATAACTCTGATCCAGAAAGTAGTACAATACTAATTTTTACACAGAAAAGGCTTAATCTCTCCTTCTTAAGAGATGGGTATTTATAACCCTCCTAAATCTCCCTTGAGTTCCTGGATATCGTACACGTACACCATCTTGACTTCTTTCTCACTCTGACATCTCGAGTCCGTACACGTGTCCTTGATATCCCTTCCACTATGGAGCACCTATGCTTCTGGATCGGGGCTACTCTCTGTTGGGACCCACTTACTATCGGCACTCTTCCATTCAACTAGTGGGAACCATTTCCCTTTTAATATTTACTCATGCTTTGTCATAAGGTGTAGGGTCTTGGAGTAAGTCCCTACACTCCCATCGCCTCTTCCTCCCAAGCTCATTGCATCTTCATGTTTTTCGATGAGGTGTAGGGTCTTGGAGTAAGTCCCTACACTCCCATCGCCTCTTCCTCCCATGCTCGTTGCATCTTCATGTTTTGCCATGAGGTGTAGGGTCTTGGAGAAGGTTCCTACGCTTCCATCGCTTCTTCCTCCCATGCTCATTGCACCTCCACGTTTTATCATAAGGTGTAGGGTCTTGGAGTAAGTCCCTACACTCCCATCGCCTCTTACTCCCAAGTCCATTACATCTCCACGTTTTATCATAAGGCGTAGGGTCTTGGAGTAGGTCCTTACACTTTGCTACTTCTTCCCCCACTCGTGTATTTTCTACTCCTTTGTCCATGTTAATCGATACATGCATGGACAGGGTGCTCATCTCCATTATGCGCCTACCACTTCTCCTTCCATTATTCCCCTACTCATAGTGAGCTTCCTCCATAATATTCGTGCGTCATTCATGTCTTCTTCTCATTGCAAGTTCTCATGATTCCCGTCGTGTCCTTCTCTAATATTTTTCGGGTATCTACATTAAGTCCCCTGACTGACTGTTTACGTATCCAAGGTAAGCAGCAGTCATATACTTCAAAAGTCATGATATTCTTCTTCACTCATTATCAGCTTATGCAGGTACATATCACCTCCATCTTCTAGCTACTGTGGTACTCCATACCTTACTCGTGGCTGTTGCTTCCGTATATGTAAGACATATGAGATGCATCTTCACTTTATTATTTTTCCATACCTTGCCCATACTAATCACTCGTACAAGGGGGGTTGTTCAACTTCTCCTCATGCCTGTCATCTCTCCTGTCTTCACGCATGCCTTCGTTTCTCCTTGCTTCAAGTGCAAACCTCATCAGCCTATTATTTCTTTGTTAATAACTGACAACATCCACCAGCGTCCCCCTCCATGGATATCGACGATCTCACATCAATCATACAGCCAATGATGCTTACTCACCTTACTCCTGGGTATGGGCTACTCTCATGCGCAGGCGCAAATCGCTCGTGAGGATCCAACGTACACGTCTCTATGCTGTAGGGCACCCTTATGAGCACAGCATTCGTTTTCTGGCACAAAGTCCCCATGATGACCCGACACCCATTTTTTTTTTTTTTTTTTAAATGTATCCAGAATGATCAAGAGAAATTCATAATCAGTTGTAATAGGTGAACATTCTAGAGAAATGCAGAGTATATAGTACGGACCCTGTAGTGCCTATAAATAGGAAGTGCGACACATACATTTGTAAATTGTAACGAAGCAAGAAGTGAATAATAAAGTTAAAGAGTTTTGAGAGTTTAAGAATTAGTCTTGCTTCCAAGGAGCTCTATGCTAGCAACACAACTATGCTCGTATATATCTCCGGAGTTTCTATCTAAAATTTCCAACAAAGACTGCGTGTGGAGCAAATTTTTAGAAAATACTTTGCCATTAAGTTTGATATAACGGCTGAAATGCAATTATGCTAGGGCAAGTCATAATTGTATCGGTGCGTTTTTTGTTTTTGTTTTTTTCACATTGACGGTCCGTTAATGCATTATACCATTAAGTAATAAGTTTCGGGGCAATGTTTTCACCCTTCGTATATATGTAAGCTTCTCTAATCACTGAATTGCTTTGTGGTTCGCAGCGATGTATTCAAAAGGCGAAGTATAATCGTGCCAGCAGTATAAGTTTCTCGTACTTGAGCAAACGACGAGAAAGCTAAGCAGCCTAAGCTCGTCAACAACTTTGACGAAGTTGAATTCTTACTACTTCGTTACAGTTCACGTCGTCAACCATTCTTGCGAAGAATTTTTTTTTTTTTTTTTTTTTTTTTTTTTTTTTGATCGGTCAAGAGGAAAATTCATTGAAAAAAGGTACTTAAGGGGTACTCAACCCAATAAAAACAACCGGAACAAAAAAAGGGAAACCGAAAGGGGATTCGGTCACCTAAAGAAAGACGAAAAGAAATAAAAGTACAAATAAACCAAGAAGATCTTGCGACCTTGCTTCTCAAAATCAAGCTCAATGAGAATGATAGAAATTCGTATCCCACAATGCTATCACCATATTGGCCGTTAAACCTAGCATTTTAGTGTTAGACTCCGCCCAAAAGAAAGCTTGAATCTTGATATCTCTAATCAAACTTGTCAAATTTGTCTTCTTGTTGTTGAAGGTCCTTGCATTTCTTTCTTTCCAAATGCACCACCATATTGCAACCGGAAAATTGTTCCAAATGCGATTAAGACGCTCATCACCCCAATCATGACTCTAAGTTCTTATAGTTGTGGCGACATTAGAGTTGTAGGTCCAATGGAAACTGTTGGATATTTTCAATATCTTAGAAAATAAAATGGTTTTATGTTTTGGTTTGCCGCTATGACGGGGAAGTATTCTGTGTTGGATAAACACAATGGATGTTAGTTGGAGATGAAGAGACACCTTTAATAGGTGTGATGGTTCATAAAAGACAACCATTCCCAATAGACACCTTATGTGTCTTTTGGAAGTGAAGAGGCATCTCCAATAGGCATGAATATCCCTATAAATAGTGAAGGCATTTTCCCATTCTAAACAATCAATTCAACTTGTTTTCTCTCTTTCTAAAGCATCATCAGAAATTCTTTCTAGTGTGTTCTTGATTGGGTCAAGAGGTGCAAACCTTGAATCCAATTTCTCTGTTGTAGGGCTTTCATTGTATCCTGAAGGCATTATTTCACATACCTATTGCAATCGCCAATTGATATTGGGAGGGTAGAAATAATCGTCTAAAAGAAATCTTATGAGCCTTGAAAGTTTGGAGTACAACAATTTCTTTTAGTGTTATCATCCTCCGTTTTTAGCCCAAAATTTTCCAACAGTTTTAGACGATTATTTTCCAATAGCGGAGGATGAATTAATTTAGTTTACATCCGTCTCCTAGATTTTTCCGATGGAAAAGAAAAATCGCGGCATCAGGGGGAGATGTTTAGGAAGAAACAAGATAAAGAACACGAGAGACGACGCAACGAAGGGGAAAGAGTTAACAAAGGAAAAATATGGAGTGTCGTTGTCACTTTTCTCCGGTACAAACTCTATCAGGATATCAGAGTAATTTTGGAAGATCGGTGCCTAAATGCCCAACGGTTATTGCTAACGGAAACTGCCAACGAATCAGATAAGTATCCCTATATATATGCATGTTTTCTTTCTGCGTTTAAAGGTACATATCCATGAAACCATGAAAGAAAAAAGGGATAATGACATGTTTAAGCATCATCTGCGTTTAAGATCATTGACTAATGGTTTTCTTATTTGTCTATACTTGAAAACATGTCTTTTCTTGGTAGTTGTTGGTAATGAAACATTATAACCGCCTGATAGTACTTAGTAACTTATTCCATGTGAATGCAAGTAAGCCACATCATTGTGATGAAAAGATACAAGACATACTGTTTGTCAAAACTCCACAATAAACTCCGTTTGGTGTGCGCTTGCTTACCTATGTCTTTGTGTTGTGATTGTATCAAACATAGGAGAACCACACTATTAATGCTATTTGGTCGCGTGACATTAGAAAAGTATTGTCATGAATGCTCTAAGATTAGAGAACCAAAATGGAGATCACCATGGATTGTTATTTTTTGGTACGGGTATAATTCTTGCGGTAGGAATTATAAATTTAGAAGTCTGAAATCATAATTCTTTCATTAAGAATTATATGGTTCCAAAATTTGGAAATTGGCATGTCTTAAATGGCATCGAAAGGAAGGTGGAATACCGGTGAATATGTAACGTATTGGAAGATTGGCGGCCGACCAAATATCCAACGATGAGGTGTTACGATATTACCGATGCATAAATAATGAACATTTGCATTACATAATGTAAAATGTTTAATAGACATTGTCTATGTTTTTGGGTATAAATTTGTAGAAGATTGGGCATGAGTAGAGGATTTACTCATCGTAATAATGTGCTTGTTGAAATAGCACCTACAAATTTTCTATGCCTCTAGTGTATGCAAGTCTATAATGATTTTTTGTAAATTAACCGTAAATGTTAATTAGGATCACTAGAGAGGTTACAATCATTTTGTAAAATCAAATAGGAACATTTTTTTTCAGAATTGATTGCATGAGTAGATGAAATTAATGTGGATGAATGGCTTAGAACCTAACTTGTAGATATCTCATTTTTGGAAGAAGCCATCTCAAGCGGTCTTGATTAATTGTGAATCAGCTATGATCTATAACGTCTCTAACAAAGACTTATAATGAAAGGTCAAGACATACAAGTCTTGTACATTGAGCAGTAAGTCAATTACTCAAGAAATGAGTAATTGCAGTTATCCATTGAAACGGAGAAAACTTGGCAGACATATTTATGGAAAGTCTCCCAAAGGAAATGTTTTCAATGAAGTATAAAGAAATGGGACTAAGGTCTGTGAAGGAAGGTTGATCTCCCATAGCAGAAACCCAACCTATGTTTTGAAAAATATAAACAAGGTTCAATGTGGTACCAACAAGTTATGGATAGAGATTATGGAGCACTAATATAAAACTTCCCATTTCTAATTAGTGCTGGTTTCTGCAAGAAAATAGGATGGATGTAAATCCTTAATGAGTCTGTGATTAGTAAAAGGTGTATCGCAGAAACACCTTCGAGACTTACCTATATGAGTATGGAAATCAGGCCGTTTTCGAAGAGAAGAAGACCGTTCTCTAAAGAAGACTCATGAATCAAGGATATAGGCACATGGCCATTAACGTGCTTGGCTACAGAACACATGATTTATGAAATCAATATGTGTGGAGACTCCGGTTTTATCATAAGGGATACTTGGTTCAAGACTGGTTTCACCATAGAATCTCGATAAGGCTTTGAGTTTCTTACACTAAGTGAAGGTTCAAATCCAAAAGATACCTATCATTTATGTATTGATTTCAACGATGATGCTTAGTCTCAATTTAGCTTGAACTACGTTGGCTTGATCCCACTCGGGTACGTAGGAAGTCACTTGTGTGATGCAGCCACTCTGATTTAAAGGTTTTGTTTTATTTTTATTTTCATGTTTTTGGTTATTGAAAATATGGGGAGATTGTTGGATATTTTCAATATCTTAGAAAATAAAATGGTTTTATGTTTTGGTTTGCCGCTATGACGGGGAAGTATTCTGTGTTGGATAAACACAATGGATGTTAGTTGGAGATGAAGAGACACCTTTAATAGGTGTGATGGTTCATAAAAGACAACCATTCCCAATAGACACCTTATGTGTCTTTTGGAAGTGAAGAGGCATCTCCAATAGGCATGAATATCCCTATAAATAGTGAAGGCATTCTCCCATTCTAAACAATCAATTCAACTTGTTTTCTCTCTTTCTAAAGCATCATCAGAAATTCTTTCTAGTGTGTTCTTGATTGGGTCAAGAGGTGCAAACCTTGAATCCAATTTCTCTGTTGTAGGGCTTTCATTGTATCCTGAAGGCATTATTTCGCATACCTGTTGCAATCGCCAATTGATATTGGGATGATAGAAATAATCGTCTAAAAGAAATCTTATGAGCCTTAAAAGTTTGGAGTACAACATTTTATTTTAGTGTTATCATCCTCCGTTTTTAGCCCAAAATTTTCCAACAGAAACTACACACTTCTGCAAAATATGTCCAAATTCTCTTCGTCCTCCAACAACCGTAGAATCTATGTTGTAAAAGGCAGCGCCAAAGGCGCACTAAGCGTAGGGCTGGCGCCTGGGAAAAAAAGGCCCCCAGGCGCCAAATTATACCTATATCTGGTTTTTTCTAAAAAAAAAGGCGCTCGCCTAGGGCGCCAAAGGCGCTAGGCGCTGGGCTTGGCGCCTCGCCTCGCCTTGCCTAGCGCCTTTTACAACATAGCGTAGAATAGGTGAGCACTTGTTTCATCTTGCTCCTCAAAAAAACGATACAATCTATCCACATTCATGCCCCTTCTACTTAACTCATCGGCCGTCATCAATCTTTCGTGATATAGAAGCCAAAGGAAGAAGTTTAGCTTGCATGGGTAAGACCAAAGTGGCATGTGTTTGAGTGAGGAGGTATCAGGCATAAACCAAAGTGGATTCAAAAGTTTTGCTATCAAACGATTTTTGAGTAACGAGTTATCCGAGTTGGAGAATGAGTAACGAGTCATCTGAGTTGGAGAAAAACAAACAAGCTGTAAGAGAAGTTATATGGCCACCGCTTCTTCGTCACCGCCTCCAGTTCCCAGATCTGTCTAGAATTATAGTTCAATGAATGTTTGTAAATGTCTCACAAATATTACTTCCTTTTTTCTTTTTTTTTGGTAAACAGGATATATTAAACAGAAACTAAGTGAGCCTTACAACACACTAAGTGAGCCTTACAACACGGGGAAGGCTCTCCCCACTAGATCTTCATACAAAAGATTACCCAAAAAAGGAAGGGGATCGGAAATTTTCAGGTGCATACGTTAATTGGTAGAGCATGGTAATTTTACAATGATGTTCCGTTTTCCAGATTTTGCTCAACTTAATAATGAAATTCTCTCCAATTTTGTTATTCTTCTTATCACAGGAGGAGAGCACGCGCGATGCTCGCGCAAAAATAATGAATAAAGACTAACAGAAGCGTAAACAATGATGTAATTCTTTTGTAAATTAATTAGAAAATAACAAAAAATGATAAATGTCTAAGAAAAATTGATGGAACGAATACAATAAAGATTAGGAAAAACAACGTGTGCACGTACAGTCTCCGGCTCTCCGCCTTTTTCTTTTCTCCGTGAACATCTCTCTCTCCTTCACTCACAGGATATAGTTGTATATGATGAAGCAACTGAACTTTTTATACTACTTTCTTCACCAACAACTGCAAAAAAGCATAGCAACAGAATAATTTAGTACTTTGTTTGATTCCAAATTCCATAAAAAAAACAATCAGATCTCTATTCCAAAGTCAAGAACGGAAAAACCATTCTTAACCGGGTTCTACTCATCATTCTCCTCGAGACCCGGTCTAAAAAAATAAAAAATAGAAGTTTAGACAGTGAAAAGATATATCTTTGAAATCTTCAAATCTTTACTATTTCACAAAAAAGAAAAATTTAAAGTTTAGACAGAGTGAAAAGATATATGCGAGGGAGAACAGTTCTAGAGAGTTGTCCTAGATAATTCTGTAGGTCTAGGGAAATAGTAAGAGAGAGTAGATGATTCTGGAGATTTATTTATTTGGGTAACAAATATACGGTAAAAAACTCAATCCTTCACTTTGTCCAAAATAACCTTAATTAACATCAACAATGTATATTCCTGCAAATATATTAGAGGGCAAAATTGGAACAAAAAATTGCAGCCTCAACTAACCACGTTTGCTTTATATAAACTAACCACGGTTGCCTACACATGTGCATAAAGACTGAGTCCCTTCTAACCTAAGGCACTGAATTGGGGCCTCTCGAACTCTAAACAGAAAATTTTGTTTGCAAACAGCCTAAATTACTATTATACCCTTATTATATTTTTTTTGGACATGTCACTACGGGAAAAACAGTAATCTACAACTGTAACTTCACAACTCGTATATTTAAGGTTGTGAAAGGTGGTATGTTTTACAACTTTTGTCAGACAAAGGTTGTCAAAGTATAAAAACGTCCAACTCTTAGGACCAAAGAGGAACAAAGAGTCGTGATGAGAATCAAAATCACAACGTTTTTGTGAAAAGAGTAGTGACCACCTTTAGACTTTAACAACTCATCTCGTTAAGGTAGTGAATAACTCTACGACAACACTTGTAAGGGTTGTTGAAGATAAAAAAAATTACCTTTTGGAAATATGGTGTTTGAGAGATTCGAACACAAGCCTACTAGGTGTTAGCACAATCCCTTAACCATTATTCCTTCCTCTCAATATTGGTAATTTTGTCCTATTTTTTTATCATTACTATCACAACCCTTATAAGAGTTGTAAAAAAAAATGAAAAAAAGAATGAGGCTCAGGTGAGATGAGTTGAAAAAAATAAAAAAAATGAAATTAAACCATATTACACGTATTCGAAATAAATGCAATAAATATTATGGAGACTGTGAAAATGACCAGAATACCCTTATCGAAAAAAATAAATTAAATATTGTGATTTGTGAAAATGACCATATTACCCTTATTAGAAATAAGTGCAATAAATATTATGGAGACTGGGAAAATGACCATATTACCCTTATCGAAAATAAGTAAAGTAAATGTTACAGACTATGAAAATGACCATATTACCCTTATTGGAAAAAGTGCAATAAATATTATGCGGACTGTGAAAATGACCATAATACCCTTATAAAAAATAGGTAAAGTAAATGTTACAGACTGTGAAAATGACCATATTACCTTTATTGGAAATAAGTGCAATAAATGAAATCTGTCTTCATCTAACACACTATGAAAATGACCATATTACCCTTATTGAATATACACGCAATAAATATTATGGAGACTGTGAAAATGACCATATTACCCTTATTAGAAATAAGTGCAATAAATAGTATGGAGACTGGGAAAATGACCATATTACCCTTATCGAAAATAAGTAAAGTAAATGTTACAGACTGTGAAAATGACCATATTACCCTTATTGGAAATACACGCAATAAATATTATGGAGACTGTGAAAATGACCATATTACCCTTATCAAAAAAAAAGTAGAATAAATATTACAGACTGTGAAAATGACCATAATAAGGGTAATATGGTCATTTTCACGATCTGTAATATTTGCTCTACCTATTTCGATAAGGGTAGTCCTGTCATTTTGAAATCAACAATATTTACTTTACTTATTATCGATAAGGGTAGTCTGGTCATTTTCACAGTCTCCATAATATTTGTGACACTTTTTTCCAATAAGGGTAATATGGTCATTTTCACAGTCTATAATATTTACCTTATTTATTTTCAATAAGGGTAGTCTGGTCATTTTCACGATCTCCATAATATTTATTGCACTTATTTCCAATAAGGGTATTATGGTCATTTTCAAATCCGTAATATTAACTTTACTGATTTTTGATAAGGGTAGTCTGGTCATTTTTCACGGTCTCCGTAATATTTATTGCACTTTTTCTAATAAGGGTAATATGGTCATTTTCACAGTCTGTAAGAATCACTTCACCTATTTCTGATAAGGGTAGTATAGTCATTTTCACAGTCTCCGTAATATTTTTGCACTTTTTCTAAAAAGGGTAATATGGGCATTTTCACAATCGGTAACATTTACTTTACTTATTTCCGATAAGGGTAGTATAGTCAATTTCACTGCCTCCATAATATTTATTGCACTTTTTTCCAATGAGGGTAATATGGTCATTTTCATGATCAGTAACATTTACTTTAATTATTTACGATAAGGGTAGTCCGGAATAATGTTTGGGGAATATTCAAAAGGAATCTTACCTGTAAATGGATGGATTTCATCGTTCTTTTGAAATTTCGGACTTATAGTAGTCCACTGACGGCCAGGTTTCGATCTCGGAGCTAAGGTTTGCATACAATATGCCAGAATAGGGTTGGTTTATTGTTTCGTGGAATATTCCAAAGGAATCTTACCTGTAAATGGATGGATTCATCGTTCTTACGAAAGTTCCGACTTATAGTAGTCCACTGACGGTCATGTTTCGATTTCGGAGCCAGGGTTTGCATACAATATGCCAGAATAGGGTTGTTTAATGTTTCGGGGAATATTCCAAAGGAATCTTACCTGTAGATGGATGGATTCATCGTTCTTACGAAAGTTCCGACTTATAGTATTCCATTGGCGGCCAGGTATCGATTTCGGAGCCAGGGTTTGCATACAATATGCCAGAATAGGGTTGGTTTAATGTTTCGGGGAATATTCCAAAGGAATCTTACCTGTAAATGGATGGATTCATCGTTCTTATGAAATTTCGGACTTATAGTAGTCCACTGACGGCCAGTTTTCGATTTCGGAGCCAGGGTTTGCATACAATATGCCAGAATAGGGTTGGTTTAATGTTTCGGGGAATATTCCAAAGGAATCTTACCTGTAGATGGATGGATTCATCGTTCTTATGAAATTTTGGACTTATAGTAGTCCACTGACGGCCAGGTTTCGATCTCGGAGCTAAGGTTTGCATACAATATGCCAGAATAGGGTTGGTTTAATGTTTCGTGGAATATTCCAAAGGAATCTTACCTGTAGATGGATGGATTCATCGTTCTTACGAAAGTTCCGACTTATAGTAGTCCACTGACGGCCAGTTTTCGATTTCGGAGCCAGGGTTTGCATACAATATGCCAGAATAGGGTTGGTTTAATGTTTCAGGGAATATTCCAAAGGAATCTTACCTGTAGATGGATGGATTCATCGTTCTTACGAAAGTTCCGACTTATAGTAGTCCATTGGCGGCCAGGTATCGATTTCGGAGCCAGGGTTTGCATACAATATGCCAGAATAGGGTTGGTTTAATGTTTCGGGGAATATTCCAAAGGAATCTTACCTGTAAATGGATGGATTCATCGTTCTTATGAAATTTCGGACTTATAGTGGTTGGTTTATTGTTTCGTGGAATATTCCAAAGGAATCTTACCTGTAAATGGATGGATTCATCGTTCTTATGAAATTTCGGACTTATAGTAGTCGACTGACGGCCAGTTTTCGATTTCGGATCCAGGGTTTGCATACAATATGCCGAATAGGGTTGGTTTAATGTTTCAGGGAATATTCCAAAGGAATCTTACCTGTAGATGGATGGATTCATCGTTCTTATGAAATTTTGGACTTATAGTAGTCCACTGATGGCCAGGTTTCAATCTCGGAGCTAAGGTTTGCATACAATATGCCGAGAATAGGGTTGGTTTAATGTTTCGTGGATTATTCCAAAGGAATCTTACCGTAGATTGATGGATTCATCGTTCTTATGAAAGTTAGACTTATAGTAGTCCACCGACGCCGGGTTTCGATTTCGGAGCCGGGGTTTGCATACAATATGCCGAGAATAGGGTTGTTTAATGTTTCGTGGGAATATTCCAAAGGAATCTTACTCGTAGATGGATGGATTCATCGTTCTTACGAAAGTTCCGACTTATAGTAGTCCACGACGGCCGGGTTTCGATTTCGGAGCCGGGGTTTTGCATACAATATTCCAGAATGGGGTTGGTTTAATGTTTCGGGGAATATTCCGAAGGAATTTTACCTGTAAATGGATGGATTCATCGTTCTTATGAAATTTCGGACTTATAGTAGTCGACTGACGGCCAGTTTTCGATTTCGGATCCAGGGTTTGCATACAATATGCCAGAATAGGGTTGGTTTAATGTTTCAGGGAATATTCCAAAGGAATCTTACCTGCAGATGGATGGATTCATCGTTCTTATGAAATTTTGGACTTATAGTAGTCCACTGACGGCCAGGTTTCAATCTCGGAGCTAAGGTTTGCATACAATATGCCAGAATAGGGTTGGTTTAATGTTTCGTGGAATATTCCAAAGGAATCTTACCTGTAGATGGATGGATTCATCGTTCTTACGAAAGTTCCGACTTATAGTAGTCCACTGACGGCCAGGTTTCGATTTCGGAGCCAGGGTTTGCATACAATATGCCAGAATAGGGTTGGTTTAATGTTTCGGGGAATATTCCAAAGGAATCTTACATGTAGATGGATGGATTCATCGTTCTTATGAAATTTCGGACTTATAGTAGTCCACTGACGGCCAGGTTTCGATCTCGGAGCTAAGGTTTGCATACAATATGCCAGAATAGGGTTGGTTTAATGTTTCGTGGAATATTCCAAAGGAATCTTACCTGTAGATGGATGGATTCATCGTTCTTATGAAAGTTCCGACTAAGTTTGAAGTCACAACCCTCCCGAAGCTTATAAGTTCATAATTTGTATGCGACTAGTCGAAATTGGCTTAGGAAGCACAAAGAGAAAGCACAAAAACACAAAGAAACACACCAATTATCGAATTCATTTTTCATTTTCCCGATTCATTCTTATACAGAGTTTTGGATTTTTTTATATCGGAATGTCGATAACAATGTCCTAAATTTATTAATATTTTTTTTGGTTTTTTTTTCATGTCGAAGGTTCATAATTAAACGAGAAAACATGAGTTCGTGTTAACACATATAGAAACATACTTGCTCTCAATCCGCATGAGCATCCTAAATAAAATATCAACCGTTAAGATTTTTTCTTGATCCGCATGAGGGGATCAGACGAAACGTGGTCCGTCGATCATTTTAATTCTCTAAATCCCTCTTTTTCATCTTCATTCTTGATTGAATCGACTTAACAAAAAAAAAAGACCCATCTTAGTTCTCATCTGCAATTTCCGGTGAAAATCATCACAACCTCAGTCACAGAAACTCATCAATCGAATACCTTAGATCCATCTTATACAAACCCTAAATCAAACGAAACCCAACTTCAATTCGTAATATGCTACCGATTTCTTCTTTCACTCATACGGATCAAACCGGAGACTCCTAATTCACTGAAGAGCTTTCAATCCATCTCTCCTCGCCTCCCCAGCAAAAACCCAAAGAGAAGAACAACTTTCTTCATCCCTAATCTGCAATCATGGGTAAATCTCATTCTCTTGCTCTCAATTCTATCGTGTTTTATGAATCAGATAAACTGGTGAATCTGATAATCTGATAAACTGGTGATGAACTGGGTAAAATCTTCTCATTTTATTTTGATTTTGAATCTATGTGTTTTCTGAATCTGATAAACTGGTGATTTTTGATTTTGTTGCAGGTAAGGTTCACGGATTTTTGTTTTCCTGGTAGAATGGTGATTCTGATTCATATTACACAAAACCCCTTATTTCTTCTCGGTAAGAATCAACAGCAGCAACTTCTCACCATCAAATCCATATCTAATTAAGAACACTAGTACCTATTATCTCACATCTCTAACTAGTAGAAAAATTCAGCCCTAACCCAAGTTTCCTATGCTTCAATTGCTTCAATTTTCATAAACCAATTGAACATGTGAATACCCAATTTTCATTTCAGTTTACAAAAAGAAGACTCCCTCTTGTTACAACCGGTTTTGCCTTGCCGTCGACCAAGCTTATCATCACTTTAGACTATGGGTTCGATAGTCAATATCAAGGCTCAAGAGCTTCATTTGAGACCAACAAGGATAAGGAGAAATGGGCAGAGATTGGGGTTGATTTGGGTGAATTTGGGTTGTTGTTGTTTTGGCTGATGGGTATGTGTTATATTCAAGTTTTGCAGGGAAATGGAGTGTGTAGAAGTTGCTTCCTTGACTGATGACAACACCACCAGATCATGGCACACAAACTGTTTGAATAATTTCCTGAATGAACTCCTGTGCAATTTCAAACTCATTTGTTGTTAGATGAATATGTGTACAGGGGTTGCTGCTACAATTGGTTAGATTGAGATGGGTTTCGAATTGGTGAAAATTCGGTGGAGTTGCAAGGCTAAAACTCAGTTGAGAAGAGAGAAAGATAAACTCCAACAAAAGCAGGGAAAGTTAGGTGGAGTTTCAAGGCTGAAATCTGGAAATTGCTTGTAACTGCGGTGAGTAGGCGTCGGACTCTTATAGGTATGCTAGAGACCGATTTAGTCCATGAGGTCTAAATGAAAATTGTAGAGGAGATTGTTATCTTTCTATGGAGCTATTTGTTGTTTAATTTGAATCAAAGATGAATGTTTTATGCACCCGAAACTTTGACCCTCGTGCTGTTTTCAAGGATGTTATAAGTTGAGGATCAAGTAAGTTATAATCAAACTGGGTTGAGTAAGGTGTTTGGATTTGCCTTAGTTCTTATGTAGGGATTAAAATATATTGAACTATCAAACTTTAGAGATTTTTTTTGCTTGTTTTAGAGTTGAATTGATTAAGTTTTGATAGTTTTAGAGTTATTATGAAATCTGGAAATTGCTTGTAACTGCGGTTAGTAGGCGTCTTTATGGACCTTTATAGGTATGCTAGAGACCGATTCAGGTCATGATGTCTTAACGAAAATTGTAGAGGAGATTGTTATCTTTCTATAGAGCTATTGGTTGTTTAATTTGAATCAAAGATGAATGTTTTATGCACCCCGAAACTTTGACCCTCGTCTTTGTTTTCAGATATGAATCTACATCCGAAATTCATTTAGAATTCAGTGAAAAATCATATGGCAAGGAAGGCAACACAGCTGCAGAGCTGAGCTTGGTTGATTTGGTTTATGTAGAAGGGGGTGATGAAAGTGTTGGTAAATTTTCTAATTGTTCAAGCGATGGTGAAAATGCCGCTCAAACTCTTTTTGAAGATTCAGATACTTGTAGTAGTGATTCAAATATTTCTCTTGGTCTTTGTTATGGACAAGTTGGCGATGAAATATCGACTAAAATGGGAAATGGAGACTGATATGCTTTCTTCTTTTGAAGAGGACCCTGAGGTTTGTATGAAAGCTGTTTGTGCTCTCTATCGACAGCAAAGCTTCGAAGAAAAAGCTGCAAATGGGTTGATCCATAACTTGGATGCATCCAGGTATACTTAAGAATGCCCTGCACTTTTCCTTCATTTCGTCATAATTGAAAATTTATTTGGTTCTATCTTATACTTTATAATTCTATTATTCTTGTTCTTTGTGTCATAGATTGTTCCATATGAATGCTTACTGCACAGCACATGGTGCCAGTACCTTATCAATGTATTATTTATTTACCTAGTAACAAAAAGAAAAACAAGAAGTAGCTGAGTGTGTGCTTATCTTTACGCTCCCCTTGCTGTGTTTTCCCTATAATCGCACAATATTTTTATGAAAAAAAATAATTCTTAATTTTATTTTCAGTTCTAGATTACATTACTATCTTCTCATGGTTTTTCATTTTCAGTTATGTTTCATATTGATGTTATTCTATCTTGACAGGATTAAGGATTTGGCAGAGTTTCTCATAGAAGGGGACCGCAAAGGTGATCTCAAGAAGTCTGCAAAGGAGTTGGAGGAGGAATTCACCTATGTCGCTCTAGAAGACTGCAAGAGGCTAGCAAATAGCTACTCAAATCAGTTATTCAGTATCTACAAGGACAAACAAGAGTCCTAATGTGTCTGAGTTCTGCATTTTATGTTGCAGGTAAGAAAGGCTGCCAAGACTAAGGCAGTCCCATCCCCAAAGAAAAGGGTAGTAAAACAATCTAGAAGACACTGCCAGCAACAACAATGCTAGCACTAGAAGACAAACAATTATTTGAATTGGGACTGATAGAGATGGAGGTAGTAGCATTAAGTTATTGAATAAGATGTGTTTGAACTAGATGTATGCTCATGGTTGCAGTGTATGAAAATGAGATGCAGATGTTGGCGCAATTCTGGTGATACTGTAATACAGAGTTGAGCTGGTAGAAGCAAATTTATGTATTGTGTTTCTGGTAAATAGATGGTTATTTAAGTATTACAGATTTAATTTTGTATCTGAATTCTCAAAATTTTTTTTTTTTTAAAATCCAATATGTACCACAACTCAGAATTAGAATTGTCAACGAGATGTCATACAACTCTTCCCATTGTTGTCAACGAGATGTCATACAACTCTTCCCATTGTTGTCAACGAGATGTCCTACAACCCAAACAACGGTAGTGTATGAGTTATTTTCACAACCCAGGTATGGGTTGTGTTAGGCATTAAGATCAAGTTTCGAAATACTTTGACAACTGAAACAAACATTGTAAAAGACTAAACCACAACTATCTTTACGACTCATCTGAAGAGTTGTATAGATTGGAGGACTTTCTACAACCCCCCCCCCCTTATGCAACCTATGGAGAAACGTTGTCGTATATGTACGACAACTGATTTTTGGGGTTGTAGATTACTGTTTTTCCCGTAGTGTGTATTACTTGGATAAGATACGGGGGTAAAATGGTCAACCACAATTTACAGCTTCAACTTACTGTTGATGGGATAGTTCCCTTTATATAGTAGAATAGATATTATAGATGCCAAAAAATACATTTCCACTTCTGTTTTTCTTGCACAACACTTGACATAAACAAATGAAATCTGAAGGAGGGTGTAAAATATAATTTTCGATTTCTACTCCAAGTATGGTTGATTTCCCATTAAAGGTGTAGACGGTTTCCTGTGAGGAATTACGGTTTCTTGTAGACGGCATTTAAGAAAAAGATGTATTCTTAAGCCAAAATGGTTATACGATGATATCTGTCAGAATCCCCTAAAGAAACCCAAGGCAAATAAAATAAAAATACTTCACGAAAATTGTCAACAAACCATTCAAAGCCGCGTCTCCCATAAATTTTCTTTCACTCTGGGAAGAAAGGTTAGGGTTACCTTTGGATTCCATTCTTTTACATGGATTGCTAGTTTTTCTTACGAAACCAAATCTATTCAAGAAAGTTAGATCCTCACAGAAAGGCTTTTTGTTTCCACTGAAACATAGAATTAAAGAGCTCGGAACCAAACTCAAGCTGTTTTAAATACAAACATCATAAAGTAGCTGACGATTACTTTCCCCGTATTATAAATAGAGTCACACAACAACCATGCACAAAGAAGAGATATTCTCCTTCACATAATCATGTACACAGACCAACCATAACTGCTTAAAATTCAACAGAAATAAGTAAACCCTATCTTTCCCTTCTTTTCCTCCAAGTAGTTAATTCTAGGTATCTCAGAGTCGTCATTACCATCTCTTGGTATTTCATTCTCTTCTTCATCTAGCAGAATGACCTTTTCCCTGCTCACACAATTACAGTACACGCATGTCAGCGATACATATCTGTTGGAATACTGATATGTAATGTCTAGAGAATTCCAGAGTTGGGTCTAAGCAAAATCTTGTGATACAAGTGTAAGAAAATTCTAGACAACTCCATAATTGGGAAGGTCAGTGTGGAACATGATCAAATGGTTATGTAAAAGACAGAACAGAAAAGTCTAGGGGTCGGTCTTTCTAGCCTATACATTCCACATAGGAAGTTCTATCTAGAAACATGACCAAATGGTTATGTAAAAGACAGAGAACAGAATTATCTAGAGTTTATAAGATCTGCAAAAAAGACTAATCAAACAGTGCTATCTAGAAAAGTCTAGGGGTCGGTCTTTGTATAGGCAGTTCATCTGTCCATGGTAACTTGAGAAACAAAATAATAAGAAATGAGTTCAGAGAGTTTAAGCCTTGCTCCAAAACTAGTGCACTAGGAGCTCTATACGAGCAACTCTATCTTCTATGCTCTTATATCTCCGGCAATGATATCATTGAGAGTTTAAGCTATCTAACAATATCATATCCATGTTGCAAACGCCTCAATTTGGGCCAGAGGTACGTCACACAAACTAGAGGTCAATTTAGTGTCAATGGGAGCGTGAAAGAATCACCTGTCCATCAATGTGTCGCACCAGTACACTGCTCCAGGCATATCATCCCTTTTGCCAGTCTGAAAAGTCCTGGGATGAACCTTCGAATATAGGAGATTCGCCCAATTAGGTGTTGTAACTCTGTCGTAGTCGTCGGGGCGGTCATTGTAAGTATTGCTTGAGCTTTGTCCTTATCCATCTCGATGCCTTTACCCGTTACTTGGAATCCCAAAAATTTTCCAGAGGTTACACCAAAAATACATTTGGCAGGATTCATTTTCAAGCTGTATTCTCGGCATCTGGTGAACACTTTGCGCAAATTAGGGATATGATCCTCCCTGCGTTTACCCTTAACCACGATGTCATCGATGTATATTTCCATTGCAGTATGGTTAAGATCATGAAAGATAAATGTCATTGCTCGCTGGTATGTAGCCCCTGCGTTCTTTAGACCAAAGGGCATGACAACATAATAGAAGTTACCAATAGGTGTAGAGAATGTTGTCTTCTCGGCATCTAACTCCTTCATTTTGATCTGGTTATACCCACTCTGACCATCCATGAACGAGCGCAAGTCATCATCTGATGCGGAATCAACCAACATGTCAATGAGGGGTATTGAGAATTCATCTTTGGGGCAAGCTTTGTTCAGATCTCTGAAATCTACACAGCAGCGCAACGTTCCATTCTTCTTCTCGACTGGTACAATGTTAGCCAACCATGTAGGATGATGTATAGGCTTGATATATCCAGCAGCTAACATTTTAGTTATCTCTTATTTAATTTTGTTTTCGATGTCGTGGTGAAATCGTCTGCGAGGCTGCTTCACCGGCTTGCTAGTAGGAGATACTTTGAGCTCATGACATACTAAAGATGGATTCAGACCGGCATATCTTCATAAGACCATGCGAAAATATCTTGAAATTCTCTTAATAAATCTTCTAACGCCTTGCTTTCTTCGGTGGTGAGGGAAGTTCCAACTTCTAGCAACTTAGGGCAATCTGTCGTGCCTATGTTTATTTGTCTCGTAGCCTCGTTGCTTTTAGGTTCGGCTCGGGGACGATACGTTCCCGAGAATTTGATAGGGTCACCACTTTGACCGGGTGTGTTGGTTTACTCGCCATATTGACCTCCACTATTGGTGTGGTTCCCTCCTGTGATTGCTATAAGCGATAAACATGACGCCCATCTGAGCGCACTTCCTTCTTAAACCTTGAGGCTCCGGTGTTATTGCTCCGCTTGTGTTTTTTCTGATTAGTAGACGTTGTCCCTTCCTGATAAGTGGTTTCCCAATCTGGGATAGGAGTGGAATAAATGTGAGTGATTACTTCATTAGGTTCACTAAGGCCAGTGTAGAATGCGGCTCCGCCATGTATGCTTCCTCGGGTGAAAATGGATTTTACGTCGTGAGATGCGCTTTTGTTTGCCTTTTAAGATGAACTTGACGCATTGGTGATACGTGGAAGGGAGAATTCCATGCTTGTGGAGCCATGGTCGTCCTAACAACATGTGATAAACTGTTTCAACATTCATGACGTGGAATGGTTCTATAGATCGAAGAGGTCCTGCCTTGACCTCTAGATTAATGGTACCTATGGTATACTGACTTAAACCTCCAAACCCTTGGATCCTGGTTTGAGACTTCCTTATTTCTGAGTCTTTAATACCCATGGTTTGTAAAATGCTATACGGGACTAAGTTCAAGGACGCTCCAGTGTCGATGAAGGCACGCTTGAAGGACTTCTTTCGAAGGGATGCGGTGAGGTAAAGTGGTCTAGTGTGATCACAATCCACTAGACGATCGTCCTCTGAAAATGTGATTACATTAGTGGGCAAAGGATATCGCCTATCAAGGTATGCCGTCATATTTTCGTTAGCTGCGATACGAGTAATGAATTTCGCTGCCATCTGACGCTGAGCTTGTGTGAAGCCTAGGGAATCGAAGAATTTTGCAAATAGTGGTTTCTTTACTACCTTTGCAGCAATGTACTCGGTGTTGTCTGCTATATCCATGGCTGCAACTTCTGCCAAGATGTCTACATGTTCGTCATCATGCACCTCGGCACATTCATGTTCGCCCATCTGCACTTCGCCCATCTGTACTTCCAAGTCTTCTTGTAATACATCTTCTATGTGTGCAAACATTGCTGCTTGGTGAGCTGCGAACGGATTATCTTGGATCTTATTAGTGCCCAGATCGATTTCACCTTTCTTCATGCGGTTTTGAAACCTCCATCGTAATGTGCGGCATTCCTTTGTGGGATGTTCCACTTTGCGATGAAATAGGAAGTAATTCTTTCTCGTTTGTCTTGTTCCGTTGGCTCCTTTGGGGGTGTTGGTAGCTTGATGTCATCATTGCGGATCCATTCCTTAAGCTGTGTCAAGAACTATGTCAAAAGAACATGGGTACTCAGGAGGTTCCTCTCTGTCGTTGGAGTTTGCTGGTCATTTACCGCGTCGCTCTTCATTGTCTTTGAATGGTCGACGTCGTTGGTTACCTTCATCCCGAGCATATGAAATGTTGTGAGGCCAAGTTTTGCTTTCGTCCATTTCTTCTTTCAGAGTCCGTTCTTGCGCATGATTCTTCTAAGTCGGCAAAATTTTCCATGCCAGCGTTCTCTAATACTCGCCGTGTCTGTAGAGGTAAGGCAGCAATGCAGATGTTGACCAGCTCCTTCTCTGGGATGACGATGTTGCACCTCAAATATTCCATCCGGAAGCGTTTGACAAACACAGTCTTTTTCTCACCTACGCGGAATCGTATCTTGCATAAATCTGAGATTGAAATCTTCACTGGCTTGGAGTAAAATTTCTGCATAAAAGTTTGTTGTAATTGGTCCCATGTCTCAATGCTACTTTGGGGAAGAGTGATGAACCAAGTGAATGCATCTCCTGTGAGAGACTTTCCGAACTCCCTTAGGCATACATGCTTGTTTGCAGCGTGTTCATTTAACATCAAGGTAAAGCGGTGTAAGTGTTCCATTGCATTGCCCGTCCCGTCTAATAAAGTAAACTTGGGAGTTTTATACATAAGAGGCATTGGGCGGGCCACCACATCATGAGTAAGCGGTGATTGAACCGTGAACGACTTGGACGACGCTTCTAATCCATACTTGTCTTCGATGTATTTGGCCATCTTTAATTCATCTATCGTGAAATTCTGTCTAGTATAACTTTGTGGAGTGAATCGGGGTGTGTGAGGGGTATGTACATCATGGGGAATAACCAGATGTATGTTCCCCATTTATGTCTCTTGGCTGTAAAATGCACGTTCCCGGTCTACCTCCTTCGCCAAGCGCTCCATCATCATGAGTTATCGGTGTGAGTGTAGCGATACGCGCCGCCGATTCGATACGTCGTCGCTCCATATCTTGAAAATCCAACAATGCTTGCTGGAGTTCGATGAAGCCGCTCTCCCTCTCGTCTCGTGCGGGATGTGGGATGTCACCAAAGATTCGTAGTAGGATGTGGCCGTGCAATTGGTGTAGTCATTTTACTATTACCGAGATCGAGCCCGGTAGAAGTCGCCAATGTAAATATGGTATAAATTAACTAGGTAAACCTTTGAATTACACCAAAGAGGAAAGAATAACACGATCCGTAAAGTAGTACAATACTAATTTTTACACGTAAAAGGCTTAATCTCTCCTTCTTAAGAGATGGGTATTTATAACCCTCCTAAATCTCCCTTGAGTTCCCGGATATCGTACACGTACACCATCTTGACTTCTTTCTCACTCTGACATCTCGAGTCCGTACACGTGTCCTTGATATCCCTTCCACTATGGAGCACCTATGCTTCGGATCGGGCTACTCTCGTTGGGACCCACTTACTATCGGCACTCTTCCATTCAACTAGTGGGAACCATTTCCCTTTTAATATTTACTCATGCTTTGTCATAAGGTGTAGGGTCTTGGAGTAAGTCCCTACACTCCCATCGCCTCTTCCTCCCAAGCTCATTGCATCTTCATGTTTTTCCATGAGGTGTAGGGTCTTGGAGTAAGTCCCTACACTCCCATCGCCTCTTCCTCCCATGCTCGTTGCATCTTCATGTTTTGCCATGAGGTGTAGGGTCTTGGAGAAGGTTCCTACGCTTCCATCGCTTCTTCCTCCCATGCTCATTGCACCTCCACGTTTTATCATAAGGTGTAGGGTCTTGGAGTAAGTCCCTACACTCCCATCGCCTCTTACTCCCAAGTCCATTACATCTCCACGTTTTATCATAAGGCGTAGGGTCTTGGAGTAGGTCCTTACACTTTGCTACTTCTTCCCCCACTCGTGTATTTTCTACTCCTTTGTCCATGTTAATCGTCTATGCATGGACAGGGTGCTCATCTCCATTATGCGCCTACCACTTCTCCTTCCATTGTTCCCCTACTCATAGTGAGCTTCCTCCATAATATTCGTGCGTCATTCATGTCTTCTTCTCATTGCAAGTTCTCATGATTCCCGTCGTGTCCTTCTCTAATATTTTTTGGGTATCTACATTAAGTCCCCTGACTGACTGTTTACGTATCCAAGGTAAGCAGCAGTCATATACTTCAAAAGTCATGATATTCTTCTTCACTCATTATCAGCTTATGCAGGTACATATCACCTCCATCTTCTAGCTACTGTGGTACTCCATACCTTACTCGTGGCTGTTGCTTCCGTATATGTAAGACATATGAGATGCATCTTCACTTTATTATTTTTCCATACCTTGCACATACTAATCACTCGTACAAGGGGGGTTGTTCAACTTCTCCTCATGCCTGTCATCTCTCCTGTCTTCACGCATGCCTTCGTTTCTCCTTGCTTCAAGTGCAAACCTCATCAGCCTATTATTTCTTTGTTAATAACTGACAACATCCACCAGCGTCCCCCTCCATGGATATCGACGATCTCACATCAATCATACAACCAATGATGCTTACTCACCTTACTCCTGGGTATGGGCTACTCTCATGCGCAGGCGCAAATCGCTCGTGAGGATCCAACGTACACGTCTCTATGCTGTAGGGCACCCTTATGAGCACAGCATTCGTTTTCTGGCACAAAGTCCCCATGATGACCCGACACCCAGGTTTTTTTTTTTTTAAAATGTATCCAGAATGATCAAGAGAAATTCATAATCAGTTGTAATAGGTGAACATTCTAGAGAAATGTAGAGTATATAGTACGGACCCTGTAGTGCCTATAAATAGGAAGTGCGACACATTCATTTGTAAATTGTAACGAAGCAAGAAGTGAATAATAAAGTTAAAGAGTTTTGAGAGTTTAAGAATTAGTCTTGCTTCCAAGGAGCTCTATGCTAGCAACACAACTATGCTCGTATATATCTCCGGAGTTTCTATCTAAAATTTCCAACAAAGACTGCGTGTGGAGCAAATTTTTAGAAAATACTTTGCCATTAAGTTTGATATAACGGCTGAAATGCAATTATGCTAGGGCAAGTCATAATTGTATCGGTGCGTTTTTTGTTTTTGTTTTTTTCACATTGACGGTCCGTTAATGCATTATACCATTAAGTAATAAGTTTCGGGGCAATGTTTTCACCCTTCGTATATATGTAAGCTTCTCTAATCACTGAATTGCTTTGTGGTTCGCAGCGATGTATTCAAAAGGCGAAGTATAATCGTGCCAGCAGTATAAGTTTCTCGTACTTGAGCAAACGACGAGAAAGCTAAGCAGCCTAAGCTCGTCAACAACTTTGACGAAGATGAATTCTTACTACTTCGTGACAGTTCACGTCGTCAACCATTCTTGCGAAGAATGTTTTTTTTTTATTTATTTTTATTTTTTTGATCGGTCAAGAGGAAAATTCATTGAAAAAAAGGTACTTAAGGGGTACTCAACCCAAAAAAATACAACCGAAACAAAAAAGGGAAACCGAAAGGGGATTCGGTCACCTAAAGAAAGACGAAAAGAAACAAAAGTACAAATAAACCAAGAAGATCTTGCGACCTTGCTTCTCAAAATCAAGCTCAATGAGAATGATAGAAATTCGTATCCCACAATGCTATCACCATATTGGCCGTTAAACCTAGCATTTTAGTGTTAGACTCCGCCCAAAAGAAAGCTTGAATCTTGATATCTCTAATCAAACTTGTCAAATTTCTCTTCTTGTTGTTGAAGGTCCTTGCATTTCTTTCTTTCCAAATGCACCACCATATTGCAACCGGAAAATTGTTCCAAATGCGATTAAGACGCTCATCACCCCAATCATGACTCTAAGTTCTTATAGTTGTGGCGACATTAGAGTTGTAGGTCCAATGGAAACTGTTGGATATTTTCAATATCTTAGAAAATAAAATGGTTTTATGTTTTGGTTTGCCGCTATGATGGGGGAAGTATTCTCGTGTTGGATAAACACAATGGATGTTAGTTGGAGATGAAGAGACACCTTTAATAGGTGTGATGGTTCATAAAAGACAACCATTCCCAATAGACACCTTATGTGTCTTTTGGAAGTGAAGAGGCATCTCCAATAGGCATGAATATCCCTATAAATAGTGAAGGAATTTTCCCATTCTAAACAATCAATTCAACTTGTTTTCTCTCTTTCTAAAGCATCATCAGAAATTCTTTCTAGTGTGTTCTTGATTGGGTCAAGAGGTGCAAACCTTGAATCCAATTTCTCTGTTGTAGGGCTTTCATTGTATCCTGAAGGCATTATTTCGCATACCTATTGCAATCGCCAATTGATATTGGGAGGGTAGAAATAATCGTCTAAAAGAAATCTTATGAGCCTTGAAAGTTTGGAGTACAACAATTTCTTTTAGTGTTATCATCCTCCGTTTTTAGCCCAAAATTTTCCAACAGTTTTAGACGATTATTTTCCAATAGCGGAGGATGAATTAATTTAGTTTACATCCGTCTCCTAGATTTTTCCGATGGAAAAGAAAAATCGCGGCATCAAGGGGAGATGTTTCTGGAAGAAACAAGATAAAGAACACGAGACGGACAGAACAGAAGGGGAAAGAGTTAACAAAGGAAAAATATGGATTGTCGTTGTCACTTTTCTCCGGTACAAACTCTATCAGGATATCAGAGTAATTTTGGAAGATCGGTGCCAAAATGCCCAACGGTTATTGCTAACGGAAACTGCCAACGAATCAGATAAGTATCCCTATATATATGCATGTTTTCTTTCTGCGTTTAAAGGTACATATCCATGAAACCATGAAAGAAAAAAGGGATAATGACATGTTTAAGCATCATCTGCGTTTAAGATCATTGACTAATGGTTTTCTTATTTGTCTATACTTGAAAACATGTCTTTTCTTGGTAGTTGTTGGTAATGAAACATTATAACCGCCTGATAGTACTTAGTAACTTATTCCATGTGAATGCAAGCAAGCCACATCATTGTGATGAAAAGATACAAGACATACTGTTTGTCAAAACTCCACAATAAACTCCGTTTGGTGTGCGCTTGCTTACCTATGTCTTTGTGTTGTGATTGTATCAAACATAGGAGAACCACACTATTAATGCTATTTGGTCGCGTGATATTAGAAAAGTATTGTCATGAATGCTCTAAGATTAGAGAACCAAAATGGAGATCACCATGGATTGTTATTTTTTGGTACGGGTATAATTCTTGCGAGTAGGAATTATAAATTTAGAAGTCTGAAATCATAATTCTTTCATTAAGAATTATATGGTTCCAAAATTTGGAAATTGGCATGTCTTAAATGGCATCGAAAGGAAGGTGGAATACCGGTGAATATGTAACGTATTGGAAGATTGGGCGGCCGACCAAATATCCAACGATGAGGTGTTACGATATTACCGATGCATAAATAATGAACATTTGCATTACATAATGTAAAATGTTTAATAGACATTGTCTATGTTTTTGGGTATAAATTTGTAGAAGATTGGGCATGAGTAGAGGATTTACTCATCGTAATAATGTGCTTGTTGAAATAGCACCTACAAATTTTCTATGCCTCTAGTGTATGCAAGTCTATAATGATTTTTTGTAAATTAACCGTAAATGTTAATTAGGATCACTAGAGAGGTTACAATCATTTTGTAAAATCAAATAGGAACATTTTTATTAATGTTTTCAGAATTGATTGCATGAGTAGATGCAATTAATGTGGATGAATGGCTTAGAACCTAACTTGTAGAGATCTCATTTTTGGAAGAAGCCATCTCAAGCGGTCTTGATTAATTGTGAATCAGGCTATGATCTATAACGTCTCTAACAAAGACTTATAATGAAAGGTCAAGACATACAAGTCTTGTACATTGAACGGTAAGTCAATTACTCAAGAAAGGAGTAATTGCAGTTATCCATTGAAACGGAGAAAACTTGGCAGACATATTTATGGAAAGTCTCCCAAAGGAAATGTTTTTAATGAAGTATAAAGAAATGGGACTAAGGTCTGTGAAGGAAGGTTGATCTCCCATAGCAGAAACCCAACCTATGTTTTGAAAAATATAAACAAGGTTCAATGTGGTACCAACAAGTTATGGATAGAGATTATGGAGCACTAATATAAAACTTCCCATTTCTAATTAGTGCTGGTTTTTGCAAGAAAATAGGATGGATGTAAATCCTTAATGAGTGTGATTAGTAAAAGGTGTATCGCAGTAAAAACACCTTCGAGACTTACCTATATGAGTATGGAAATCGCCGTTTTCGAAGAGAAGAAGACCGTTCTCTAAAGAAGACTCATGAATCAAGGATATAGGCACATGGCCATTAACGTGCTTGGCTACGTAACACATGATTTATGAAATCAATATGTGTGGAGACTCCGGTTTTATCATAAGGGATACTTGGTTCAAGACTGGTTTCACCATAGAATCTCGATAAGGCTTTGAGTTTCTTACACTAAGTGAAGGTTCAAATCCAAAAGATACCTATCATTTATGTATTGATTTCAACGATGATGCTTAGTCTCAATTTAGCTTGAACTACGTTGGCTTGATCCCACTCGGCACGTAGGAAGTCACTTGTGTGATGCACCACTCGATTTAAAGGTTTTGTTTTATTTTTATTTTCATGTTTTTGGTTATTGAAAATATGGGGAGATTGTTGGATATTTTCAATATCTTAGAAAATAAAATGGTTTTATGTTTTGGTTTGCCGCTATGACGGGAAGTATTTCGTGTTGGATAAACACAATGGATGTTAGTTGGAGATGAAGAGACACCTTTAATAGGTGTGATGGTTCATAAAAGACAACCATTCCCAATAGACACCTTATATGTCTTTTGGAAGTGAAGAGGCATCTCCAATAGGCATGAATATCCCTATAAATAGTGAAGGCATTCTCCCATTCTAAACAATCAATTCAACTTGTTTTCTCTCTTTCTAAAGCATCATCAGAAATTCTTTCTAGTGTGTTCTTGATTGGGTCAAGAGGTGCAAACCTTGAATTCAATTTATCTGTTGTAGGGCTTTCATTGTATCCTGAAGGCATTATTTCGCATACCTGTTGCAATCGCCAATTGATATTGGGATGGTAGAAATAATCGTCTAAAAGAAATCTTATGAGCCTTAAAAGTTTGGAGTACAACATTTTCTTTTAGTGTTATCATCCTCCGTTTTTAGCCCAAAATTTTCAAACAGAAACTACACACTTCTGCAAAATATGTCCAAATTCTCTTCGTCCTCCAACAACCGTAGAATCTATGTTGTAAAAGGCAGCGCCAAAGGCGCACTAAGCGTAGGGCTGGCGCCTGGGAAAAAAAGGCCCCCAGGCGCCAAATTATACCTATATCTGGTTTTTTCTAAAAAAAAAAGGCGCTCGCCTAGGGCGCTAGGCGCTGGGCTTGGCGCCTCGCCTCGCCTTGCCTAGCGCCTTTTACAACATAGCGTAGAATAGGTGAGCACTTGTTTCATCTTGCTCCTCAAAAAAACGATACAATCTATCCACATTCATGCCCCTTCTACTTAACTCATCGGCCGTCATCAATCTTTCATGATATAGAAGCCAAAGGAAGAAGTTTAGCTTGCATGGGTAAGACCAAAGTGGCATGTGTTTGAGTGAGGAGGTATCAGGCATAAACCAAAGTGGATTCAAAAGTTTTGCTATCAAACGATTTTTGAGTAACGAGTTATCCGAGTTGGAGAATGAGTAACGAGTCATCTGAGTTGGAGAAAAACAAACAAGCTGTAAGAGAAGTTATATGGCCACCGCTTCTTCGTCACCGCCTCCAGTTCCCAGATCTGTCTAGAATTATAGTTCAATGAATGTTTGTAAATGTCTCACAAATATTACTTCCTTTTTTCTTTTTTTTTGGTAAACAGGATATATTAAACAGAAACTAAGTGAGCCTTACAACACACTAAGTGATCCTTACAACACGGGGAAGGCTCTCCCCACTAGATCTTCATACAAAAGATTACCCAAAAAAGGAAGGGGATCGGAAATTTTCAGGTGCATACGTTAATTGGTAGAGCATGGTAATTTTACAATGATGTTCCGTTTTCCAGATTTTGCTCAACTTAATAATGAAATTCTCTCCAATTTTGTTATTCTTCTTATCACAGGATCGCCGGCACGCGATGCTCGCGCAAAAATAATGAATAAAGACTAACAGAAGCGTAAACAATGATGTAATTCTTTTGTAAATTAATTAGAAAATAACAAAAAATGATAAATGTCTAAGAAAAATTGATGGAACGAATACAATAAAGATTAGGAAAAACAACGTGTGCACGTACAGTCTCCGGCTCTCCGCCTTTTTCTTTTCTTCGTGAACATCTCTCTCTCCTTCACTCACAGGATATAGTTGTATATGATGAAGCAACTGAACTTTTTATACTACTTTCTTCACCAACAACTGCAAAAAAGCATAGCAACAGAATAATTTAGTACTTTGTTTCAGATTCCAAATTCCATAAAAAAAAACAATCAGATCTCTATTCCAAAGTCAAGAACGGAAAAACCATTCTTAATCTGGGTTCTACTCATCATTCTCCTCAGAGACCCGGTCTAAAAAAAATAAAAAATAGAAGTTTAGACAGTGAAAAGATATATCTTTGAAATCTTCAAATCTTTACTATTTCACAAAAAAGAAAAATTTAAAGTTTAGACAGAGTGAAAAGATATATGCAGGGGAGAACAGTTCTAGAGAGTTCTGTCCTAGATAATTCTGTAGGTCTAGGGAAATAGTAAGAGAGAGTAGATGATTCTGGAGATTTATTTATTTGGGTAACAAATATACGGTAAAAAACTCAATCCTTCACTTTGTCCAAAATAACCTTAATTAACATCAACAATGTATATTCCTGCAAATATATTAGAGGGCAAAATTGGAACAAAAAATTGCAGCCTCAACTAACCACAGTTTGCTTTATATAAACTAACCACAGTTTGCCTACACATGTGCATAAAGACTGAGTCCCTTCTAACCTAAGGCACTGAATTGGGGCCTCTCGAACTCTAAACAGAAAATTTTGTTTGCAAACAGCCTAAATTACTATTATACCCTTATTATATTTTTTTTGGACATGTATTACTTGGATAAGATACGGGGGTAAAATGGTCAACCACAATTTACAGCTTCAACTTACTGTTGATGGGATAGTTCCCTTTATATAGTAGAATAGATATTATAGATGCCAAAAAATACATTTCCACTTCTGTTTTTCTTGCACAACACTTGACATAAACAAATGAAATCTGAAGGAGGGTGTAAAATATAATTTTCGATTTCTACTCCAAGTATGGTTGATTTCCCATTAAAGGTGTAGACGGTTTCCTGTGAGGAATTACGGTTTCTTGTAGACGGCATTTAAGAAAAAGATGTATTCTTAAGCCAAAATGGTTATACGATGATATCTGTCAGAATCCCCTAAAGAAACCCAAGGCAAATAAAATAAAAATACTTCACGAAAATTGTCAACAAACCATCCAAAGCCGCGTCTCCCATAAATTTTCTTTCACTCTGGGAAGAAAGGTTAGGGTTACCTTTGGATTCCATTCTTTACATGGATTGCTAGTTTTTCTTACAAAACCAAATAAATTCAAGAAAGTTAGATCCTCTCAGAAGGCTTTTTGGTTTCCACTGAAACATAGAAAGAGCTCGAGTCGGAACCAAACTCAAGCTGTTTTAAATACAAACATCATAAAGTGGCTGACGATTACTTTCCCCATATTATATAAATAGAGTCACACAACAACCATGCACAAAGAAGAGATATTCTCCCTCAGATAATCATGTACACAGACCAACCATAACTGCTTAAAATTCAACAGAAATAAGTAAACCCTATCTTTCCCTTCTTTTCCTCCAAGTAGTTAATTCTAGGTATCTCAGAGTCGTCATTACCATCTCTTGGTATTTCATTCTCTTCTTCATCTAGCAGAATGACCTTTTCCCTGCTCACACAATTACAGTACACGCATGTCAGCGATACATATCTGTTGGAATACTGATATGTAATGTCTAGAGAATTCCAGAGTTGGGTCTAAGCAAAATCTTGTGATACAAGTGTAAGAAAATTCTAGACAACTCCATAATTGGGAAGGTCAGTGTGGAACATGATCAAATGGTTATGTAAAAGACAGAACAGAAAAGTCTAGGGGTCGGTCTTTCTAGCCTATACATTCCACATAGGAAGTTCTATCTAGAAACATGACCAAATGGTTATGTAAAAGACAGAGAACAGAATTATCTAGAGTTTATAAGATCTGCAAAAAGACTAATCAAACAGTGCTATTTAGAAAAGTCTAGGGGTCGGTCTTCGTATAGGCAGTTCATCTGTCCATGGTAACTTGAGCAACAAAATAATAAGAAATGAGTTCAGAGAGTTTAAGCCTTGCTCCAAAACTAGTGCACTAGGAGCTCTATACGAGCAACTCTATCTTCTATGCTCTTATATCTCCGGCAATGATATCATTGAGAGTTTAAGCTATCTAACAATATCATATCCATGTTGCAAACGCCTCAATTTGGGCCAGAGGTACGTCACACAAACTAGAGGTCAATTTAGTGTCAATGGGAGCGTGAAAGAATCACCTGTCCATCAATGTGTCGCACCAGTACACTGCTCCAGGCATATCATCCCTTTTGCCAGTCTGAAAAGTTAAGATGAAAATAAGTTCAATGAAATTTGTAATAGAGACTAGGGTTGTGGCCGTTATATCAAATCTTTACCTTGGAAATTATAAGGTCCAAAAATTACGAAAAGAAAAACAAAATGATGAATGGACAACACTACCACTATGTATACTGCACTTTTTAGGTGTCAAAATAGTCCAACTGCATCCGATCAGGAGCCAGAGTTCATCATATCTTTAATGTTTCATACGTGAGAAAATTTAAATATGGAACTGGCAAATATGCTAGAGGAACCAGGGCACACGTGGTATGGAAAGCTGGGCCAGTTTGTAAGCAGGGGTAGGGGGCCTAGGCTACCAGCGACGGATTGCAGAATGCTGCCCTACTAAGACAGAGCTCTGCAAACAGTCCTAAAGGAATCCACTCTAACCTGGCAGGGAGCAGCAGTTCTCTGGGAATTGAAAGACAAATTATCCAAGCAAGGAGGTATTGGTACACATTTAATCTAATTAGACTGTCTGAGGTAGATGCTAATAGATACTTACAAAGTGCCATCCAACTATTTCACCACAAAAGTTGCAGATGGTGTTGAACTTCCTAACAACTCCAGGGTGATCTAACATTCCATCTTCGACGCGATGCGAATTGATCCTGTAAATTGGAACATGTCCAAGTAAAAGATGAGTTGTTTATAAAAACTAGCAAAACAAGCAAGGGTTAAAGATTGTACAAACATATCATGAGCTTATCAAAGGAATGGAAGTAGGTTACCTAGGATAACGATTAGTGTAATATAGTTTTTCCTCCCCACCCTTCCCATAAGAAATAACAACATTGGGCTGGTTCATTAAAAATAAACATTAGGATATGATTGAATGATACAATAATTATCAAAACGATTCATTGAAAGAATATCTAACTTCTATGATGAAACAACCAATCAAAAGGTAATAATGAACAGATTAAAAACAATTGAAAAATCAACTCAACAAACTTATGTTCTGGTCATGCTATCAACAAACTTATGTTCTGGTCATGCTCTGGTCATACTATGTAGGAATGTGTTGATGAAGTAAAATTCAATAAATTGAATTGTACTACTACTAATACTAGGTAGATGATGCAACAAAAAAGTGACAGATGAACATAATTCCATTATAAAACTCAAGAATGTTAAAATAAACCAAATAATTCCAAAATAAATTTACACAGTATTTATTTATCAAAATGAAGAGAGAATTTCATGAAAATGAAAAGGACGACTAAATCTACTTACTTCCAGGGTGACTCTCCTTTCCAAAGCAACATGGGTTACCCGGCCGTATGAGTGATAGCATTTAGCACAGCAATATTTCCTTCCTGCTATTTCGATTCTGGTTGGAACAACAGCTAAGGTTGATTCTTCTTCTTTGTTTGTGGTTGGAACAACAACTTTGGTTGATCCTTCTGCTTCTGAAATTCTTAATCCATTCAATTTCACTCTTGCTTCTTCGATCGCCATTATCACCGCTCACAATTTGGGGGAAATTGTTATGCCCTAGAAACTAGATCTGCGCGATCCCTTCTCTTTCCTTTATATATACGCCCGCCCAACCAAACTTTGGGCGGGCCGTCCATGGGCTTTGCTAAACTAGGGCAACCAAAATTACCTAGTTCATGTGCCCCACTGCTCAGGTTCACGTCGATAGGCGAACTCGATTTCTCACCGGGGGAAAGTATGTTTCTCAAATAAACTTGAAAAGACCAGTTCCGGTCAAGATGAGATGATCATCCAAGACTATGGGAACGGTTATTTATTGGCAACAAGAGAAAGATAAGTTTTTTCAATCTTATATATAACAACTTCCTTCATACGCTCAACCCACACCAAATTTTCAATTTTACAAACAATTTATCGGATGACCAGAACGAACCCATATAAGAGCAAACCTAATATAGCTCTGCCAGCAGAAGAATCAAATTCGAATGAACAGATTAATTAGCAAAAGCTCGAGGTATTGTCTATAAAAATTAAGTGAGATAACTATGCTCAAAACCAAGAGGTGTTTTGTATGAGTTTGAAAAGTTTATGGAGAGATACCACAGGGTTCTAAAGGTATTTTCGATAAATTTCCTTAGTTTAATTTGTACCATATTGATGCGAAGAAACACCAAAACAAATTGTTCGGTTGTATTCGTAGAGCATGGGTGGTACACTAAGATTTCGAAACATTTTGATTTATAATTTACATGAAGGCACAATTGGGGAATACTCTAATAAATTGCGGGATACTCACGGTTATATGTAGCTGGATTTTGACTAAGGGGGAATTTTTAATATGGTATCCCCTTAAAACCTAAATCCGTTTCAATCCTGTGTCCTTTACTACTAACCTACAACATGAATCGAGTATTTTGATCAGTTGACATCCCCCGCAAGTATAATCATAATCAAATCATATCTTCACTGTAGTAGACTGTTTGATTCACAAACGCTCTAAGATCTTTATATATGAGGATTTCCTAAAGGAAAGTTTTGGTTTATGTAAAAACGATTTCAAAGAGGTGCACTCATGCATCTATCGTTTCAAGTCTAAGTGCACCAAACTGATTATCTTTAATAACTGAAACATAAACTCCAAATTGATCTTCTTACTATGTTCAGATAAGCTCAAAACTGATCTTCTTACTGTGTTCAGATGAGCGAATAAGATAATAAAACACCCCGAGATTTTATCCAACTAGAACCTATTATATGCTTCGTCGGTTTGTTCCAATCCCTATTGCTAGACTAGATAAGAATTTGATAAACTAAAATGCAATGAGTATCAACTCAAGCAAAATACTATTTAAGCAATAGAAAGGCCTAGCAATGATTTATATGTAAATGGGATCAATCAAGGATGCTCATCCGGGTGTGAATAAAGAGAATTATAGTGGAACAAGCATTGACGGAAGTGGGGTGGTTTAACTGGGATGGAGCACCCTCCAAAACCAGTAAAGGTCATTTGGATCATAGTAATTGTTAACAAAGAGGGAAAAACCCCAGGTAGAAGTTTGGATGGTCCATTACTATCTAAAAGTCAAATGTGATGTAATCTTGAAAAAAATCTTGTGACACATAAATTATAGTTTATGATTGACTAGGGCTTAACCCGTGGCGTGCATAATTTTTATTTAGTTATGCATTTTCCGATATTTGAATATTAAATATGATCTTTATTAATATCAAGTTTATCCTTCTTATCATTACAAAAGTAAATGAAAACCCGATAGATATTTTTATTCTTCACTTCCCAAATCCTTTCTAGCATTTTCGGCTTGACATTCTCCCATACTATGCGTCTCCTTTCTCGAGTTGTATCCTCAAGCCAGCCATGAAATTATATCGAATTAATTATTACATATTTTGTCCCCCCATAAAAAAATATTTGATATGTATTTTAGTTTACATAGATGTCTTATCGATCATTTGAAATGGTATTACCTTTCTGTATCTTCCTTATTTCAGTGAAGGATGTTAGGATGTTCATGGACCATAGGAACCTATATGGGCCTGACCACATAGCACCGATGTTGTCCCTACTTGACCACCTTGGGATAAGAGGTATGCGGTTTTAATCTAAAAGGCATCGGTGCTACGTAAGGAGATGCCCAAGCTTATTAAGCTCCACATGTACTCCTCTTTCTTCCATCTGTGACTATCCCTATCTATACATATCTGGTTTATCGCGCCACATACTCCAACAATCTCCACCTTGGCGATATTAAACCACTTAACCAAATTCAATCAGACTCCACCATATGATTACCATATATATATGCTACCCATCGATCATGATTATTGTCACTATACACCCTAGAATCCTTCTCCACCTTGAGTTAATGAGAAGGCAAGCACTAACTCCACCTTGAGCATTTCCTTGCCCACCTAAAACTCTGCTCCACTTGAGAGTTAATGTGTGAGACATTAACTCCACCTTAAGGGCCAATTCAACCTTGAGCATTTCCTTGCCGATCTAGAACCATGCTCTACCTGAGTTAATGGGTGAGACACTAACTCCACCTTGAGCGCCAGTTCAACTTTGGGCCTTTCTTGCTCCACCTTGAGTTTGACTCCACTTGCGCCCTAAACCGAGTGACATCCACAACCACTTCTACGTTCAAACAGTATCCCTAACCATGGGATCAGATACCAGTTGTTAGGATCTTCAAGGACTATCAGACACTACTCAGGGCCCGACTACATAACCCTGAACCCCACTTGACTACCTTGGGATAAGAAGTGTGGGGTTTTTAATTAAAATGCCTCGGTTCTATGTATGGAGATGCCCAAGATTATTAAGATCCACATGTATTCCTCTTTATTCCATGAGGGACTATCCCTAGCTATACATATGTGGTTTATCGCGCCACATACTCCAACAACCGAGCAGAACAAAAACATTAAACTATGTAAGCTGTAAAAAAATTACAACACCTGAACTCATTCGTCTCAAGAATATTTGTGTAAATATTAACATTGTTCAGATCCTTATTGATTGTTTCCCCTTTAAGAATAGTCTAAAAAGAGTAAAACTCAGAATTGACTCAACAGTACATCGTATTGTATGTTCTTACTATTTCAACGACATAATGAAAAGCTAATTCATTCACTTAAGCTATTATATTTTGAAATGTTAAGTCATTTCCGATGACAACCATTTTACTCACATACGATGTAGTTCTAGTTTTTCAAAATTCTAAAATATATTATGTACGTAGTTCAATTCGGCAAGAAGAGTTCACCAAATGGAATATAGGTAATGGCTTGTCCTTTCGTACTAATGTGTCCTTTTCAACATATTTGGATCCAGAGTTGGTAAAAAGCACTGTATTTATGCGTTCTCGGGTGAGTGCTATTTAGGGATGGGCTACCTCCAAGAAAACTGCTAATTGATTACCACATCAGTGTCAATTGAAAACCCCACACTATCGGATAACCGCAATGATTAAGTGGGGACAATATTGGCGGAGGATCATGTCTATACAAATGGTATTTGAGTCGACCACGGGTTACGTACATCGAGGGTGAAAGTGTATGCTTGACGAATTATGTCGGGAAAGGGTCTCCTGAGTGAGAAAAATTGCCAGAGTCTTGGATTGAACATATTCCGGAGCCGAGGGCGGATCCTAATTAAGTTGGTGGTATTATAGTACTCCGACTCGGCAGGTAGGATTCGTCAAGTGGAATATAGGTAATGGTTTGTCCTTTCCTAACACCGAGACCTTTTCAGCATAATTGGATTCATAGTTGGCGTCTCTATAGTTAAGCATGCTCGATATTGAGATGAGTTACCTCCTGAGAAGCTGTTGTTGGATGACCGGAGCGATGACCATTGAAAACCCCATATTGTCCGATGACTACAGTGGCTAAGTGAAGATATTAGCGGTAGAGGTTCATGCCATTACATTACGACATTACGCTTCCAAATGTGAGGCCATTCGTTGCATAAATATACTAATAAAGATATGCTATACTTACAATAAACTCTATCATCCATCATCATTGAATAAAAATAACGTTAAACCATTAATCAAGAAATATATGAGACGATGCGAAATTACTCACTGAGCACCAATACTTTCCACTGCCATTATGGTCCACCTATATAATTATTAGCCAATCTCACTAAGTTTGTTACTCTTTTTTCATTCAAAAAATAAAAAGTACATTGAAAACATATTTATAGGAAAAAAGTTTCATCCTAGTTTGGTAAAGATTTCATAAAGTGTTTTACATGCAAAACACTTCCAAAATCTATCAATTTTAAAAGTGGAGGAGAAAGAGCTTTTAAAAGCTTCAAAAGCAAATGCTAGTTCAACCTAATTTCATATTTTATTTTCCAATTCTATCCCATCTTTTTTTATAATTAAAAAATTTATCCTTGAATCTATATATCACCATTTTTTATTAATTCGTTATATTTTATTCTTTAAAAATAATTAATTTTTATTTTCAAACTCCATTTTATGTTACCATATCACCGAAATATACTTTAATTTATCAACAATAAATATTAAGCAATTATTGTTTTTTTAAAAAGTGGTTAAGAAAAATAGTACTTTTAAGTAATAATACTAATTAGTAAATTTAATATTACATATATGCACTCTAATAGTAGAAAAATTTACTTATTTTAATCACAATAAAATATAATAAATAACTTTCAGAGATATATTTTTTCTTTTGTCATTTTCTCACTAACTACAAACATAATTTGATCGCTTTTTTAAATAGTTTTAGCTTTAGTTTATAATTTGCAACCATTCAATCGTTTTTTTTTAAACCGAGCTCGGTACAGTACCGTACATCGGCAACCATTCAATTGTTTGTTTTACATGGCTTGGCACAGTAACGTAAATCGGAAAAGGAATTTTGTAAATCCCGCACCAATACCAAACTAATCATAAGTATTAGTTAATAAAGTATATTTATTATCATCATTAGTAGAATAATTTATATATTATTATTTTTAATTTGACATTTAATAAAATATTATCATGGCAAATTAATAGAGTATTTATTATGATGAATTATAGAACCTTAATGACATGATAAATTTTGTCTGTTAGATGCATTTCTAATCCCAATCACAACCATCACTTATGACAAGTGATTACATCCCTAGATTATCTCTTGTGAGGACAAATCTGAACCGCCACTTACATAGGCAAAGTTAGCCAAATTGTGCTTTATATTCTTGACAAGCGATTACATCCCTAGATTTATCTCTTGTGAGGACAAATCTGAACCGCCACTTACATAGGCAAAGTTAGCCAAATTGTTCTTTATATTCTTGATTACATGAGGAAGGAGAGAGGACAAACTTCCCAAATAACAACAGATTATTATTTTAACCTTCTTAGATCACATAAATCTTGCCGAAACTTACTAGATTTTATATAAATGTATTCATCCACGGAAATTTTATTTTTAAAGATGATATAATAATAGGAATATATATAAATATGGCGTAACTCATTATGTTTAGATGCACGTACAAATTCAAATTATTATTTGATTTAACAACCATCTCTTTATTATTTTAACCTTCTTAGATTACATAAATCTTCCCAAAACTTACTAGATTTTATAAATCTATTCATCCACACAAATTTTATTTTTAACGATGATATAATTATAGGAACACATATGTCATAACTTATTATGTTTAAACGCACGTAAAACTTCAAATTATTATTTGATTTAACAACCATTTCTTTTTAGAAAATAGTTTACAAAACCGGAAAAAAGTTGCCGGCCTTCGGATGCCTAGTCAAGCCAAAATCATGGTTTCTGATATACAAATCTATCTTTTAATCTGAAGTCATAGCTCTTCTCCGCTTCTCATATACATGTTGTAACGTAATTCCATAATGTTTAATTAGATACTCCCTCTGTTTCAATATAATAGGCCGGTTTATGCGCAAATATACACACAAACCAACTTATTATTTTGAAACGGAGGGAGTATCTTTTTAGCTATACAAGTGAACATATTTGCTTCAATGTATTTTACTTTAAGGGAAAAACCACGGTGAGATTAATGAAGTTGAGGTTCATCAATAAAATAGCCCACCCCCCCCCCAAAGCAAAAGTTTCTAGATACATCGCTAAGAACAAGACCTATTCAGAAACCCTTCCATTTAGTTAGTGACTTTCCATACCAATGGAAAGATTTATATAACATGGATGCTCAACCTAAGAATGATGTTGCTTTCCGATCTTTACAGCAGCAAAGGTTTCACCAGCAAAGGGAAGAAGTATCAAGAGGGTTCAACCTATTTCGACAAAAACAACAAGTAGAGTTTTGTTTCAGCTTCATCTTCAAATTCAGCAAGTGCAAAATCAAGAAGAATCCTTTTATGGTAGGGGGTTACCCCGGCTTTATGCCAGACACGCGGAAAGTCGATCGTGGCAAACAAGGGGAAAATTAAAAAATTTCAATATCAACTGGAGAAATCGATGGGAAATGGAAGAATTCTCTATGTTGGAAATCTTCTTCTAAGATTAACTCTTCATCTAAGAACTCTAATAGGTACAATCAAAGCATTGTTAGTAATTCTTTCAAAGTTTTGAGTAAGAAGACTACTCAAGTTATATCAGATTATGGGGATGATTTTGAAGACTACTATGATGTGAAAAATGACAAATACTCTCAATATATGAATTATGAAGACAAAATTTGCAAGAAAACAAACAAGGAGCTTACAAGGCTCAAATGGAATGGTGAAATTCCGAATAAGGAAAACACTAAAAATTTAGGGAAAGGCCAAATATCTGTGACTAAAAAGAATTTGTAATTTGTTGTTTTTATATCTTTGTCTTTTGTTTGCTGTGTTGACGATTTGGTTTCTACCACTCTTTTAGTTTTTTTTTCTTTGTTTCCGGTGGAGTCTTACTCCCACATTTCGACTCGCCTAGGCACTCTCATCTTGTATTCTCATCTTAAATGAAATTAACCTTTCCCTTTAGAAAAAGACATAAAACAACATTAAACACTATCCTCCACACAGTAAACAAGTAACAATTGAAATATAGCATCCTAAAATTTACAAGTACAACACTAAAACACCAAGAAATTTCTGTAACCAAAACCAATTAATTGAATACTTTGCATTACTTAAAACACAACTCTAATTCAATGATACCAATATCATATCTTAATATTTATGCATATCAACTATTCCAACAACTGGGGAATCAAAAGCACAAACTTCCAACAAATGATAATACCCGATTTTTTTCATCAAATCTGTACTCATCAATTGATGTATTTCTCCATATTAGGATTCTGAACCTCAAATTAACTTGGAAGTAGTCATGATATCTCATATAAATACAGTAAAACCAAGGGGTGGGACTTGGGTCGGGTCAACCCACCCAACCCATGCCCAACCCGAACGTTGGGCGGTCATGGGCAATGTATTTTAAAAGTTTGGGCAAGCTTGGGTACAATTTTAATAAACCCAAGTTAAACTTGGGCAAGCATGGGCACAAATATTTCTAACCCGAGCAACCCACCCAACCGGAGGAACTATAATATAATTAAATAAAATATTTTTATAATTGGTAGTATTATCTATTAAAAGCAATTTTAGCCATTATCTTCAAACCTAATAATGAAAATATAAATCATATTTATCTCATTATTAATTCAATGTGAAAAAAAATTATATTATTGTCAATAATCATAAGTTATTTGGAAATTTAAGCTAAATACAATAATCAAATCTTATAATTACTAAAATTTGTTATTATCGCATTAATAAAAAATAAATTTAAGACTTAAATTAAGGTCATTAGGGTTTATATGTGTGTATATATATATATATATATATGAGTCTACTAACTAATCCCGTTCTATGTCCACAATTTTTATGTTGTAAATTATTAGCATGGGTCAACCCGAGGAACCCGGGGCACCCGAGGAACATAACTTGGGCGGGACTTGGGAAACACCTCCACGGGTTCCATGGGCAATCTGGGCAAAGAATTTCTATCTCGGGTCTGCCTCGGCCAAGCCTTCCAACCCAAGTCCCACCCCTAGTAAAACCTCCATATATTAATACACTTGCGGATTCATAAATTTATTAATATATGGAGGTTATTAATATAGGGAGGTATAACTAGAAAATATAATTCCTAGTTCAACGCATGTAAATACTATTACATAATGTACATACATGTTTATTGTTCCACCACACAAGTACATGTATGTATCTTGGAACTTGTAAGGTTATTATGAATTTTTATGATGTTTTCTACAATTATAAATATCATTAGGTATATAAGAAGATAATTCATCAATCTATAATAACCCAAAAATGCGGTAACAACCCAAAATATTACCTATTTTCTAAACAACTATAAATAAGTAACTTATTTCATCATAAATTTCAATGTAACAAGATCTATATTTCTCTAGTATAATGTCGATTATTAATATATGGAGGTAAATTCCTTAAAAAGGGACTGAAAAACACAGTAATATTAACATATGGAGGTTATTTCTATTTATAACTAGCCCAAGTTGGGACCATGGTTTTTTATTAATATATAGAGATTATTAATATATGGAGTATCAATATATGGAGGTTTTACTCATATATAGAGGTTATTAATATATGGAGTATTAATATATACAGGTTATTAATATATGGAGGTTATAGTAAAAAACCATGATGTATCCATCTTATGATATCTATAAGGGAGAAGATGATGAAAACAAAGGCATCCAAACACACGAAGAGAGGTATAATCAGGTGTTGAGACAAACATGAATTTATACGGGCATGTTTTGGCAAGAGCAGACGAGGGTACTCTTTTCATTAGATAACACGCTGTAAAAAATGCATCATACCATTAAGAAGATGGTATAAAGTCCATAGATAATAGTGTTTGTCCTGTTTCACGAATGTGACGATCCTACGTTCAACTAGTCAATGCCCTGTTCGGATGTGCGTGGACAAGAGAATCGATGAAAATCCCATTTTGTTGAAGAAAATGTGTAAGTTTACGATGTTCAAGAAGATTATCTCGATTGAATTTTTTTATCTTTCGATTAAAAAGATTAAACATGTTTTTAAAAAAACAAGAAAGATAGAGTAGACATATGATTTATGAGTGACAGGAAACATCCATGTAAATCGAGAATATGTATCAATAAAGATGATATAATATCGATATCCATCATTAGAAATAATTGAGAAGAAGCCCAAACATCCGAGACAATCAAATCAAGTGGATTCAAGTAAATAGTATTATTAGAAGAGAAAGGTAACTTATGACTTCGATGTTCATGAAAAGAAGAACAAAAGCTTATTTTTATACTAGAAACAGGAAGAGAAAACTTAGAGATAACATGACGCACAATTCGCATCATAGGATGGCCTAATCTAGAGTACCAATTTTGTAAGCTAGCACGTTCACCAACAAGACTTGTTGCAGAAGTTGTTGAATCATCAAGTACATAGAGACCACCAACCCCTACTGCTGCGCAAAAGTACCTTCCTCGTATATCAATCATTCACAAGAAAAAAATCAGGGTGAAGCTCAAACAATACATCATTATCAGTAGTAAGGCGTGAAATTGATAAAAAATTATGAGAGAATTGAGGGGAAAACAAAGTATTGTTGAGAAATAACTTACGATCATGAGTACCTAAGATGGAGGAACCGACATGATAATTTGAAATAGAAGAGCAATTACCCATCTTTATTTGATCAGGACCTTTGTATTCTGAGTAAAGATGCAATCTAGCAAGATCATTTGTGATATGATCAGTATCTCCACTAGTCAGGTATCCATGGAGATAAAGAAGAAGACCTTTGTGATTCAGCAACATAAGCACGTATAGTTGATGATTGTTGTGGATTTGTGGACGAGGAGGAGGTTGGGACGACGATTACGATCAAAACGCTTCTAACAAATATGAGTAAGGTGTTTGTCACATAATTGACAAGGTATGGCTTTTCGATTACCAAAAGTATTAGGTTTTGGTAAAAGACCATTATTTGAATAAGAAGGAGACCGTGATGAAGCGGCGACAAAAGGTTGAGAATTGATAGATTTGGTATGTTGGTCCATTCGTAACTCAAAGGTAAGAAGATATATGATAAAATATTCAAGTCGCATGGTACCAATAGAGGTAATAAGAGAAGTAACTATAGGATTATAAGAAGAATCCAAAGGCGACAAGAATGAAATGACGTAGTTCGGTGTTGGTGATGAGTATCAGTGACAACAAGATTTGTCAACAATATCTCGAGAATGATCAATATATGCTCTCATAAAGAGAGATTCCTTTTTCAAAGCACGAAGGTCACACTTGAATATGGTGAATATGAGCATAAGATTTGGAAGCAAAAAGTGACTCAAGAGAGGACCAAACATATTTTGAGGTTGTAAGACGATGAACCCGACGAAGAACAACATGAGTAAGGAGGACATAATCCAACAAGAAGAATTTTTATCTTGTTTTACCCATGGAGCAAATTCTGGATTAGGAGTTTCATCTGCAAGAGTAGCTGCAGGACAAGGTTTTTCACCATTAACACAACCATCAAGATCATAACCTTTAAGGTAGGGTAAGAATTGAGCACGCCAAAGAAAATAGTTTGTTTCATCAAGTTTGACAGTGATAATATGATAAGGTTGAGGAAAAAAAAAAAAGATGAAGCCATCATGGGTGAAAGGAGTTAAAAATAGTTGATCTTGTAGAAATAGATGAGGCCCTTGAGAAGAAATTAATGATCAAAACCAAGTTGACACCAAATTGAGACATAGGTTATGGTTAGAATATAGAAGAGAAGATAGGAGATTAGGTTTTGAATAAATATTTGATTCCTTAATGAATTTTCCGATCACGCAACATAATAGCTATCTGTTTATATACACAATGATCTTAGAGTTCTGAACTTGTAATACAAGAATTTGTACGGAACAATTTATTGATCATTACGTTATCTCAATACATAGTCTCTCTACTCTTAAAACTTTTGCTCTTAAAAATTCTATGACTTGGATGCTTTTAAAATGTTTTTGATTTACTATAAGGCCCTCGAGCTAATGTCAGATTTTCAATGTTGTGCGTCCTAGTGTGCATGCCCGGATACTACAATGCGGATGGAAATCTCCAATCCTCCATTGGATCAGACGTGAGTGACACCAGATCTCATATCCGTCGGGTAGTGTACTCGGCCGGCTCAAATCCGTCCGGTGGTTAATGAACAAATCGCGACCATATAATTTTCGATTGTTTATTTTCCTCTAACTCGTTATAAAAATTGTTTGTTAGCTAGAGTTAACGAAAACTTTCGGGTTTAAGCCTGATGCTTGAATCAAACACACGTGGGTCAGATGCACGAGCCGAATGATCCCTTGAGTCAAACTTAATTTATAAAGACAAAAAATCTAGTGGTGGGTTTGTTTGTAGAATTTAAGATTTCGAACAATTTATAATCTCATGGGATTATAATTTCTGGGATTCATGTAAATCCCTTGTGTGTTTGGTAATTTAGTTAAAATTCCTAGGATTCATAGGATTATTTTGTTTTAAAGTCCATATATTATTTGACATTGCTCTTACAATCTTAAAATTGTATATATATGATTTAGAGTTAAAAAAAGTGGGTCCATAAATCCCTTGATAAGTTTTCCAGCAAATCTTAGGGGGAGAGGTCGGATTCCATATGGACGATTTGCTGGAAAATTAATTCTCATGGGAAACGTAATTCAAGGTAATTTGACAACCAAACGTACTGAGAAAAACGTAATTCCACCAAATCCCATGGACCCATAAATTCATATTTGAAATTCTACATCCAAACCCACCATAGATGAACCGAGATCCGATTGGGCCGAGTCATATCCAAATAAATAGGGTGATGCTCTTAACTAAACCAAAACTTACCACATTTGAAATTATTATGATCCCATTTTATCATGTAAGCTTAGATTTTCTTAGTGACCAAATATGTAGCCCTGCTTTAAGGTCTCAACCGGTAAAACCTACCGTGCCAACTAAAACCTGTTTTCTTACTCAGAAAAAATTTATATAAAGTTTTATTGTTTTGTTAGGCATGGAGTGAAATGCAAAATTGATTTTGGGTAAAAAGTTTAGGCACAAACTTAGCATCAAAAAATTACAACACCTGACAATGAATTTAGGAATAAATAGCCCAACGACAAGGAAGCACAACCAAAATTGGAATTGACCCTTCCATTGAAATTACAAGACATGCGTCAAGTCAAAGAAGAATTGCTAGATTCAAGTCAAAGAATACCACTTCATAAAAGAACCCAAGATGAAACCCTAATCGCCTTCTAGTAAACATAAAAATCTAAGCCGACCCTAGTATAGTGGTGTATATATAGTGATAGTCTTGTAATAACAAACGCAAGCTCAAAGAAAACGAAATCTAAATCCGCCGTTTCATCCCCTCTCTCTCTTTCTCTCAGTCAGCTCTAAGAACACAATTTAATTTAATGGCTGAAGAACCAAATCACATCTGTATCGGAATCACGACTGACCCTGAGATAGCTATAGTTGCAGAAATTCCAACCTACAATCTTATTGAAGAGCCACATTATCACTATTATGAAGAGCAGGGGGCTATCCTGAATCACTTATTAGTAGATCCAACATCTTACCTTTGTGCTACTTGCCGTTTCATGGGAAATAGATACACCGAGTTAGGGCAACCTTCGTTTCAAACCGGTGATTGTCGAGTAAGTTTAATAGCAGTTTTTTTTTTTTTTTTTTTTTTATTTTCTCTCCGATTGATTTTAGTTTTTCTAATAATAATTTCTCTCAATCAGCTTGCTCTACCAGGATACCTATCTTGGGTGGATCCCGGTGGAAATGTTAATTTTGATGTGCATCCTCGAGTCATTAAGAGAAATCTTAAAACTGTGACAGTGCTGTAAGTTCAGCTTCATTTTGTTTCAGTTTTGTTTTTTTTCTTCTTCTTTAATTTTAAGTTCACTGAAACCTTTCTTTCTAATGTTTTAGCCCCAACATTCACATGGAGCTTAATCGTGGAGGCATCACTCGATATGGAGGACGAATTGAATATGCTGGTTTTGGAGGAAGTCTTTTTGATAACGAGACCATTTTGGTGCCTTTATTCTGCAACTACTGCCAGGACAGAGTGGGTTTCCAATGGATTATGGATCCGTACGGAGAAGAAAATACTTTTGGATTACCCATGTTAGACATGAGCACTGTCTACAGACTACAAGGTGACACTCAATGTTTGGCTCTTTTTATTGTTTATCTGTAGTTAGTTAATTTGGGGGTTTACCCTTCTTATTTTGCCAATTCCTTCCTATCAGAGCAGCATATATTACATAATAAAAGCTTGATTGAAAAGTACCCAAAATATCCAAATTCCCTGGTCTAGGAGTTTGATATCACTTTAGGAAATCTATCAAGCCAAGAAATCGTGTTAAGTAACCGGAGTTTAGTAACTGAAACAAATTGTCAAGGATCAATGCAGTTTTAGGTAGTGACATCTTCATGTGCTATTTCAATCTGAGTTGCTTAATTGTGTGATTATCTTACTACTTGACAACCTGTCTGCTCTCTGCATTTTATTTGCTTTTCTTTCATTATGTAGTTTGCTAGTTTTTGATATATTTTTACGCCGCTCTTTCGTATCTCCTTTGTTTATGTCTAATGCTTAAGAAGTTAATTTTGTCACAGCAGGTATCTAGATTGAAGAAGCGGGAGAGCTGTAGTTTGAAGTTAATTAACATCTCTACTTTGCCTTACTACTGTCATCAAGTTTTTGAAGTCTGCATTTCTCTGAATTTCACTAGTTTGCATTTCTCTTTATTTTTAACTACTTTGAGTTTCTCTATACTTTGAACTCATTTTTGTTGTCAACTGCTATGGTGCTGTAACCATTGTAAGTGCTTTTGAGAGACCAGGTGATCCCGGTTGTATTTGCCACTTGCACTAATGTTTGTTTGACAAAACTTTGATAAATATGAGTGCCGAATGAACACTGGAGTTTTACAAAACTTAATTTTGATTCGTATGAATTCAGGTACGACTTGTGATCATATTACGGAGGTTTCCTTCATTGCAAGTGCGTTTGTCAAAACTTATAGTAGTACTAGCCTATGTTGTATTAGGTGCTAGGTGAGGCGCCAAGCCTAGCGCCTAAGCGCGCCTAGGTATGGAGGAAAAATTGGAAAACTGCAGAAATAGGCATATCAATTAGGAGTAGATTAGGTACCTTTTGGATTCAATCTTCATTGAGTGTAAGAAATTTAAAGTTTTATCGAGGTTATACATTGAAATCAGTCCCTCGAATATCAATTAGGATCTAGATCAATTATACATACTCTTCTTTTCTTTCTTTTTTTTATAGAAAAGTTAAAATTGATTCAAAGTGCCAAAGGAGGCATAAGGGAAACATATAATAAAACACTCCGCCATCAAAGAGACTAGCAGTGCTAAAGAACACCTAGTTGGGTGCAAAGTTACATATAAATCTTTGCTTCCCAATTTTGTATCAAAATACAAACCTTTAAAAGCTTGAGAAGAGATTTCCCATGGAAACAAAAGTGACTTTACAGCTATAATTAATACTGATATACCGCCCAGTGCACTGCAGTTAGCTTCTTTCACCCATTCCTCTATATTGTTTTCATTTCTTCTTTGTTCCGATTAGTTGCGCCTGCTTACTGAAATCTTCCATTGCCTGAACCAGATGTTGCTGTCTCGGTGACACTCTCTTCCCCGAGAACTAACTTGTCTAGTATTTGCCATTTATTGCACTAGAGTTTGTTTGACATTTTTTTTTTTTTTTTTTTTTGATAAAGAAGAGATTTTATAGGAAGAAGGAGAAAATACAACGACAAGCCAAGAAAAAGAAAACAAAACCAAAGGAAAATTACATCCCAATTGAAGCACAAATGATTTACATTCTCTTTTAAGTTAGATTTAAAAATTGACGCCCACAATAGTAGTAATGCTCTAGCATCTTGACATATTAGATCAACATTCTTGAATTTCTCCTCAAACGTTCTTGAATTTCTTTCATTCCATGTGGACCAGAGTGTCGCTGCGGGAAATAGAGACCAAATTTTCTTATCATCTTCAGGAGATCGAAGAGTGTGCCAGACTTGCATCAGGTTAAAAACGGTTACAGGCCAAACAACATTTATGCCATGAGATGGGAGGACTGAATTCCAAATTCTTCTAGAAAACGAGCAATCAAAAAACAGGTGTCTTGCATTTTCTTCGGCATTGCCACAAAGAGGACATTTATTGACATAAAGTTAACGCCATTCCACAAATTTATCAATTGTAATTAATCTATCATGAGCAGCAATCCAAAGAAAGAAGTTAACTTTGGTAGGTACCTTATTGTTCCATATGGCTTTAAAAAGAAGAGGGGTGATTGGATGTAGACTTGGCTCCAAGAGCTTGCCAGTACCATCACCAGCTCCACCAGTTTCAGTTCAAACTACACCACCATCGACCCCATCAGTCTCTACTTCTAAAGTATCTCCACCACCTCCACGAGTTTCAACTTCAATAGCACCAGTTCCACGAGATTGGTCAGGAGGAGTTGTGAAAGAGGAAGATCCACGGGAGAGTGGAGTAGACTTGGCTCCAAGATCTTGCCAGTACCATCAACGGCTCCACCAAAGCTATACCACCATCGACCCCATCGGTCTCTACTTCTAAAGTATCTCCACCACCTCCAAAGATCCACACGAGATTGATCAAGTGTCAAGTGTATTATGAGGAATTGAAGCTTTATCATTTGTAATGTTGAGCTAAGATTCTTCACCGTCGTCATCATCTTCATCACTTTCCCCTTCGTCAGATGGTTCATCTTCGGAGAAAACTTCAAGATCAAGAGGTTCGCGAGGAATGTCGCGAAAATCACAGAACTCATTGAAGAGCTTGACCTTAGCATCTTGAGCATTCCTTCGGGTTATCATTGTAAACTTAGCAGCATCCCTCTCCATCTTAGCGAAATCTTCATTCAAATACTGAATATCTTCCTTGAGCTTGGAAATTTCATTTTTCAGACCATCCCTCTCTCGAGTTATGTGGACAATTTGATTCTTGAAATGTTGTTCAGACTCTGCGAAGACAAAAGAAAGAAGTGACAAACTCTAGAAATAGAGCACAATATAGAACGAACAACTATCTAAAAATTACCTTCTTTTGAAAGATAGTAGAACCCAAAGTCTTTTGAATGTCAGCATTAAGATAGTCAAGTCTAGAAATTTCAAGATTCTTAGCTAAACTAAATAGAAATTGAAAATACAGTTGTGAAATGATCAGTGTTAGTTTTCCTTTGGTCTTGTACGCATACTGCAGTTCAAACAGATAAAATGTCTAAATATCGTGTCTGAACTCTTCTGGAATTTTCTGTGGGTAGTGATTGATGTATCAAAATCCGTTTCTCCACTAACCAGTAAAATTCATGTTCTAGAAATACTCTGGGGATGATAAAAAATTAAGGAGATGGAAATTAAAACCACAGACGTATTGTCTTAGCCATTTACTTCGAGTTTTTGCATGTAAATGAGCACCAAACATGTTTTCCTAGACGTCGAATCAGGGACAGAACATGGTAAGGCCGGTTCGTATGGGGAGGATTTGCTTCTCCATGCCACATGGCATGGCAAATCCGTTTCTCCAGTATGGGTAAACTTGAAAAACTAATGGCAAATCTTAGATAACATAATATACCGTATGGAACAAAAGAAGAATTTAGTGAATACCTTTTAAAATATTAAAAAACTACTAAGCTATAAACACTCAACCGCCAGCGATGGATATTAGGTCACTCGGTCAACACTTGATCGTCGGTCAATACTACGTTGCTCGGTAGAGATTGGACCTCGCATGGCCAGTTCCGTTTGCCACTTTACCATGCTTATAGTGAGTGCAAAATTGGTAAACTCACTCTTTTGCCATGCCCAGAGAACCGGCCTAAGGAATCATTTTCAGTTTGCCAACCTATGTCACCATTGCCGGATGATTCAATCTAGCTAGCATATGACATTTGTCAATTGGTTTAAAAAGGAAAAGGTAACAGTTCAAAATTGCAAGTTAGTGCAATATTGCAGATTTCTTTGGTACTACGATATATCACTTGGACTATATAAGGGGTAACCGAATGGGCTCAAGTTGGACTAGGTGGTTCGCCAAAGCTCTTGCTAGTTACGAGAAGGACAGGCTTAGGGTTTACTATATATACAATAAGATGGCCCCTTCGTTTCTTTCATTTAGGGCAAACACTACTTCTCCTATACCTAGATCTTAACTCCAGCCGCCGCTTCCACATTTCTGTCTTTGATCTTCATCATCCAACGATTCTTCTTGCCATCAAAGAACTACAAGAAATAATAATAGAAGAAGCATGAGTTATGAATCGAATTTCGGGTTTGTGTGGAAATCTTTACATATAGAGGCTCAATCATCCTTGAGATTTTCACACAATGATTTTTCCTCTCAATGTATTGTTATGGGTTGAATATTGCAAACCCTCTAGGTGTTCACACCCTTGAATCTTGATAGGTTTTCACTTATTCACTAGATTTATGTCGTAAGACAGACAGTACTGCAGAAAGAGAGAACATAAAGATGATTAGAGCATCAGAGGTATCGGTGGATGAAGTGATGAATGTGTAAGTGTATGTGCTGTAGTTTCAATTGTAACAGATAAAATGTCCAGATGAGATCCATGGGAATGATTCGTCGACTACTAACTTTATCATGATATTATGAGTAAGTTAGCGGAGTTTGTGCTTCACCCATATAATAATGGGTCTGATATTCTAATGGTTTCAATCGTGATTGGCTTGTCACCCACTTTATCCGGTTCCTTTTAAGTACAAGTACTCCGGCAACACTTCCCCCCTGATGTTACGAGTGCTCTCTAATGCATTATCTCTGCAGATTTCCAACCTACACGACATAAAAACATGAAGGATTTAAGACTGAAAATGGTCAACACTCAATCAAGTCGTCCAACGAAACCTCGTGGAATATGGATACCCGTATAGCATTTAGACGTGGTTAGTCAAAGATATCCATCACCCCGACGACTGATGCACATTGTTTGCAATTTGATAGTTTCTTAAACACTAATCTAGACAGAAGCCTTTTGATTCCATTATACATCTAGAAAAATATATACAGCTCTCTCTCCGGTAAAATCCGAGGAAATCCAAAAGCTGAGCAAAGAGGTGAAATATGTTTAAGAGTTTAACATAGGCTTGAGTAGTCTTGTAATGTTACATTTTTGGTTTTAATGCAATTTTGATGTTCTTGTTTTTGAGTAGTAATTTAATTACGGACACTGTGACCATTCCCCGTTCTTTATACCAATGATATTGTACGTCTTATACAGGTTTCTGCTATATAACGCGTAAACATGTTCTTAGAAAGAGTTACCAGTTGAGTTGCCTATATATGCCATTTTACTTGCTAAATTGCATATGATCAAATGGTAAACGTAGTTTGACACCCGCTTGCGAAGTTCAGACTTAAAAGAAGAGTAAGTTCGCGAGGACCAATACCGAACGGGCTCTAGTGGTAAGATGGGCTTAGGGTTTTACTACTATATATATATAACATAAGATCTTACTTTCATTTTAGGGCAAACACTAAAACAAAGCCTTTTCCACATCTCTTTCTAAAGTAAATCTGATCCCCATCATTCACATCTCTTTCTCTCTTCGAATTGAATCTGATCTCCAAGAGGATTGAGTTATGAATTATATCTTGGATTTCTGTCGGAACCTCTACAAATAGAATGGAGGATACAAAGTCATCCTTATTTGGCATAATGATTTTTCCTCTCATAAGTAAATCGAAGCAACGGTGAAGGGTAGCTTCAAAACGGTAAAGAAAAGGCTGGCTTCAGATTTCTTTTCTGTTGAGTCCCTACCATTTCAGTTATGTGAACATTAGAGTCCTACACAGATCTGAACTATTCTGTTCTTTGCTAATTTCAGTGACTCGGTTTTAAATTTCAAACACTGGTGAGTGTCATGTATTTTATGGTATATCAATCACATATTTTATGGTAATCGAGATCTGTGTATGTGTACTGCTAGCATCTTTGGAAAAAATTACTCGACTGAGTTTTGTATGTTAAACTTTTGAGAAGATTGAAGAAATGTTAGGTGTTCAAAGTGGAATAGAAGTAGTATGTAAAATGGTGTTTGAGATTCAAGGTTACTTCTATGTAATCAGTTGTAAGTTTGTAACTCCTAATCAGCTGGTGTATGTTTGTTTGGTTTCTCTTGGAGAGTATACTATTTAGTTTTCCTTTGCTCTTCTGCAATTCAAACAGATAAAATGTCTAAAATGTCTGCAATTCAAACAGATAAAATATCTGAATCTACTATGGGTATTAGTTTATCGATGTATCAGAGTGTTGTAGTTTCAAGTACATTTTCTATGTCCATGAATGAAGTCACATAAATCTATTCCTTGGTTCTATTATTTAATTCATTGCACTTGGCTTATCTTTGTTCACCAGCTAATTTTATGTTCTCTAGAATTCTGGGATCATAAAAATTTCGAAGAGATGGAAAGTGAATTGTCCGTGTTACCTTCCGAAACTGTACACGATTAGCCATTTACTTCGACTTTTGCTTCTAGTTTATGAGACCATCCAAAACCGACTTTGTGAGATCAGTGACTTCGGCGTTCCAGGGAGCACAAGTGCAAATGATCTTCTAATGGATCGTTTTCTATTTCTATCTACTTTATTTAACCTATGCCAACATTACTGTGTGGCTAATGTAATGAATCACCTTGAATAATGGTTCTCGTTTTTCCAGGTTTTTTGCCAAGTTCATTCCCTGTGTATGGTTACTCCGTCAGCACTATTTCTTCTGGGTAAACCTGCCATGCCAGTTTCAGCTTTGCATCTTTGTGAGTTGCGACTCATTCCTACTTACACAACATAAAAACCAAAACCTGTTTGATGATTATCCATAATCTACCGCGTACAGGGACTGCATTGAGATGTGGCTAGTCAAAGATATAAACCAGCAATTCTGGCATCTCCCCCACCTAAACACATAACAAATCAGACTCTTACATATCCACCACCCCTACGGACATAACAAGAGTTCTCTTTCCACAAACAAAAACCTATTTTCCAATGTTTCCTAATGCATAACTAGTAGTAGTAGTTTATGAGAACCCTTTTGGTTCCGTAAGACTAGAGAAATATATAAGGCTCTCTTGAGTGAAGCCATTCAGATTCCGAAACCCAGACTTGCATTTCCTTTTCCATCATCTTAATCGTGATAGAGCTTCCCAGGACACTCTGTTGGATTTAGAGACCAATTAAGTATGTCATGAGAAGCTCTACTAATCACGGTTATTAATGGACAAGGTTATTAAATCTGTCGAGAAAAAACAGCTCATTTATACATGAGAAGCTCTACTAATCACGGTTAAGAATGGTGTTTTGCTTACAACGGTGTGTCTGAATTCTGATTGTAGTCTCCCTCGAAAGTGGAATGATTAATTTACATTCTGGATTTGTTATGGGTAGTTTACTGATGCGTTTAAATGCTGTAGTTTTAAGTATATTATTTCATTTTAAAATCGGTGCACTTGTCAGTCCTCTTGAACTGACTTAGGAAAATACTCTGACATTAATTGTTAGTAAAACCCAAGATCTCGTAGGACATGGGTCCCTAATATTTTACCTCACATTGTGCAGTTTCAAGGTTAAACAATCCAATGGCTAGCTATCTGCAAAATGATCCCAAGATCTCGTAATATTGTAACATTACTCGGGTAGCTATTTGCAAAATGATTGTTTTGCCTCCTAATTATGAAATGGCCATGTTACGCTTGGTCAAAAGATGGCTATCTATAGGAGGAGCCAAACCCAAGCGTATATAAGTTTTGCTATATTATTATATTATTATGGTTAAACATGTTCTTAGAGAAGTCTGCACCATTTTACTTACACGGTTGCGCATGGTTATTCCTTGAGGTTGTCATAGTTTTGATGTCAACCAAAATTCTTTGAAAATAAACGTTTTAAATTCGACACCCAACATTCTACTTCGGCATGGTTATTCCTGCACCATTCTGCCTGCACGTCGGTCCACTCGAGAAGTTTAGTCGGTGGGAAACAATAGCAAACGGGCTCGAGTGGTATAAGGATGGGCTTAGGGTTTACTAGTATATAACACAAAAGATGACCTTAGTTTCACTTTAAGGCAAACACCAAAAAGTACTTATAAAGACTCTAGGCTACTCAGTCCAGAATCAAACAGCGCCGTTTCCACATCTCTCCCGGGTCTAAATCTGATTTCTATCATCCAACATCCACATCCTCTCTAAAGTAAACTAAATCTGATCTCCAAGAAGAATGCGTTATGAATTGAATGTTGGATTTGTGTCGGAACCTTTACACATAGCATGGAGGAGACACAATCATCCTTAATTTTGGCACAACGATTTCTCCTCCCAATACTAAATCGATGTTTGAAGTGTTTTGGTTTTGAACCCATGCAAGCAATCGATTTAATATTTCTTTGGAACGTTGGGCTTTTATTTCCATTTAGGCTTAATATATTGATGTATCAAACCGTTGTATATTTTCCCAATCACATAGATTGCTTCTTTAATCTGATTTCATTTTTACATTGGTGTATGTATAGAGCTAACAATCAATGTAAGATTCACATATTCCTTAATTGGCTTATATATCTTCACTGGCAAATTTCATGGTTCACATAAAACCCTGGGACGTTAAAAAGAACTGAAGACATGGAAATTGAAATGTTGATGATGCTCATTGCCTTTTCAAAATTTCGTTATGGAAATTGAAATGAGAGTATAACTGCGATAAGACCTGCTTCTTGTTGAGTTTGAAAATGCTGCTATCTAAAATGTTTCTTGTAATACTACAGCGCACCCATCAAGAACTCCATGGATGAAACTCATAGGTTTTTGAAACAAGAGCCGCCAAGCTTTTAAGTTTTGGGAACAAAGTCAAGAATGGCGAAAGAAGCTAAAGGAGAGAGTTGGAAATGAGTGCTTGAAACTGATGGCAAAAATGAGGAGTTCATTAAGTGTATGAGCAAAGGGATCCAGAGAAGGTAATAGTACTGGTGGTTCCAAAGAGTACTGTTGGGAAGTGTAAGTATTTAGAATTCCCCAAGAGCAGCGTCGTTCATACACCTTAATCACAAGGTTTGAAATCAGTGGTAGCTCGAAGCTTTTTCCTGAATTCGAACCAATGTTTTCATTTTAGTGCAGTTTATTTTTCTTCTTGAGCAACATAACAGTAAAAGGCTGATCTTCTACTGTTAGCTTATTTTAGCAATATAACTTGCTGGATGTATTGGCTGCCTGCATTTGAACTAATGTCTATTTCAGTTAGTTTAGAGTTAGGAGAAAAGAAGAATATACCTACACATTCCATGATGTTGCAGGTGCGTCGTAGTTTCTGACACCGCAAAGAGAAAGTTTCGTAGGAATCTTACTAATGTCACAGCTAAATTTATTTACCATAGCTACATCAATAGAACCCAATCTGACCTCGTTTTGAATTACTTTTTTTTATTCATGAGCCATTTCGCTTCCTCCAATTGATTTTTAGCATCCATTCTTCCCACCTTGTGCTTGAAAGATCTCTCAGATTGCATTCGGCATCTAGCCATTCCTCCATCGTCCAACAGCATAAACCAAAAAATAAATATAAAGCTGGCAATAAAAATGGTTGGTCAGCAGCCTCCTAGAAAAGACCAAGGTAGTAGTAACTCAATTCAAGATATGTAACTTAATTCAGCATTACAAGATATGCAACTCAATTCAGATAGTGGTGTTTAAAAAATAACTTTGACAATTGTGTTTTGTAGCCCTAGAAACCATACCAAATGGGCTCCATTAAGGATGGGCTTAGGGTTTTTATCATACTACTAGATACTCCCTTCGTTTTAGGAAAAGTGATACTTTCACTTTTTCATTTTTGCCTAAAAACGGAGGGAGTACTATACTATATAAGAGAACTTTCTTTCTTTTAGGGAAACACTTATACAATTCTTTATATAAAAACAGAGTTTTTCGAGCGACGTGGTTAATCGGAGCTTCTGGTTGATTCTGGCCCCACATTCTAAATTTCAGCCAATAGAATTTTAAGAGAATCTTTTGGGCCCACAAAATATTATCTAGCCAATCACATTTTTGAAAATTATTACCTAAAATTACTAAATCTTATTAATCTTGGAAACATAACAAAACAAAAGTATAAAAACTTTAACATTACAAAAAAAAAAAAACAATTTCATCGTGATAAAATTAAATATGCTATGTTCATCATGATATCATCATAAAATTAGATCAATCATATGAATTAAAAAAATCCAATGTCCAATGTCCATTTACAGTTTTGTAATAAAATCCGCCCTAATTACAACTCCAAACTACGGGTAAAAGAAAATACTTACAATTACACTTTCAGTTGGTATTAAATAACTCGAACATAGATAAAATTTAGATTGAGGATTAAAAGAAAATACAAAATTTAGATTGATAATTAAAAAAAAGAAATACCTGATTTGTGGATGTCACACATGAATCAAGAAATCTTCTTTCGAGGGTTTACAAAAAGAGTTTGTTAATCCTGTACAAATAAAAATAATACAACATCATTAAGAGTAAAAATCACCAAACAATAAAATTTGCAGAGAAGGAAAAAAAAAACTCAAGGACAAAAAAATAGAATATAATATCAAAAGATATCAAAATAAATGTGGATATCAAAAAAATTTGTGATGAGAAACAAAGAAATAGAAATACGAATTTTCTTAATATTACATTCTAAAAATTAAAGAAAATATCTATTCTTAGAACTTAAAAGATGCGCTAGATTTTTTTGACGCAAATATTTCCGCCTTTAATGTAGCTTAATTTTGTTTATTCCATAAAAAATGAAAGAAACTATAGAAATATTTTTCAACATTTAATATTCGATATTCCTAATAATTCTCTATATAAAAATAAGTATTAATTTTATTCCTAAATCGTATGAATAAATACATAACATATTTTTAGAAAAAAATAACATGCCTATCCAAAAGAAATAAAAACTACATGATCTTTTAAGTATTGAATAATACTATTACCATAATAAAGTCTGGTTTTTTATGGAATTTGTGGATTTGGTGTATATATAAAGCATATGCATTGAAAGAGTTTCTTTTCAGTTTCTTTTATTCTAGGGTTTCCTGATATTTTTTTTTTTTTTTGGGTTTATTTTTCTGTGTGGTCTCGCTTTTGCAGGTAGTTGTTTTAATGAGTATGCGTCAAACAAGTATCAAGGTATAATTCAACTCATGTGAATATGTTTTTGTTCACTTTTATTGTTGATCGTGTTTATCTTGTAAATATTAGGGATCGTGTTAATATTGTTTGTTCAATTTAGTTACCGATTGTGGTCGCGATTGTCCTTTGTTTATTTTCTCATTTTATGCGTATTTTTGTTTTTGATTAATTAATTTTTGTAGGTTATAGGTATAGCCCCTAGAAATCATGTCTGGAAAGCTTCATGGCGCTTAAGAGCATGCGTCGCTCATTAAGGTAAATCTCCATATCAACTTAATTGATCATGTTTCTTATATGAGGTTGTTTTTCTATGTTTTGGACGACCAAAAGTATTAACTCCTTGGTTAACCCCGAGTGGAGAAATAGGATCCGAAAACAGCTACAATGGCGTTTACTAAACTGAAAACGAAGTATGCACTATAACTTATCTAGGTTGCTTATACCATAACTAATCTGTGTGATGTCTGACTATTATTGGTGTTCAACATCTCTAGATCCACTTGATAAGTTGTTTGACATTGTCTTGATGGTTTAGATTTTTATTTTTCTCTTGCTGGTGTTGTTTCGTAGGGTGAAAAAGGAAGAAATCTTTTTGCTTCAAGTTTGGTGGCCTTATGTGTAAAGGGGATTGTATGAGCTAGCTGGTGTCTTTTGTTTGCAATTTTTGCAACCATTACTTTTAGCTTTCATTTTTTATATTAGTTTCTTATTTTCTTTTGTATATTTACTGTTTTTAGAATGATCATTATCATATGAACTACATATTCCAAAATGATCTATATGTTTATTTTTGGCTTCTATACGAAGCACTAAAATTTTCTTCACCTACTCACCTTTGAATAATGAAAACAACATGGACATTATGTTGATCATGTTAATATCTCATTTACTTTTGTTTAACTATACCCAGTTTGGTAGCATGATAAAAATGAAAATCTTGGTCTCTAGCATGACCTTTCCTTCTTGGTTTGGTTTCTATCATGACCTTGCATTCGTATCGTCTCTCTACATTTGGTAAGTTCTGGATATTTTAAACCATGCAGCAATGCTTTGCCAATGGTGAAGCAGATGTTTCCTCAATTACAAGTGAAAGTTATAATGTAGTCGCTGAATCTTTTGCACCTGTTCTTCGGAAACGAGAAATTATAGTACAGTTTCGTCTTGAATTATGCTCAACTGAAACTCACGGACTAAGTGTCCATCAACAGAGCGTCAAATGAATTGTCATCTATACTCTTCTAACAACATCTACCTATGTTATTTCTATCTATCAGGCTGTTCAAATAAATTTTTTTTGCTTAGAAAATTAAACTCATGACCGATAAAAAGCACAACTTAGATATATTGGTGCAAAAAAAAAAAAGTGCACACAAGGAAGCATAAAAGTGGTTCCAGTTAATTTTTTGGTCTTTAGATAAACGATAAACTCCTAACCACGTTAGGAAGCTAACTTAAGTTGTTATGCTTTATATATCTAAAAAATTGAATTTTCTTTAGAATTTAGCACTACTATTAACATCCTCCTAAAATCCCATGACCAGTCTATTATTATTATGGAATCTTAAATCAGTTAATTTAAATTTAGATTACTTTATATCATGGCATTGGGTGCGCACACTTTCTAGCATCATTTAATTTTGTTATGATGCTCATTTTTCTTCTTTGAAGAACCTTACTGAACACCATTTTCCCTGTTTTGGTGCTTAAGAAAATGTGCAACATACAGTTGTACCAACAACAACAAAAAATGTGCACACAAAACATTTTTACTTGGGTTATTTCAAATCCAAGTAAAAGAGTTGGATACATATCAAATCCTAGCACTTTCTTCCATAAAAAGGAAGAAATCTTTGCACTTTTACTAAGTAGGATTTATTTATTTAATTACGGTCGTCACTAAGACATAAGGTTGTTACCACTACTTGACTTGATGTATGTACTTATGTGCGTAGCATGTCCCTCCCCTAGGGAGAAACTGAATAAGAGTGAGTCTTTTATAGCAATTTATAGTTGTCTCAAATTTAGGAACACCTATGACGTGCAGCAGCTACAGTCTTGCCACACTTTCGCAACATTCATTACAACATCCAAAAAAATGTCTAACCGTGGCGAAGTGAAAAATTCATGTAGCACACCTAAATATATGGCGGTACAAGAAAAATACGACGGTACACCGAAATGTTATTGTCAAAGAAGGGGAGATAATATTAGATGCCATTTTTGATGGTATGAAAATACTTTCCCACGAATCGGAAAGATCTATATTAAACATACCAAGTTGCCATTACACATACGGTGGAAACATCGGAGACGAATGTGCCACATGGTAGCGAATATTTATATCCATACTTAAAACAGATGGCTTCGGATCAGAAAAACAACTATATGACCTCGGACGAAGAGTCACTTTTCCATAAGATTATACATTAAGGGACATGTTAAACTTATCTAGTTTTTCCATCAAAAAAGATCCGGAAAAGCAATCTGATAGTCCACATCCACGTACTTAACACTGGAATTGATACGTGCAAAAGTGGGGTGTGCTCTTTTATTTCAGTTGGTGATAAGCTCGGGATTTTCTCCCTCAATTGAATTATCATTTCCGATACACTAAACTATTGGGTGGTGAATAAAATCTAATGAATCATTCCAATTTTCAAATAATCAATATAATTTTACTCCACAAAAATGTGAGCGGGTGACTACTATGTTTTCATAACTTCTTTTTGGAAATAACTAATCAATAAAGAATTAAAAGGGATAATACATACATGTTACATGTGATTATCTCAAAATATCACTATAAAAATCACAAGGAAAACCTGAAGGAGGAAATATAATAGTGATGATAAATTTTCATCTTTCGGTTTTCAATGGGAAACAAAGATTCAAAACGCTAATGTGGTTACCAAATATGATGAAAAATATATCATTTTATGAATTTAACTTTACTTAACTATTATCTGTATATATGTTGTTCCCTATTTATATTTCCCTATATCATTTAAATTCTAATTGATACTAAGTTTGATGATTTCCATGTAAAAAATATTTTTAGGTTTGTATAGAGAAAAACAAAATTAAAAGAAGGCCACTACATGATCGAAAAAAATCATTGCTAATATGTATTTTACCTCTATACAATACCAATGTAATTGATATTGAGGTATTTATATATAAAATAAAGCGGTTGGACTAGATTTTTTAGAGAATATGATGTATAAGAATCTCGATGTAAACTTGCTTGGATGAAGTAAAGGCATATATGATTGGGTGAAAAGAAAGAGGCAAGATTATATATAGAAAAAAATTACATAAGCTCGAGAAACTTAAAGAGTAATAAAATACGGAAAAAGTGAAATGAAATAACTTCAAATCAATTGATGAACTTGGAATAAGTACTATAGCATTGAAGATGTAGCACTACAAGCCCCTGAATGTTACAATACAAACAAATAAATTATTTATAATTTTTTCTGCTACTACGGTTTTTTTATTAGTTTGTTGAATTTGTCATTGATTTTTAGGGTTGTGAACTTATTGATTTTTCATTAGTTTTTTAACAATATTGTCCCATTCTAATGAAATTATTTAAACCCCGGATCAATAACTCATAAGAGTGGAACAGTCCCGTGCATCGCACGGGTGAAAAACTAGTCTAATGAGTAACTCACTATACAATGATTTCTCCTCTCAGAAGAAGTTTCAGGTATTTCTGCCATCACGGATGCTAATGTTGTATATACTTGTTATGCGCGGGTATTGTTCTAGGTGTGATTGAGGACGGCCATATTATTTCATCTCTCATCATGTCGTCCTGGTTGTGTCGGAACATTTAGACATATAGCATCATGACGGCCATTCGAGCTTATTTCATCTCTCATCATCTATCATCCAACATCCACATCCTCTCTAAACTAAACTGATCTCCAAGAAGAATGAGTTATGAATTGACTATTGGATTTGTGTCGGAACATTTACACATATAGCATGGAGAAAGACACAATCATCCTTAATTTTGCACAATGATTTCTCCTCTCAATAGTAAATCGATGTTTGAAGTAGTTTTTTTTTTTTTTGAACCCATGCAAGCAACGATTTAGTGTTTCTGTACTTTTTGTTTTGCTAGCAAAGTGGCTATTCTATGATTTGATTTATGGGCTGACAATGCATTGAAGCTGCCGATATCTTTGAAATCCCAAGGTGTTACGTGACTGTAGCTGATGCTCATTTGTGCAAACCATTACTTGGATACAGAGCTCATTAGATGATTAGTTATTGAGCATGAGATCACATTACAATGGAAAAAGGTTGTATTGGACTATTGGAGTCACATGTATCTCACTTATTTACTTTAAACAGTGTACTAGATGGATCTCTGAAGGTTATTCCTTTTTAATCCCCAATCGAAAAAAATTACTTGATTTCGATTAACCCTAGCAGGACGAAGACAAACAGTGTTTGAGATTTTAAGTTATGTGTAAAATAATGTTTGAGATTTTAAGTTATGTGTTTTTATATCCTAATCATCCACGTGTTCGGTCTTATATATGTTAAAATAATATACCGAGATGAATATCGAGGTTGTCAAGCTCAAGATGAAATGGTCAAGACTCAAAACTCATAACTCAATCAAGCTATCGAATATCGACGGAGATTCAAAGATTAAGGAAAATCGACGGAGATCAAATGAAGTTTCAAGAATAAAATATCTTGTGTAATTTAGGTAATTCTCTAGGTAAGGAAAATATCTAGTTAATTTCCTATGTTTTCTATATTCTACTTAATTAGAATATATTCTAGTTTATTAAGATATATATTCTCTAGAATAAGATGATATCTTAATTAATTACATATTCACTCTATAAATAAAGAGTGTCATTGTAATTGTAATGAATCCCGATTACATCAAACCGGTGATCAATAATATTTCATCCTTCGGGTTTTGTCCGTGGACGTAGGTCGAGTTGACCGAACCACGTTAAATCTCTTGTCCCATTTCATTTCTCTTGAATCGATGATCCTCGATACTCATAATTTATTAATATACTAGCTATTAACCCGTGCGAAACGACACGGGCATAATTTTCATCCGGATATTAAATTTAGTATTTTTATTAATTATGGAGTTTACTTGTCATTATAAAGTGAACGTAAAATCAATAGATATTTTTATTCTTCAGTCCACTAATCTTTTATCATGTATTCATATATCATTCCTTCCAAATTATGTTTGATAGTTTGACATTCTCCCAAATAATGTATCTTCCCGAGCCGTACCCAATCAGAATTATTTTCCACATATTCTTCCACAAAAAACCAACGATATTTGATATGTTTTATAGTTTGGAAAGACAAAAAAAATATTATCAATCATTTGAAACAGTATTTCCTTTGTGCATCTCCCTTATTTTAGTGATCGCGTAAAACCAAAATATCGAATCCAAGTTATTGTATTATAAAACGTTAAGCCATTTCAAATGTCAACCCATTCGACTCGACTAAAATATATATCTCCAATTCTTCAAAATAAATCGACAATCTACGACATTGATCTTCTAAATGTTAGGTTATTCGCTTTTAAAAATATAGCTAGTAGTCAAATGGTTAACCACTTGACCTAATGCCAATAGACTATGTTATCCATCATTATTGAACAAAAATAACATTCTACCATTTAATAAGAAATATGTGAGACGATGCGAAATTACTCATTTGGTGCAATTTGGTCACCAATACTTACGACTACAAAAACACCATCCACCATTTTTGTTGTTCTTTTGAAATAGCTTCCATCACCATTTCCAACCACATGACACCGTTTTTTCCTTTACACCATTGTGATCCACTTAATAAATGTTGGCCAATTTAGACATTAGTTAATCGAATTATATTTAATATCATAATTTAATAAAAATATTTGTTAATAGAATAATTTAGTTATTATCGTTTTTGATGCAACGTCTACTATGGAAAATTAATATAATGGTTATTATGCAAGATAAATGAAAAATTAGTATATTGTTAAATAAATTTTAGACGTTAGATAAATTTTTAATCATTAGTTATGAGAAACACTTACAACCTTAGATGTATCTATTGCAAAAATAAAAATGACAATTGTCCATAATAAGTTAGAAAGATTATGTCAATTTTAACCATTTTTTTTTTGTTGGCTTTATATAACCCGATAATTGTTTTTCATATTTTTTAATTATTATGTTTCTCACGTAGGTTGACCGAATTATATGTCTCGAAGAAACCACCGAGTGAAGCATGTAGTGAGACCTCTTTGGAAAAATCAACCACAACTTCCGTAATAATGTTATTTTTGTTCCAACGACGTACAATAAACATTTTTTCACTACGGCACCGAACTCCGCACCACCGCCACAGGCAAACGACTCAAGTACTACCTTTTCCACCACCATCACTATCGTCCACCGGCTCCATGCATCACCACTCTCAAACACCACCTGGTTATCCCTAATTTCTATTGATATAATTATTATATATTTAATAAAAATATATTTAGAAAAATGGAATTGGATAAAAAAATTTTAAAAGTTATTATGTTTCTTAATTAACAAATTTATTATTTATTTAATGAAGTATATTTATTAAGATAATTATAAGACATTTATGATAAGAGATTAATTAAGTATTTATTCTAAGAAATTAATGATACAATAATGATGTAAACAACCACAACCATAGATTTAGCTTTCCCCAGAATGCATCCGGACCGCTCTTTATATAGGCTAAGTAATTATTATGTTTCTCACGTAGGTTGACCGAATTATATGTCTCGAAGAAACCACCGAGTGAAGCATGTAGTGAGACCTCTTTGGAAAAATCAACCACAACTTCCGTAATAATGTTATTTTTGTTCCAACGACATACAATAAACATTTTTTCACTACGGCACTGAACCTGCACCACCGCCACCAGAACTACTCATTACCATTACCTTTTCCACCACCATCACTATCGTCACCGGCTCCATGCATCACCACTCTCAAACACCACCCTGGTTATCCCTAATTTCTATTGATATAATTATTATATATTTAATAAAAATATATTTAGAAAATTGGAATTGGATACAATAATGATGTAAACAACCACAACCATAGATTTAGCTTTCCCCAGAATGCATCCGGACCGCTCTTTATATAGGCTAAGTAATTATTATGTTTCTCACGTAGGTTGACCGAATTATATGTCTCGAAGAAACCACCGAGTGAAGCATGTAGTGAGACCTACTGGAAAAATCAACCACAACTTCCGTAATAATTTTATTTTTGTTCCAACGACATACAATAAACATTTTTCACTACGGCACTGAACCTGCACCACCGCCACCAGAACGACTCATTACCACTACCTTTTCCACCACCATCACTATCGTCACCGGCTCCATGCATCACCACTCTCAAACACCACCCTGGTTATCCCTAATTTCTATTGATATAATTATTATATATTTAATAAAAATATATTTAGAAAATTGGAATTGGATAAAAAGAATTTTAAAAGTTATTATGTTTCTTAATTAACAAATTTATTATTTATTTAATGAAGTATATTTATTAAGATAATTATAAGACATTTATGATAAGAGATTAATTAAGTATTTATTCTAAGAAATTAATGATACAATAATGATGTAAACAACCACAACCATAGATTTAGCTTTCCCCAGAATGCATCCGGACCGCTCTTTATATAGGCTAAGTTGTCCATGCTATGCTTTATAAGGGAGACATGCGGAGCTTCTTATTTATAACTTGAAGTTACGGACATCAAAAAGAATATACGAAGTTTTCACAGTACTGATGACACTCGACTTAGCTTCGACGCAATGGACTATGACAACGATGCCAAAGACTTTAAGAAGACGAACGTAGTCAATACGGCGGAAGTGATCGAGTGAGATATTTATTTGGATAATTAATGACATTATGAGAAATTAATAAAAAATTATTATGAAAAGATTAGTGGAACATTAATACTATAAGCAAATTTAGACCGTTGGACTTATTTTAACTTTCGATCCAAGACATCACTTGTGGAAACACCCATATCCATGATTTAGCTTTCCCAAGAATGAATTTTGACCGCTCTTTCTCTAGGCTAAGTTGTCCATGGATTTAGCAAATTTATTATTTAGGAAAGTATTTACAATGAAAAGTTTATAATGAGAAAATAATAAAAAATTTAATGAAAGTATATCTATTAAGATAATTATAAGCCATTTATAGTGGGAGATTATTAAAATATTCATTACAAAAAGTTACTAATGCAATAATAATGTAAAATACATATTTATTAAGAGGACACTTAATGATGAAAATATAAGTAAATTATTCATTATGAGAGATTAATAAGACACTAATTAATAAAACACTCATAATGATTAATTTTAGTGGAAGAAGTAAGTAGTGATAATTATAAAAACTACACATTTATTAGATTAATTAAGAGGACCTTTAATAATGAAAATTAATAATTAATTATGAGAGATTAATGAGACACTAATTAATAAAACACTCATAATGATTAATCATAATTAGAGCAAACCACAACCGTGGATTTAGCTTTCCCCATAATGCATCCTGACCGCTCTTTATCTAGGCTAAGTTGTCCATGCTATGCTTTATAAGGGAGATGTTGGACTCTCGTTATCTTGAAGTTAGGCTTAGTCCTATGGGCTAGATATCTAGCTGCTAGATTGGCCATCCACGTCCGCTTGGGCAACCTCCTAACCCCTATGAGATGGCCAATCTAGCAGCGAGACGCCTAACAATTCGGCGTCGGGCCTTATTCGAACCGAAACGGCGTTTTCCTCTCCCTCTCCACCTTTTTTTTTTAAAACTAATCATTTACTTCTCTCTCCACCTTTTCCACTCTCTCTCCCCCATTTTTTTTCCTCTCTCTTTCCAATACATCACTTCCTCTCTCCATCTACTCCACGTTTTTTTCTTTTCTTTCCATATTTTTTTCTTCAATGCCGAATGGTTCGGCATTATAGCCACTTTTGAGCACCGCACTATTCGGCGTTTCAATCTCGCCGATAGTGCGATCGCGAGCAAATACTAGAGAGAGAAGTAGCCAGATTGAGTGTTAACTTTTTTCCCACACTTCATGATTTGCAACACTTTTTGGCCAATCTAGCAGTCCAATCTAGCCCATAGGACTTAGCCTTACTGTTCCATTATTGATTATTGTGTTGCAAGGCATTCATCAATTCTCGTGTGGATTTCCATTAGTCTATCCATGTATCAAAATGCTATAGTTTTCTATCTAGCATATGACCATTCGATTAGCATATATACTTAACATTTACATTTTCTTGACGAAGGTAAAAGGCGACAAATTAAAGTCTTTGATGGGTTCAATTAATAATAGTGTGGCCAAGAAATTATATGGGTTGAGATTCTGGCATTAGCTTCCTTATGCCGTGGCGAAGGCATTCAGATGCTATCACATTTTTGATTTTTATCCGGATTGAGTGTAAAAGACTCAAACTTACTAAATACTCCCTCCGTTTCTGGAAAATAGATACTTTCACTTTTTCAATTTGGCCTATTTTTAGGCTAAAATGAAAAAAGTGAAAGTATGTTTTTTTTTTCCAAAAACAGAGGGAGTATTTGTCTAATATTCCATTTTTATTTTTATCGAAGCATGTGCCTTCCTCGTAGAATTGCAGGTTACAAGACCTTATCCAAGGAAGCGATTTAAATAAATGAGACGTAATTTTGTATTTCATGTTTTTGTCTATATATCGCCCTTACTCACCACCCTAAGTTTCACTCTGATTTTTAAGTAAAATTTGTGAACTTTAGGTTCATGCAGCATTACCTCATCTCGGCAGGAAACTCTCACCGGCCAAGTACAGATCTTTCTTCCTTCCATATCTGTGGCAGCAGATTAATGTATTTGGAATGTACAAACTGCTTCGAAGAATTGCAGCTTAAGCGACCTTATCCTTCTCGAGGAAGTTAATCGAATACTATTTCAAAAAGAAGTTAATCGAATAAATGGGAGGTAATTTTCTATTTCATGTTTTTGTTATACGTTGTCCTTACTCATACTTTTTGATTAGTCTTCCCTTGTATGTATTTTACATGTCTAACAAGTACTAGCTACCCTGTTGCTTATTTGGGTCAAAAATCAGGTCTTAGGCTTAAACCTGATCTGTAGTCAAGTCTTGGGGTATACTTGATGATGTTCTTGTATTCGAGTAGTGATTTAATTCCTCTGTAGATTGTTTTTTAATTGATTTGGTAGTTTATTAGTCGTGGACTGTGGCCGCTGCACTATGAGTTGAGTTTGTCACTTGTAGCAAAGTTGGTTTTGCAATGAGCATATAGCTAGATGAGCATTGTGATTCATAGACTCAGACTCTGCAACATCAGTGCAGCATGAAGTTATTTGTTGCCAATTCCACTTTTTTACTGCATAATTAGGGTAATGCTAGATTGCAGATGATCCAATGGTCATACCAAAATCTAAAACTCAAATTTGTTGGTACCCTCCGATAAGTGATCACTAGATTGCATCACTTTGACCAGCTCCAAATGGGCTCCAGTTGGAAAAAGGTGGTTCGCCCAAACTCCACAGGCTTAGGGTTCACTATAAATATTAACATGATCTTTCTTTCCTTTAGGGCAAAATCTACATCATCCTAAACTCCTCCACTCCGCACCTCTATCTTTGATCTCCATCACCTCTAACAAATATGAGTTATGAATTACTGAATGACGGGTTTGTGTGGAAACCATTACATATACCATGGATGGAGATGATCATCTTTGATTTAGCATAATGATTTCTCCTCTCAAAAGTAAATCAAAGGAAGTGGGTTTCATCCTCAACCCACCATGATCTTTCAGTGGCTAGTTACTTCATTTATGTAACTAGCCACTGAATGGTGAAGGAAGAAATCCAAATCTGGAGAAGAAGGGAAAGTTTTTAAAGGACTCGTTCCTTTGGCATTTCCATGAACTTCGACACTTCCTTGCAAATTTCCACTTCTGCATCAACTTTCTTTCCAATCCAGGGAGAAGTGTGTTAAAAATATCAAAAGTGAAAGTGATATTTCACTATAGGTTACCCAAAGGATGGATCTAAGATTCAAAGTACATCTACGTAATAAGTTTGTATTTCTTAATCAGTAGGTCTTTGTGTGCTTGCTTACTAGGCTGTGTGTGTAAATTCTAATGTTTTTCTCCTTGGAAAAGGAAACAGTTAATTATTAGCATTTTTAGTTTATTGATGTACCAAACTGTGTGATTGAGTTAGTAATGTAATGGAGTTTGTGCATCTTCTCCGATATAATAACGGTGGTATGTATCTAGAGACTTGAGAAATATACAAGTCTCTCTCCGGTAAGGTAATGGATCATCTTCTCCGATATAATAACGGTGGTATGTATCTAGAGACTTGAGAAATATACAAGTCTCTCTCCGATATTTAGACTTGACTAGTTAATTATTAGCATTTTTAGTTTATTGATGTACCAAACTTTCGAAATATACAAGTCTCTCTCCGGTAAGGTAATGGAGTTTGTGCATCTTCTCCGATATAATAGCGGTGGTATGTTATTCTAATTGTTCCGATAGTGATTGGCCTGCCAACAACTCCAGCAACACTTCTCTGATGTTGCGAATGGTCTCTATCACCAACAGTTCTACTTCTTTTAGGGTGAACTAAAAATGCCATTTCCTCATCTCTGTATCTCTCTGATCTCTATCATCCAACGGTAGATATCTTCTTCTTTGTTTGAGTGAGTAGATTTTGGGTTACGAATTACATTTTGGGTTGGTGTGGGAACCTTTTCATATAGTCTGGCGGAAGACACAATCATCATCCCTGATTTAGCATAATAATATCTCCTCTCAATGGTAATATAAAGTTTGAAATTTTTAGCTTTTATATTGTATTCTTCAAATGGAGGAAAAATACTCAGGAGAATGGCAAAGATTTTTTTACACTGAAGCTATGGATGTTAATAATGGAATATTGATTGTAGTGTGCCACGGCTTTCTTTAAGCTATCGATGTTAATAATACCACTGATTTAGGGGCAATTAGAGAGCTCGGGGTGAAGATGTCAATATTTACCTAAAGCTGCTTGGTTGTACTGCTGGCTTCTCTGGTATCGTGTTTTGGATAATCTAACATTACCCCTCTTGAGATAAGGAGATTGTTAGAGTATCCAAATTATCATACCAGAGGCGGTGGAACACAGAGATATTAGGGGGTATAATCTTTTGTAATGTCTCCTACTGAAAGAAAACAATCACAAAACATTCCTTACTGATGTATCAGATGCTATAGTTTCAAATACATTTTTATTTTATTTTTCGTATCCACTAAGTTTGATTTCATTTTAACTTTGTTGCACTTATAGAGGTCCAGAAACTCTAAGGCAACAGCATAACACTCATAACGTCTTTGTGTTGTTATTCTGTGAATTTGTGTGACTACTAATTCGTTAAAAATGTTATGGGTCACTATACTAGTTGTCTTAAATTGTGCGATTGAGTGTATAGGTTAATGTTATTCTAGCTGTTTTGACAGTGATTGCGTTGCTAATACCAACAACTTTGTCCGACTTCTATTTAGCAGTGTCCCACAACTCCGGCAACACTTCCTGATGTTGTGAATGCTCTATAGTCTAATCCATTATCTGCGTCTTTGTGACTTTCCAACGTAAAAAACAAAAAAAAAAACATTATGGAATATTGATTTAAGTCTGAAAAATGGTAAAAACAAAGCGTATCACAATAAATAAAAGATTTTATCCCAACTCCCGAGATATTTCTTTCCATCAGTGCATTAATTGAGAACGGACGGATATGAAGAGGCGGTTATCAGGGACGTGTCAAACAGGTGAGTGGAAGAACCAACATGTATAGACGGTTAAGCGAAATCACGGGAAAATGTCCGTCGATAAGAACACGAAGAGATGAATCCGGTGCGGCAAAACAAATTAGAGTTACTCATACCGCTCTTTTGACCAAAAGAACGATATGAGAATAGGCAAAATGTGGGTACAAAATACCGCACACTCATCTAGTATCTAAGTAATCGCTTTAGTAGAGAGCGAACACGAACGCATACGACATATCCAAGATGACGAACCGGATGATGTCACCTAGTCACGACTAAAGTATGAAGAACCATGCGTTATTGAAGAAACCGTGCGGCAATGATAAAGTCTACGCGACATTGACGCACGTCAGATCCGAAATTAGGGGCTTTATTAGCTGTCCTCCACTATGTAAACTCCTATATAAGGAGCCGAGTGCCTTTGTAGTGGAAGAGAGATCTTTTAGGTGAGCTTAGATAAGAAATTCAGGAGAGAGAAAGTTATTTGCTCCCCAAGTTAGGGTTTCTTCATATCTTTGTACTTATTATAAGATTTTAATAAGAATTCTTAAGTGTTTCAATATGGTTTCTTAGATTATTTCATAGAATCTACTAAGGGTGTGATTGTGAGATTTCTCGTAACTACAACTAAAGAGGACATAAGTAACTCAAGCTTTCAATTGGCCGAAGGTGGTTCTTGTGAGATTTCTCGTAACTACAGCTAAAGAGGACATAAGAAACTCAAGCTTTCAATTGGCCGAAGGTGGTTCTTGTTTTGCTGGTATTGAAACTTGTCTTGTAATAGTGGAAGGGATAAATTTTCTACTGTACTTCCCTTGTAGGGGTGGTGAGGGGGTAAATTTTAAGGAGTTATCGGTAATTCTTTGTTTGGGGTCTACTAGTACCGCATCTTGTGTTTCCTCGTGTGCGAACTTATCTAGCTAAAAAAATAAAAAGTTGTGTTAACTTAGTTTTTAAGGTTTGTTTTTGCCTTTGCTTTCCCCGAAATGACTGATGGGTGTAGTGCAACTCAAAACACTTCCACGATTTAAAGATACATCGAAATCATTAATAAAGTAACGAGAGTAACATATGCTGATATGCATATCAGTCCATAGTGTTCTGAAGTTGCTGAGACATACAAAGAGGTTTGCAAATGTATATAATGAGGGTGAAGTCTGATGGGCTTAATTTATAAGACAAGGCTTTTAGCCAAAGGTCTGATCATAGGGAAAGGCTTAGGGTTTTATTTATATATAAACACATGAGATGCCATTTTTTTCTTCAAGGTAAACACTCCTCCGCCCGTCTCCGCAATCCATCTCTCAATCTTTCTCTCGTAGTCCGATCTCGATCTTTATTATCCCACAATTCTTCTCTTCTTCATTTCTGTTAATAAGAAGCATGAAGGATTTGTGTGGGAACCTTTACATGTATCTACGGATCATCCTCAATTTCGCACAATGATTTCTCCTCTCAACATTAAGTATGTAGACCTAGGATGAGGTCCTATACTAATGCCATGTTCATGAACATTTCCATGAGGCACCAGATGGTGTCAAAGTAGATCTGTATATGTATCAAGGGTTGAAATTCTCCCTCACAAATATTAATGTTTAATTTTGATCAGTGAGTACTCCTTTGCTCTCCTGCATTTCAAACAATTAAATGTATAAATACCTGAGTGATTTTCATTTGACCATCATCATTTATCTTATTTCCATTTAGGCTTGATCTATTGATGTATCAAAATGATGTACATTTTTCTATATATATCCATCTATCACATAAATTAGGGTTATGATGTAGATATTGCATATATATTGTGACATTGATGTAGATCCCCATGGAAGTTTCTCTATCAAATATACTCTCTTATGTGTTCTTGCTTAATTGTTATTGAGAGCTTGCCACGATCTTTTCCTAAATAATTAGGATCCTAACTTCATATCTGTGCTTGTTATGGTGGCTACGCTTAGATCTCAATTTATGTTTTTAGAATGTGAAAAGATTGAAAGTAGAATCCAAAACCCCTCCGCTTAAATTTATAATACTTTCTTTTGACGATCAGCATATGATTTACACCCCGTAAATTCATTAACCATCGAACTCCTGCAATTTTCAAATTCGTATATATGTAGTACCATTCAATTGCACACACGCCCAATGAATGAGGCAACAAACAAGTCCAAAATCTATGCTTGCACCCCCGACACCGTCCAAGATGACCACTTAAAATAAATCCCACCCTTAAAAATCATCCACCGGTATCGATCAGGATCACCGTCAATAACAAAGCGTAGTACGGCCGGGTCATAAAGAATCCACAATTTGTTAGATTAGGCGATGCAGCTACCATGGGACACCCTTCCAAAAAAAAAATATATGGCAACATCACTTTATGCAGCTACGCTAGGACTCCCCGTAGTTTTCAGTATAGCTTTGCGAACCTGATCGACGTTGTGTTGGCAATCTTGTGCATATAATGTGATTAGCAATCTTGTCTCGTATTAGTTTGTAGCATAGCATTTTGACGGTGGACTGTACTGACTCAAAGTAGCTCTGTTAAGTTTTAATGCCCCCCAGCCAAACCAAACCACAACACACCTACCACCGGACACCCTTCCGCAAAAAAAATATATGGCAACATCACTTTATGCAGCCTACACAGGACGCCCTTGTAATTTTCGGTATAGCTTTGCGAACACGATCGACGTTGTGTTGGTAATCTTGTGCATATATTGTGATTATAAATCAGAAAAGAGAATAACAATGCAAACCCAATTAGACAAACCAAAGTCGAGACAAGGATTATATCCTCTAAATTTAAGACAGATTCACCCTGCAGTGGTACTTACGGATTATCGATGTTTGTCTACCAGGATACAACGACTAACTTCTCGATGTATTAGCACTCAAAACTTCGAGAAACGGCCAACAAAAACTTGATGAACTCGCACTCAATGTTTTAGAATGCAGTAGAATCTTTTGGAAGGTCCCTAAGTGGCCATTCTATGATTTTGTTGTCGTAGTATTCATCTGCTATAGCTGATGTAGGGTTATCCAAGCATTTGATACATAAATTATTAGATCATTAGTTAATGATCATGAGATTACATTACAATAGAGGGCTGTATTGGAGGCTTTGGATCACATGTATCTCAAATTTTAGGTTTAAATGGTCTACTAGATGGACCTCTAAAGTTAATTATTCTCTACTTTCAACATTTTTAGTCTACTAGATTTTTGTATAATGATTTTCCAAAGCAAATCGAAGTTTCAAGTATTGTGGTTGTAAGATATTTGAAATATGTGCAACGAGAAAAAAGATATGTAATCAATTGTAAGTTCATATTATCTCCTAGTTGGCTGCGAGTTTGTTTGTTTATGGTTTGTTTTCTCTATTTGCCACCCACACTTTCCCTATTTTCCACTCACATGTATTACCACCTCCATTTATCCTATTAACCACCCATACAAATTTTAAAATATCCTAATTACCACCTCTTGACTTTTTATTTACACGCAATAATAAAATCACTCGTATAAACAAAAGTAAAACCTTAACTAAATTCTGATTATTTCTTCTTCTCATCTCCACCCACCAACCACCTTCTTCAACCCCTGTCTCCACCCAACTACAACCTTCTTCACCCTTTTTTTCGGTTGAATCCATGAAAAACACAGTCCAAACTACATAGTCGTCATTTACTAAACCCCGTGACGACAAACAATCGTATTTGAGATGACCATGGCTTTCCATGGTCGTTCAGGAAAACAAAAACTTGTAGTCACCAGTTTCTGGACGACTACGAATGTTTAAATGCAGACGTATCCCGGACGACAGCGACGCTTTGGCCAAAGGGATCCCGGACGACTATGATGTTGTTTTTGGGCTGAGTACTTGAGATTGATTTCATCAATAAGTTGAATACTTCCATAATTCATTAATACATTAATCCATACTTCCATACTTGAGATTGATTTCATCAATAAGTTGAATACTTCCATAATTCATTAATACATTAATCCATTAACATATAAACAAAAAAAACATGTATACTCTTATTGGTTTTGATAATTTAAAACACTAAGAATTGTAAAATTATACCAAATTTGTAGATTGTGAATTAATCTTCCTGGATATTCATCCAAGGTTTTGAATTTTTTGCCCTAGTTTTAATTGTCAATCTTCCATAATAATAGATTATTCGTGGAATTCATTTACTTTCTCGATGGATTAAATAATAAAACATAGAAAATAACAAGTTTTTGTTGATGAAAAATGAGATTAATAAAGAAGAAAAAAAGTGGGTTTTTATTGAAAAGGGAAATTAATCGAAGAAGAAGAAAATGGGCTCAAGTTGGACAAGCTTTGCCCAAGCTCTAGTAGTAAAGACAGGATTATTAGGGTTTACTATATATAATAAGAAGATAGCCATCTCTTTCTTTTAGGGCAAACACTCTACATAGTGAACTAGATCCGCCATTTCCACATCTCTCTTTAATCTCCGATACCAACAATTCTTCTTTTTCGTTTGACCTGATGAGTTAGGAATCACACTTTGGTTTTCTCTGGGAACCTCTTAGTATAGCCTGGTGGAAGACACAATCATCATCCTCGATTTAGCATAATGATTTCTCCTCTCAAAGGTAACTCAAAGTTTAAAGTTTTTAGGTCTTAATACAGCTGAGATCTTCTAACACAAAAAACACATTCCATTGGAAGAATGGCTAAGATTTTACATTAAAGGTGTTGATGTTACCTAACAGGACACACAACTTTGGAAGAATATAGTAGCATTGTTTTGGTGACAATTAGATTTTACATTTATTTACCTACTGCTTTGCTTGGCTGTTGTCTTTGCTAGCTTCTCTGGTATCGTGTTTCAGGAGATAGAAGCTATGTTAAGAGTATCCGAAATATCATACCAAAGATTCTGGGTATAATCTTTTGTATAGTCCCCTCCGAAAAGGGAATATGATGTATTTTTCCTTTGGTCATATGCAATACAAACAGATAACATTCCTTGTTGTATCAAAGTGTTGTTGGTTCAGTTAGATTTTTAATTTTTAATTTTTTTATATTTTAATTTTATTTTAACTTCGTTTCACTTGTAGTGGTTTTTACATCAGAAACTCTAAGATCATCCAGCAGCATTACAGTCAGAATTCTTTGAATTTTCCTGACTATTAACTCGTTAATAGTTGGAAGATGTATTGGGTAACTAAATTAGTAGTCTTAAATTGTGTGATTGAGTGAGTAGGGTAATGGAGTTTGTGCATCCCTGAGATGATAATGGTGGTCTGTTATTCTAATTGTTTCCATAGTGATTGCCTTGCCAATACTTTCTGCGATTCATTTTCGCAAGTGTCGCACAACTTAGGCAACACTTCCACGATGTTGTGAATCCTCTGTTGTGATTTTCCGACTTACACATTTAAGGATTTTGGTATCAAGTAGATCAAAACCACCGCGTATAGTCTACATTGAGATGTGGAGAGAGCATTGAGATGAGGATATTAGTTGTAGACTGTATTGAGATGTACTTGGTAATAACAGATGCTAACAAACCAACCATTCTCGCATCTCCCACCCAAAAACAAACCAATCAGAGTTTTAGTTTTATTTCATTAAGATAAGAATCAATTTAAGGCGTTTATTGCTTCACTCATATTTTTTAACCACCAAATTTCATCTTCTAAACTCTGGGGATGATAAAAATTCAAAGAGACGGAAATTAAAACTATACACGTATTAGCCATTTACTTCAGTACATAGTTAATGAGACCATCCAAAACTGACTTCCTAAGATCAATGACCCAAGGTGCACCAAATATCTTTTCCTAGAAGTCGAATCAGGGACTGGGATGGTCGTCATACCAAAACGCTGAAACTACCATCACTTGGACCATAAGGGGTAACCAAATGGGCTCAACTTGGACTAGGTGGTTTGCCAAAGCTCTTGCTAGTTACTAGAAGGACGGGCTTAGGGTTTACTATATATATATACACTAAGATGGCCCTTTTTTCTTTCATCTAGGGCAAACACTTCTACATCTAAAAACTCCAGCCGCCGCTTCCACATTTCTGTCTCTCATCTTCATCACCCAACAATTCTTCTTATATCAAAAGAAAGAAAGATATAAAAGAAGAATTTTTATGAATTTTAGGTTTGTGTGGGAACAGAACCTCCTTTACACATACCATGGATGGAGGTTTAATCTTCCTTAGATTTCACACAATGATTTCTCCTCTCTATGTATTTGTATGGGTTGAAAATTTCAAACTGAAAAAATGGTTCACAGACACACCTGACTCTTGATAGGTTTTCACTTCTTTTATAGATTAATGTCTTAACTGGGATAAGCTGTTGGAGATCTATTGTTCTTTAACATTTTAAGACTACTACAGAAAGAGAAAGCTAAAGATGTTTAAAGAATCAATAGCTGAAATGATGAATGTTGAAGTGATAAGCCCTGATTTGTGAGTGTGTTGTGATGGTTTACGAGAAAAGAGATCCACTAAAAGTAGGTGGCAGTTCCAAATTAAGACCACTCTCTGAAAAGTTAGAATATCTTTGGTGTTGTTGTACTACAATAAAGATTTCAAAACTTGTTAATTCGTTGCATTTAAATTTGTTTTCATTTACTTAGATCTCATTGAAGTAACCAATTTAATTTGATAAACGTTAAGTTGTAAATGTCAAGAACCTAATTAATGTTTTCATCTTATTTACTATATATAATACGATGCCCTCTTTCTTTCATTTTTAGGGCAAACAATACTACATCTACATCTAAACTCTAGCCGCCGCTTATACATTTCTGTGTTTGATCTTACTCTTACTGCAGAAAAGAGAGAACATAAAGATGATTAGAGCATCAGTGGTATCGGTGGATGAAATGAAGAATGATATTGTCTCAATGGTTTATGAGAAGAAGGATCCAGTAAAGATAATTGTGGCAGCAATTTGTTGCTTTTTAAGTGTTAAAATTTGGTAATGTATTGTAAATTTGTTTTGATTATTTTAGTCGTCAAGAACCAAGTCATGCTGATCTATAGGAGGAGCCAAACCCAAGCGTATATAAGTTTTGCTATATTATTATATTATTATGGTTAAACATGTTCTTAGAGAAGTTACTTGTCGAGTTGCCTGCGCCATTTTACTTACACGGTTGGGCATGGTTATTCCTTGAGGTTGTCATAGTTTTGATGTCAACCAATTTTTTTTGAAAAGAAACGTTTTAAATTTGACACCCAACATTCTACTTGCGCATGGTTATTCCTGCACCATTCTGCCTGCAGGTCGGTCCACTCGAGAAGTTTAGTCGATGGGAAACAATAGCAAACGGGCTCGAGTGGTAAGGAATCAAGGGCTTAGGCTTTCACTTTAGGGCAAACACTAAAAAGTAGTACTGATAAAGACTCTAGGCTACTCAGTCCAGAATCAAACAGCGTCGTTTCCACATCTCTCCCGGGTCTAAATCTTATTTTTATCATCCAACATCCACATCCTCTCTAAACTAAACTAAATCTGATCTCCAAGAAGAATGAGTTATGAATTGAATCTTGGATTTGTGTCGGAACCTTTACACATAGCATGGAGGAGACACAATCATCCTTAATTTTGGCACAATGATTTCTCCTCTCAATACTAAATCGATGTTTGAAGTGTTTTGTTTTTGAACCAATGCAAGCAATCGATATAATGTTTCTTTGGAACGTTGGGCTTTTTATTTCCATTTAGGCTTAATATATTGATGGATCAAAACGCTGTATATTTTCCCATATCCATCAATCACATAAATTGCTTATTTAATCTGATTTCATTTTTACATTGGTGTATGTATGGAGGTATCAATCAATGTAAGATTCACATATTCCTTAATTGGCTTATATATCTTCACTGGCAAATTTCATGGTTCACATAAAACCCCGGGACGTTAAAAAGAATGAAGACATGGAAATTGAAATGTTGATGATCCTCATTGCCTTTTCAAAATTTCGTTATGGAAATTGAAATGAGAGTATATCCGCGATAAGACCTGCTTCTTGTTGAGTTTGAAAATGCTGCTATCTGAAATGTTTCTTGTAATACTACAGCGCACCCATCAAGAACTCCATGGATGAAACTCATAGGTTTTTGAAACAAGAGCCGCCAAGCTTTTAAGTTTTGGGAACAAAGTCAAGAATGGCGAAAGAAGCTAAAGGAGAGAGTTGGTAATGAGTGCTTGAAACTGATGGCAAAAATGAGGAGTTCATTAAGTGTATGAGCAAAGGGATCCAGAAAAGTAATAGTGGTGGTTCCAAAGAGTACTGTTGGGAAGTGTAAGTATTTAGAATTCCCCAAGAGCAGGGTCGTTCCAACCTTAATCACAAGGTTTGAAATCGGTGGTAGCTCAAGCTTTTCCTGAATTCGAACCAATGTTTTCATTTTAGTGCAGTTTATTTTTCTTCTTGAAATCGAGAAAATGTATGTAAATCAAGGCCGATCTTCTACTTGTTAGCTTATTTGAGCAACATAAGTTGCTTTGGATGTATTGGTCTGCTTTGCATTTGAACTTAATGTCTATTTGAGTTAATTTAGAGTTAGGAGAAAAGAAGAATATACCTACACGTTCCATGATGTTGCGGGTGCGTCGTAGTTTCGACACCGCAAAAGGAGAAAGTTTGGTAGGAATCTTACTAATGTCACAAACTAAATGTATTTACCATAGCTACATCAATAGAAGCCAATCGACCTCGTTTTGAATTACTTTGTTTTATTCATGAGCCATTTCGCCTCCTCCAATTGATTTTTAGCATCCATTCTTCCCACCTTGTGCTTGAAAAAGCTCTCAGACTGCATTCGGCATCTAGCCATTCCTCCATCGTCCAACAGCATAAACCAAAAAATAAATATAAAGCTGGCAATAAAGATTATTTATCGGCAGCCCCCTAGAAAAGACCTAGGTAGTAGTAAGTCAATTCAAGATATGTAACTCAATTCAGCATTACAAGATATCCAACTCAATTCAGATAGTGGTGTTTAAAAAATAACTTTGACAATTGTGTTATGTAGCCCTAGAAACCATACCAAATGGGCTTTAGGGTTTTTATCATACTACTACATACTATATAAGAGACGTTTCTTTGTTGATGTTCCTTCCCCTCCGTAGTTTGATTGCCCAAGAGCATGTGCACGATCTATTTCAAACCAATCTTTGGTCCTTTGTAACATTTAACATAGCCAACCTATGCGCAAGATCTTTCCATTGCTCCTGAAAAGAAACATCAAGATAGCAAATATATTAAAAAACTTCTAATGTGTAAAGAAAATCATAATAATATAGCAAACAAAATAATTGAAGGAGTTAAAACCAAAAATGACTAACCCTTGTTCCCCAATTAACATCATACGTAAATGGAGGAGGATCGGGTGCTTGCAAAGGCACTTCAACGGGGTTGCATTCATCTGTCCGAACGTATGGTACAGAAAAGAAACTCTTGGAAATTCAGGTGAAGCTTGTGAGTAGTTGTCATACTTATACCGTGATGGATGTATTGGGGGACCTGATTCACAAGAAATGTTGGATCTTGAGTACTTGCAGCTCTAACTTCGTCTCTGTTTTCTTGACGATATATTTCTGGGAGCAAAAAACCAACAGATTGTAACTTCCACCACTGCACATACATGCTCTCATCAACATGCTTATAGTCTCGTCCTTCAACCACATCAATAGGATCATGGGGGGCAGCAAGGTCTTCCAAACGTTCACGTGGACTTCTTGGAATTGTTATGAATCCCCTTGTTTGCCTTAAAAACCGCTCACCAAGATACATGATACTAGTAGCGCTTTCCGGATTATAGAAAGCCACTCTTTGATTGGAGATTTCACGAGCATGCACTATATCAGGATGATCTCTATATATACTAGTAGACCATGGTTGCCATTGCGTTCCAACAATTGTCCTCAACTCAATTTGTTGGCGAGCTGTATGAAGAGAGTGTTTGGAAGTACCCCTTTGCAACTTCACTAGACTATCTTTCTTAAATATCATAATTGCAGGCCATACATCAGTCACTACACCTTCTTTGAGAAAAGGCGTCAAAGTACGAAAATACATGTAAAACCAATATTCTAAAACCATCGCCATTCCACACATATTTTTTCCACCTCTAACAACCGCACTCATGCTACTATACAAGTGACTAAAACAAGCCGAACCCCAATCATAATTACTAATCTCATTCAAATCACGCAAGGAAATGATCCAACCTTTGCTTGCTCGTGTAGTGGAACGTGCCAATAAAACTTTTGAAATCACCCATAATAAGAAGTATCTAGTCACAATCTCCCAATTTTCATCATTAATTGGATTGTTCTTGATATAGGTTGCGAGGCAACTAATAGGAAAATCAGGTGTGTTCTTGTTGTAGTTTGCAAACCCATGCATAGGTTCAAAGTAGGTATTCTCTAGCTGCTGGCTTTCTCTACTTTTCCATTTACTTGTATTGGCGTGTTCCAACCTTCTACGACCATTTCCAATAGGAATTCCGGTTAAGTGAACAAAGTCTAAAGGAGTGAAACCAATTTGAAGTTTGGGAAATGAAATGAATTGGTGCTATACCACCACCTCTCTATGATTGCATAAGCTAGTTGTTGATCAGCTCTCTTAATTCTAATTTCAAAAAATCTAGCAAGACCGGAATTTTGAAGAACTCGACTAGCACTTTCATGAACCACCACCACACGGCTATGTAAATCCTCAAGGTCTTCTAGATTACTTCTAAACGTGATATCATGTTGTGTATCAAATGGGTCTATACTTGTAGATATATGTTTTTCATCCCATTCTTTTGAACTTAACGTCATATACACATCCATAATCTATACAATATCATCAAATAAAAACAATTTAGTCACACAATGCACTTAAATTGTTTACATAAACTAAATCAAGCAACAAAATATAGCCCACAAACTTAGAATTCACATCCAAAAAATGGGTTTAAACTTAGAATTCACATCACACATAATGTAAATTCGTCAAAGCCCTAAATTTCACAATGTTCATCATCTAAAACCCTAAATTACATGTCAAATTCGTCATTGTTAGAATCAAAATTGTTATAATTCATCATACAATCAATTATCAAGCAATGATATCCTTCTAAACCATAAATTTTCATCAAATCATAATATAAACTCAAAATTACAATTCAACTCACCTTTCTTTGGACTCTCAATCAAATTGAGAAATTGAAGTATGCTTAGATTCCTTATATTGCAATGAACAAACCCTTTGAACCAATTTGACTGATTTGAACCATCATCGAGAACAGGGGATGAAGAAAATTAGGTTTTCGTTTTTCGTTTTTCGTTTTTGATTTTCAGAGAATCGGATGAATGGGAAGAGAAGGGTCGATGGCGTTTTGGATAAAGAATTTAATGAGCGCTATTAAGATTGGCATTTTGCGCTATTAAGAACAGCGTTTAGCGCCATTCTTAATGGCGCTAAACGCTGATAAGAATAGCGTTAGACCGTTGACTTTAGTCAAGCGCTATTATTAATAGCGTTTTTCAGTATTTATTAACAATAGCGTTTTGCGCTATTATTATTAGCGTTTTCTATCTTCCACCATTAGACTTGCACTTCCATCCACAGTTCCAAGTCTTTGAGGTGGCATGGAAGATGGAAGATGGATGGATTCCACCATAAGACTTGCTCTTAGGGCAAACACTTATACAATCTAATGAGAAGCTCACTAGTACTCAATCCTTAAATCAAAAGCGCCGTTTTCACATCTCTCTCTCTCACCGAACTAAATCTCATCTTTTCGTGAAGTAAGTTTGACCTCCATCATCCAACATCCACATCCGTGAACTAAATCGATCTCCAAGAAGAATGACTTATGAATTGAATCTTAGATTTGTGTAGGAACCTTTACATATAGCATGGTGGAGAGACAATCATCCTTAATTAACACAATGATTTCTCCTCTCGAGAACAAGTTTCGGGTATTTCTGCCATGGAGGAGATGAAACGTATAACCTAGATGTGTATCAATCGGTCTCCGAACAGATTACAACAGTGGACCTCTTAGTGCCGGTGAAGTGAAAGCACTCGAAACCAAAACGATGGAAGAAAAATACCCAAAACCCATTCAACCAGGTTCAACCATGGGTGCAAAGTCCCCAAGTCATTCAATCAAGTATGTTCTTTGATCTCAATCATCCAACAATTTTTCTTCTTTCGACGAGTAATTAATGAAGAAGAATGATTTATGAATTCTGAATTTTGGGTTCGTGTATATAGCATGGTGGGAGACAAAGTCACCCTTTATTTAGCATAATGATTTCTCCTCTCAAAGATCAAGTCTATAGAAGATCAAGTCTATAGAAGATCACCCTTTATTTAGCATGGAAGATCAAGTCTATAGAAGTCTTTTCCATACTAAAAGGGACGAAAAGTTTTGGTGAGATCTCTAAGACTTGGATACCCCATGGAATTCGGAATTCCTTCTTAATTTTAAGATATACAAAGTAGTAAACATGTAGATTGTGTTTGAGATTTAAAACTACATCTATGCATTGTTAGTTTGTATTGGTGTTTGTTTTTTTCGCTAAACGGAGATATCTAAATACTAATTTTAGTTATTAAAATGTCTAAATCCATTGTCGACTACAAATTTCATTAGTGAGTAACTTAATGGAGTTTGTGCATAACGGATATGATAATGGTGGTATGGTATTCTAATTGTTTCGATAGTGAGTGGCTTTCCAACCACTTTCTCCAACTTCTTTTCAAAGCATTCTTAGTCAAAGAACCAAGCTATCTTTTCCGCACATTGTTTGATTTAGAGAGAAGCCTTTTGATTTCATTGTACATCTAGAAAAATACATACGGCTCTCTCCAGGAAAATCCATGCATCCCAAGAAATCCAAAAGCTGATCAAAGAGGCTTGAGTAGTCTTGTAATTAATGTTACATTTTTGGTTTAATGCAATTTTGATGTTCTTGTTTTTGAGTAGTGATTTAATTCCTCATCTATAGATCTTTTTCTTCCCCCTTGATGATTCGTTAGGTGTGGACGGACACCGTGACCATTCCTCGTTCTTAGAGAAGTTACCAACGATATACGGAGTATGTATTATAGAGTTTCTGATATATTATGGGTAAACATGTTCTTAAAGAAGATATAGTTGAGTTTCCTATACCATTTTTATTTTCATTTTGACAAGGGAAACAGAAACAACAAACTAGCTAAGCAACAAGGTCGAAGCCCGGATGCCAAGGCATCGACAATACAAGAGGGTGGAGAGACTAGCCAAAATTTGTTACAAAAATGGTTGGTAAGAGCATAATGAGCAAGGGCTTGAGAAACTTCATTACCCTCTTGCTTGACGTAATTGAATTCAATACTAGGTATATTACTATCCAACTTCTAAGATTGGTCGACATGCCAATGTGGGAGCTTGCTAGGGTCTTTGATGGATTTTACCACAGATTTAGCATCCCCTTCAATGATACACTTACACATCCGGTTGTCGTTGGAAAACCGAGCACCATTAAGGAAGGCCTTGGATTCGGCGATTAAAGGATTATCCACCTGTTGATGGTGGATTTTAGACAAGGGGTAAAATCGTAAAACCCCATGACCTAGTGTTACCCGCAACACATTAACTAAGAGCATTTAACTCAGGTGTAAATAATTAATAGGGGTATTTTTTTCAAAATACCAGATTAGGGTTTTCAACAACAGAACCCTAATTCCAAACCAAGCGGCATACTCCGCACCATGGCAACCATGCCAAACCAAGCCGCATACTACGCACCATGGCAACCATGCCAAACCAAAGCCGCACTCTGCGCAACATGGCAACCATGCCAAACCAAGTCGCATATCGCAAGCACCATGGCAACCATGCCAAACCGAGCCGATATCTGCGCACCATGGCAACCATGCCAAACCAAGCCGCACTCGCACACCATGGCAACCATGCCAAACCAAGCCGCACTCTGCGCACCATGGCAACCATGCCAAACCAAGCCGCACTCGCACACCATGGCAACCATGCCAAACCAAGCCGCACTCTGCGCACCATGGCAACCATGCCAAACCAAGCCGCATCTCGCAAACCATGGCAACCATGCCAAAACCAAGCCGCACTCTGCGCACCATGGCAACCATGCCAAACCAAGCCGCATATTGCGCACCATGGCAACCATGCCAAACCAGGCCGCATACTGCGCACCATGGCAACAACGCCATATTTCCGAGTCGCTATGCCTTTGGCCCACGCCAAACATAGCGCCCTAGGTTTGCAAGACTTGCAACCAGGTCAACATGGCCGCACGTGCCATTGGCACATGCCAACACGTGCCGCAAGCCATATTTCGAGCCGCTATGCCTTGGGCCCACGCCAAACATAGCGCCCTAGGTTTGCAAGACTTGCAACTAGGTCAACATGGCCGCATGTGCCATTGGCACATGCCAACACGAGCCGCAAGCCATATTTCTAAGCCGATATGCCTTTGGCCCACGCCAAACATAGCGCCCTAGGCTTGCAAGACTTGCAACTAGGTCAACATGGCCGCACGTGCCATTGGCACATGCCAACACGTGCCGCAAGCCATATTTCCGAGCCGCAAGCCATATTTCTAAGCCGCTATGCCTTTGGCCCACGCCAAACATAGCGCCCTAAGTTTGCAAGACTTGCAACTAGGTCAACATGGCCGCACGTGCCATTGGCACATGCCAACACGAGCCGCAAGCCATATTTCTAAGCCGCTATGCTTTTGGCCCACGCCAAACATAGCGCCCTAGGCTTGCAAGACTTGCAACTAGGTCAACATAGCCGCACGTGCCATTGGCACATGCCAACACGTGTCGCAAACCATACTTCCAAGCCGCTATGCCTTTGGCCCACGCCAAACATAGCGCCCTAGGCTTGCAAAACATGCAACTAGGTCAACATGGCCGTACGCGCCGATGGCACATGCCATCATGCCCGCTAGCTAGTTTCCCTAGCAAAATCACGGCCCTAACGGCCATGCATGCCACCGGCACATGCCAACATGCTCGCTAGCTAGTTTCCCTAGCAAAATCACGGCCCTAACGGCCAAGCATGCCATCGGCACGTGCCTACATGCTCGCTAGCTAGTTTCCCTATCAAGGTCACGGCCCTAATGTCCACGCATGCCATTGGCACATGCCAAACACACACTGTTGGTAACCCAACTTGCAAACCGTACAAACTACCACCAAGGCATTCCGCACATGCCATTGGCACATGCCAAACACACAATATTTGGTAACCTAACTTGCAAACCAGTGCAACCTACCACCAAGGCATTCGCACATGCCATTGGCACATGCCAAACACACACGCCTTGGTAACCTAACTTGCAAACCGTGCAACCTACCACCAAGGCATTCCGCACATGCCATTGGCACATGCCACACGCGCCACTAGTAGCGCCACTTGCACTCAAGATGCAACCAACACTCGAGACATCGACACAAACCGGGGATGCTTCTTTAGGGTTTTGGTTTGGCGGTCACAGCATGCAGCTGTTTACGAGTGAAAATCGTTTCTGCTGATTTCGGTAATTTCGGTGGGTGAGTGAGAAATTGATTCAAACCTCCAACAAATGCGCTGCACGTGAGCACTTTGTAGATTCGAGAGATCGATCTGTACAAGTCCGGCCTAAACCAAGAAATGGCCGTTCCAGACTTGCTTCGGTCACAAAGTGGAGGGGAAGGGTTGATTTGGGAGGGAAGCAAAGAAAGGTGTTGAGAAGAGTAGTATCTCGACTTGTATCGAAAGTGAAAGCTTATGAAGCTTGCAAGAGATAGAAGCTTTTGGGAGAGCTTGCAAAGTTGACTTTACGAGAGTGTAAGTGTAGTATATTTCTCTGACCGAGACTTGTTATGCGGTGGAAATAGGTAAGACCTATTTATACAAGTCGAGATTGAAACGTACCCTGGCCTCATGAAGGAAGAGAGTAAAGGGTGAAATAATGGGAGGAGGTGGTAACCGCATGGTTTAATGGGCGAAACGTTTTTCACCATTATTTCCTCTTTTATTTGACCGCTTTATTCCTTTTCACGCTTTCTTAATGTGAGCGTAGTGTACGTATTGCATCTTTGTGACCAGCCAAACCAAAACCCTAAAGAAGCATCCCCCGGTTTGTGTCGATGTCTCGAGTGTTGGTAGCATCTTGAGTGCAAGTGGCGCCGCTAGTGGCGCGTGTGGCATGTGCCAATGGCATGTGCGGAATTCCTTGGTGGTAGGTTGCACGGTTTGCAAGTTAGGTTACCGGCGTGTGTGCTTGGCATGTGCGGAATGCCTTGGTGGTAGGTTGCACGGTTTGCAAGTTAGGCTACCGCGTGTGTGTTTGGCATGTGCCAATGGCATGTGCGGAATGCCTTGGTGGTAGGTTGCACGGTTTGCAAGTTAGGCTACCAGCGTGTGTGTTTGGCATGTGCCAATGGCATGTGCGGAATGCCTTATTGACCTAGTTGCAAGTTTTGCAAACCTAGTGGCGCTATGTTTGGCGTGGGCCAAAGGCATAGCGCTTAGAGATATGGCTTGCGGCACGTGTTGGCATGTGCCAATGGCACGTGCGGCTGTGGTTGACCTAGTTGCAAGTCTTGCAAACCTAGGGCGCTATGTTTGGCGTGGGCCAAAGGCATAGCGGCTTAGAAATATGGCTTGCAAGACGTGTTAGCATGTGCCAATGGCACGTGCGGCCATGTTGACCTAGTTGCAAGTCTTGCAAACCTAGGGCGCTATGTTTGGCGTGGGCCAAAGGCATTGCGACTCGGAAATATGGCATGCGGCACGTGTTGGCATGTGCCAATGGCACGTGCGGCCATGTTGACCTAGTTGCAAGTCTTACAAACCTAGGGCGCTATGTTTGGCGTGGGACAAAGGCATAGCGGCTCGGAAATATGGCTTGCGGACGTGTTGGCATGTGCCAATGGCACGTGCGGCCATGTTGACCTAGTTGCAAGTCTTGCAAACCTAGGGCGCTATGTTTAGCGTGGGCCCAAGGCATAGCGGCTTAGAAATATTGCTTGCGACACGTGTTGGCATGTGCCAATGGAACGTGCGGCCATGTTGACCTAGTTGCAAGTCTTGCAAACCTAGGCGCTATGTTGGTCGTGGGCCAAAGGCATAGCGGTTTAGAAATATGGCTTGCGGACGTGTTGGCATGTGCAATGGCACTGCGGCCATGTTGACCTAGTTGCAAGTCTTGCAAACCTAGGGGCGCTATGTTTGGCGTGGGCCAAAGGCATAGCGGCTCGGAAATACTGGCTTGCGGCACGTGCGGCCATATTGACCTAGTTGCAAGTCTTGCAAACCTAGGGCGCTATGTTTGGCGTGGGCCAAAGGCATAGCGGCTCGGAAATATGGCTTGCGGCACGTGTTAGCATGTGCCAATGGCACGTGCGGCCATGTTGACCTAGTTGCAAGTCTTGCAAACCTAGGGCGCTATGTTTGGCGTGGGCCAAAGGCATAGCGGCTTGGAAGTATGGCGTTGTTGCCATGGTGCGCAGGGTGCGGCTTGGTTTGGCATGGTTGCCATGGTGCGCGAGATGCGGCTTGGTTTGGCATGGTTGCCATGGTGCGCAGAGTGCGGCTTGGTTTGGCATGGTTGCCATGGTGCGCAGATATGCGGCTTGGTTTGGCATGGTTGCCATGGTGCGCAGTATGCGGCTTGGTTTGGCATGGTTCCCATGGTGCGCAGAGTGCGGCTTGGTTTGGCATGGTTGCCATGGTGCGCAGAGTGCGGCTTGGTTTGGCATGGTTGCCATGGTGCGAAGTATGCGGCTTGGTTTGGCATGGTTTCCATGGTGCGCGAGTTCGGCTTGGTTTGGCACGGTTGCCATGGTGCGCAGATGCGGCTTGGTTTGGCATGGTTGCCATGGTGCGCGATATGCGGCTTGGTTTGGCATGGTTGCCATGGTGCGCGTATGCGGCTTGGTTTGGCATGGTTGCCATGGTGCGCAGATATCGACTTGGTTTTGGAATTAGGGTTACGTGTTGAAAACCTAATCTGGTATTTTGAAAAAATACCCCTATTAATTATTTACACCTGAGTTAAATGCTCTTAGTTAATGTGTTGCGGGTAACACTAGGTCATGGGGTTTTACGATTTTACCCCTTGTCTAAAATCCACCATCAACAGTAGGTTACACGGTTTGCAAGTTAGGCTACCACATAGCATGTTGGCATGTGCCAATGGCACGTACGACCATGTTGACCTAGTTGCAAGTCTTGCAAGCCTAGGGCGCTATATTTGGCATGGGCCAAAGACATAGCGGCTTGGAAATATGGCTTGCGACACGTATTGGCATGTGCCAATGGCACGTGCGGCCATGTTGACCTAGTTGCAAGTCTTGCAAGCCTAGGGCGCTATATTTGGCGTGGGCCAAAGGCATAGCGGCTTGGAAATATGGCTTGCGACACGTATTGGCATGTGCCAATGGCACGTGCGGCCATGTTGACCTATTTGCAAGTCTTGCAAGCCTAGGGCGCTATATTTGGCATGGGCCAAAGGCATAGCGGCTTGGAAATATGGCTTGCGACATGTATTGGCATGTGCCAATGGCAAGTGCGTCCATGTTGACCTAGTTTCAAGTCTTGCAAGCCTAGGGCGCTATATTTGGCGTGGGCCAAAGGCATAGCGGCTTGGAAATATGGCTTGCGACACGTATTGGCATGTGCCAATGGCACGTGCGGCCATGTTGACCTAGTTGCAAGTCTTGCGAGCCTAGGGCGCTATATTTGGCGTGGGCCAAAGGCATAGCGGCTTGGAAATATGGCTTGCGACACGTGTTGGCATGTGCCAATGGCACGTGCAGTCATGTTGACCTAGTTGCAAGTCTTGCAAGCCTAGGGCGCTATATTTGGCGTGGGCCAAAGGCATAGCGGCTTGGAAATATGGCTTGCGACACGTATTGGCACGTGCCATTGGCACATGCCGCCATGTTGACCTAGTTGCAAGTCTTGCAAGCCTAGGGCGCTATATTTGGCGTGGGCCAAAGGCATAGCAGCTTGGAAATATGGCTTGCGACACGTTTTGGCATGTGCCAATGGCCGTGCGGCCATGTTGACCTAGTTGCAAGTCTTGCAAGCCTAGGGCACTATATTTGGCGTGGGCCAAAGGCATAGCGGCTTGGAAATATGGCTTGCGACACGTATTGGCATGTGCCAATGGCACGTGCGGCCATGTTGACCTAGTTGCAAGTCTTGCAAGCCTAGGGCGCTATATTTGGCGTGGGCCAAAGGCATAACGGCTTGGAAATATGGCTTGCGACACGTGTTGGCATGTGCCAATGGCACGTGCGGCCATGTTGACCTAGTTGCAAGTATTGCAAGCCTAGGGCGCTATATTTGGCGTGGGCCAAGGCATAGCGGCTTGGAAATATGGCTTGCGACACGTATTGGCATGTGCCAATGGCACGTGCGGCCATGTTGACCTAGTTGCAAGTCTTGCAAGCCTAGGGCGCTATATTTTACATAACTAGTAGTAGTTTCTTAAACGGTAATTTAGAGTGAATCCTTTTGGTTTCATATATATCTAGAGACTTGAGAAATATGCAAGGCTCTCTCCTAGAAGGCCATTGATTCCAAAGCCCGGACTTACATTTTCCTTTTCCATCTTCTTAAACGTCATACAATAGAGCTTCCCATCATAGTCTGTTGGATTTATACCAATAAAGAGTGTGATGAGAAACTCTACTAATCACCATTAAGAACGGACAAGGTTAATTAATTCATCGGGTAAAAATCAATCTTTTATACTTACCCCGGTTTCCCCTACATGCATCGCGTTCCAAAAGCTTTCTTAAGCATTAGATAATGCATAATTTCATCTTGTGTGTATCATTTAATTGTAGCAACTGCGCCGATGTCCGCTCTATTTTTAGTGAGAAATTATTTATGCTTTCATCACCCTTTACAAAAACACTAAAACTCTTTTAATTTGGTGGTCATAATCAATCGATTTTAGGAAACTAGATTTGTGCTCGTGCTACGCACCGAGCATTTTTGTTCCTTTAATTTCGTGTCTCATGAGCTTCTCCCCACCCCGTCGAGGCGCATTTTGATTTTGTGAGGGAGGGGATGCATTTTTGATTTGGTGAGTGCGGGGCTTTGCCGCCCGTGGCGGGTTTCTTTTTATTTGGTGTTTGGGGTTTCGCCACGCTCCGTGGCGGTGCATTTTTCATTTGGTGAGTGCGAGGCTTCGCTTCCAGCCCGGTGACGATGCATTTTTGATTTGGTGAGTGCGGGGCTTCGCACATATTCCGCCCGTGACGATGCATTTACGATTTGGTGAGTGTGGGGCTTCGCACACACCCCCACCACCACCCCACCACCACGTGGCGATGTATTTTTGATTTTGATTAGGTATGGTTGAGCCAATACATTAAATAGGTGAAGAATATGTTTTATTTATTTTTTCCTTTCATTTTCACAGAAAATCTGTGGATTTTTTTCCCCAAAAAAAAATCCTAATATGGTAGGTACTCGATTTCCAAATTGAATTTGGACTTTCATAAGTTAAGCCTACATTTGTGCCCTGTCTCGTGTTGATGCATTTTTATTTGGTGTGCGCGTGGCTTCACCCCGCCCCGTGGTGATGCATTTTGACTTGGTGTAAGCGCGGGGTTTCACCCCGCCCCGTGGCGATGCATTTTTTATTTGGTTTGACAGGGAAATACAATAAATATGTGGAGGTTATGTACATATTTTATTTATTTACACTTCTTATTTTTGCAGAAAATATGTGTGAAAAATGTGGATTTTTTCCTTATTATATTAATTTGGAAAAAATAGTCCTAATATGGTAGGTACGTATCGATTTCCAAATTGAATTTGTACTTCCATAAAATTCCAAACAGGGTAAGTTAGGTTTTCCTTTTGAGTTTGTATTTTTAAACCAATCATACGTTGCCAAGTGTCCTAACCTAAATATTTCCACATCATGAATTCCAAATTGAATTTGGTTTCCTTTTTTAATCTTTTTCCTATTACTTTTAAAGTTTCCTTTTTTAATCTTTTTCCTATTACTTTTAAACCAATCATATATTGTCAAGTGTTCTCACCAAAACGCTCTCGTTTCACAAAACTCAAAAAAAAAAACTATTTCGACCAATAGGAAGCGAGGGTTTCCTCACCGTTCAACGTGGGAGCTTTATTTGTCACCATTCAAAACCCCTTAGCATCAGCCTCTTGTGTTGCTTACTTGGAGTCTTGGACTCTCGGGAGGCACATGGGCATGGGCTCTAGTTTGGATAATGTTATCCAAAGCTCTACAGATAAGGGTAGGTATAAATAGATGACCTTTCCTTTCTTCATCTAAATCCTCACCTCCTCAACTCTACATCTCTCTATCAGATCTCCGTCATCTAACAATTCACAGAAAGAAAAGAAAGAAAGAAATGATAGAAGGAGGCAAAAATCACCCTTGGTTTAGCATAATGATTTTTCCTCTCCGAATTAAGTCTAAAGAAGTCGGTTTATCTGTATTTTATTAGCTTCATTGTCGCAAACAAACAGCTTCTCAACTAAGAGATAGATCTGGTGATATAGTGGCTTTCTCCAGATCTTTCGTGGCATTTCCAACAATTAACTCATTGAAGGACGATTGAGTGGATTCATGCACTAGAAGCCTACTACTAGACCGAGATCTGGAAAATATAACAGTGAATGAATGATTAATTACCAGTAGTTAATATCAGTATGATATTTCGCAATACAAACAGATAAAACATCTCTGAATTTGCGATGTGTAGTTTATTGATATATCAAAGTGGTGTAATTTCAACTTCATTATTCTATATCTATGAATGAACTCACTTGAATTCTTCCTAAGTTTGATTTCATTTTAAGATCGGTGCACTTATGAAGCAAAGAATCAACTCAAGTTGGCATTCCTTGCTTGGCTTATCTTTTTTCACCAGCAAATTTCATGTTCTCTAAAGCCTCTTGGATGATCTAAAATTGAAATGTTAGTTTCCTTATGAAACTAATTATTAGCCATTTACTTTGAGTATTTGCTTCATGACTTTGTGTTGTCAGTGACTAAGGTGTCTAAGGGAGCCCAAGTGCTACAGATCTTCTTTACCCAGCCCTCGAATTAGGGAAAATTGATTTAATTCCTCTATAGATGTTTGCTTTTCACATGTAGCCAATTTGGTTTTCCAAATGGCATAGCTGAGCAGCGGACTACTTAGCTAAATAAACAAGTTATCTGTTGCCTACACCACTTTTTACTTAATAATTAGGTAGTGCCACTGCCAGCTAGACTGCAAATGATGGTCATACCAAAATCAAATTTGGCCAACTCTATCAACTTAAATTTGACCAACTCTAAATGGGCTCGAGTTGGACAAGCTTACTAGGTTTTACCCTTCAATTTAGGGCAACAACTACAACATTCTAAAGATATGAACTGGATCTCGAACACTAATTCCACCGTTTCCACTTCTCTCTTTCTCTGTATCTCCATCATCCATGAAATCTTCTGCTGTTAGAATGATTTATGAATTGAATTTTGGGTTTGTGTGGAGTAGCTTGGAAGGGTGATCTACCCACTTTGATTTAGCATAATGATTTCTCCTCTCAAAAATAGGTCAAAGTTGAAGTACTTTAGTTTTTAACATGGTTGGGATATCCTAGCATTAGCCCGCTTGATCTGAGGAGATCTAGCAATGTTCGGGTTCCAAAATATCATACCAGACGCGGTGGGAAATTTAAGTAATATGAACATCTAAAATGGAAAATACATCTATGTAACAATTGTAAGTTTGTAACTCCTAATCAGCTGCTGTTTGTTTGTTTGCTTACTGTTTAATGTTGGTTTCCATCAAAGAGTAGCATTTAGTTTTCCTTTGCTCTTCTGCTATTCAAACAGATAAAAATGTCTAAATACATATCTGAATCTATTGTGGGTAGTTTATTGATTTATCAAAATGCTGTAGTTTCAACTACATTGAATCCCATCTTGGTCATAATAGTAATGTGAAAATCCCAGTCAACTAAAACTCCGCCGTTTCACACACCTCTCAATCTGATCTTCATCATCATCCAAAAATCTTCTTAATCTAAAAAGAAACAGAAAGAATTAGAAGAAAATGAGTTATAAATTATTGAATTTTAAGTTTATGTGGGAAACTTTACATATACCATGGGCGGAGGCTCAATCAATTTCACACAATGATTTTTCCTCTCCAAGTATTGGTATGGATTGAATATTGCAAACCCTTTTGTTGTAAAAATGAGGATTTGACAAACATCTGCTGTTGATAGGTTTGCACTACTTCTCTAGATTAATGTCCTAATTGGGATAATGTTTTGGGACTCTTCTTGTTCTTTAACTTTTTAACAATACTGCAGAAAGAGAAAGCTAAAGATGTTAAAAGAATCATTAGTATCAGTGGCTGATGAATGTGTAAGTGTTTGTGCCCTGACTCGTGGGTGTATTGCAATGGTTTATGAGAAGAGAGATTCAGTGAAGGAAATGGTGGAAGTTCCATAGACCTTGTTTTTGTTCTTTCTAAAAGCTCTTTGTTGTTGTTGTTGTTGTTTTAGTGTTGAATTTAATGTGCGAGGACTATCACACACGGTATAATCGAATTTAATGTACTCCTCCGTTACTTTTTAATAGGTGGTTTCTATAAATAAATGTTACAAAAAAAATAGGCCGGGTTTCTAATTGGGAAAGTCAAATGTTACTTTAGTTTTTAGGGACCACTTTTCTCTTAACTTTTGATGACAAGTGTCATGGGGACCATTTCACTTTACTTCTTTTTTTGTTGACAAGTGTCATGGGGACCATTTCAATTCACTTCTTTTATTGACAAGTGTCATGAGGACCACTTTCAATGATTAGTTTTCTAAATTTCCTTAATTTTGTCAAAAATCAAACCAGCCTATTAAAAAGTAACGGAGGGAGTAAGAGAGATCTTTTTAGTATGTGTTAGACAAGAAACTAAAAGAGAGAAAGTTTATTTGGAGAGCAAGTTAAGTCATTGTAATATCTTGTAACCAGACTTGAAACTTACTAATCAATAAAGAAATTATGATCACTTAGAATCTCATTTAGATATATTGGGATGTGGTTGTAGGATTTCCTGCAACTACATATTTGTTTTATTAACTTTGCTAATTTGTTGGTTTTGGACTGAGTCTACTGACGATTTCTTGTTGAGTCAGTCACATGTAGTCAAGTTAGTCAAAAGTCTTCATTATTGCAACAACAATGATTTCTCTGCACTACGATCACCAAACGTGCATGGGCTCAAATTGGACAAGGTGGTTTGCCAAACCTCTAGGGATAAGGCAGGCTTAGGGTTTAGTATATAAGAAGATGACCTCTCTTTCTTTCATTTAGGAAAACACTATTTCTCCTACATCTACCTCTCTTTCCAGATATCATCCAACAATTCACAGAAAGAAATAGAGGAAGAAGAAGAATGAGTTATGAACTACTGGTTGTTTTTATTGGAACCTGTACGTAAATCCTGGTGGTGGAGACAAAATCATCTTTGATTGAGCATAATGATTTTTCCTCTCACAAGTAAATCCAAAGAAATCGGATAGCATTTTTTTCTCTACGTTTAAACCAGATCTTAATTTTTTCCTGATGTCTAAATTCCTCTCGGTAATCAATCGGAGGAACAGATTTAGGAATAGCTTGTGTAGCTGTTTTGATTGATGCTGGAGAATCGACGTAATCATCTTCTCTGCCCTTTTTTAAATCTAAAATGTGGCCGTAAAAGGTGGGATTCTTTCTTTGGCAAGCTTTCTTTGGGAGGCTACCAACACTACATAACTTGCGATGAAGTTACTTCTTCTAGTCTGTTTGTCTGTGTCAGTTTTGCTCTTGTAGTATTGAAACAGTGGATCATATTCTTATTTCAGTTGAGCATGGCATTTGGTCCTACTTTTCTGCTGGTAGGAGTAATTTCCTCAATCAGTTCAAGCTCTCATAGGTTGTTGGAAAGGGTTTAATGTCTTGTGAGTTGTGAGTACTTGTCTTGCAATAGTGGTCTAATTCATCTAATTTATTGAGCTTAATGGAGTCATGATTTGCTGGAAAGGGTTTAATGGAGTCATGATTTGCTGGAAAGGGTTTACTCTCTTGTGAGTTGTGAGTACTTGTCTTGTAATAGTGGTCTAATTCATCTAATTTATACTAATGCTTTCATTTTTGATGGTCTTAAAGCTTTCATTTGTCGATCAATGGCCGAAGCTAACTACTGCAGCCTCCATCAGAAAATTTTATGTTTAATTTAGAGTGAATTTAATGTTTAGTTTGTATCTCTGAAGTTGGGATTCTAGTATTCATTATTGTTACATGACCTTTGGGCATTTTATTTCCATTTAGGCTTAATATATTAATGTATCAAAATGCTGTCCTTAATCTGATTTCATTTTAACATTGCTGTACTTGAAAAGCTAAGAATCAATGTAAGATCGGCATTCCTTGCTTGGCTGGCTTGTATTTTTTTCAACAGCAAATTTCATGTAAGATTGGCATATTCCTTGATGGGCTTATAAATCTTCACTAGAAAATTTCATGGTTCACATAAAACTCTGGGATGTTAAAAATACTGGAAAGATGGAAATTGAAATGTTGATGATGCTCATTGCCTTCGGGAACTTTTGTTATGATTTTAGTATGTGTATATAACTGCGATAAAACCTGTTTGTTTTTGAGTTTGAAAGTGCTGGAGCACAAGTGCTAGAGGTCTTCTTCGCCTAGCCTTGAATTAGGGACTTATTCCTTCATGCTACTCGGTGGTTCTTCTAGAAATTGAAATGTTGGTGAGTGTTCTTTTTGTATTTTTGAATACCAAATCTTGTTTGAGAACGTTTGCCTACCTTGCATTTGAACTTCATTATATTTTGCATTTAGAGAAGGAGGATCTAATATTTTTCTTATCGAACCTATTTTACCATGTGCAAGAAACCTATTTCTTTGAAAGTAGCTATACAGTTTGAGTGCTGACCCTGCCAGACCAGAACACAACTCGCGAATGTCTTCTTGGTAAATTTTTGCAAAACATAAGTTAAGTTTTCAACCTGTTAGACAGGATGGATATTAAACGAGCACCTCTCTTCTGTTCCACCTTTTGGCGTCTTATGCATGAAGAGCTGGAGGAGAAGGTAGTCCAACCTCTATAGGAATAGAAATGATTTTAAGGCCACAGCCACTTTTGAATTAGTTGGTTTAATTTTTTTTACTGATTACTCTTCACTTGTATGTATTTTCCATGTCTAACAAATACTAGCAACTCTCATCATGGAATACCAGTACAACATGAAAGTCTTCCTTGTTGGTTAGATGAGCACTACTACTCTCATCATGAAATACCAATACAACATGAAGTTACTTGTTGCCTTACAACAGTTTACTTAGATATTGAGGACAAATTTTTGCAAGTGTAATCCACTATTTTGTTTGGAGTGGCGCAAGGCCTTTCTGAGATTATGAACTGCTCTGGTAATTCCTTATTCCTGCCTCTTTTCCCTCTATGCCTTTGGAGGATAAAACTAACTCTGCCTCTAAATGGGAAAAGGAAAATTTGTAAAGGATGGCTTGCTTCTTGGAAGAGGAAGATGCTCTAATTGTGCTTCTAAGTATTCCTATCTACTTTTATCTTTGTTTATGGCTCTTAAGCATGTGATAAAATATTTTGAGACAGTAATAAAGGTATTCTTGTGGAATGATTCCAATGATGTTAAAAAACACCACTGGATGGGTCGGAGAAATGTGAGCAAAGAGGGGCTTAAGTTAGACAAGGTAAGCCAAAGCTTGGGCTTGAGGTTAGCCAAGGGCCTGATGATAAGGACAGGCTTAGGGTTAATTTATATGCACTATATATACACAAGAGATGCCTTTTTCTTCTAGGGAAAAACACTACTCCGCCGCCTCCACAACAATCCATCTATCTTTTCTCTCTATGATCTGATCATCATCATCCAACAATTCTTCTTCGTTTGAGCAACTGATGAAAACACCAGCCTCCAATGTATGTGAACTTTTACATGTAGCATGGAGGAGGAGACACAACGGAACATCATAAATTTCTCACAATGATTTCTCCCTCTCAACATTAAGTAATACTGCTCTTGGATCTGGGAGATACCTCTTCGATGTTGTACTATACCAATGCGGTCTTCATGTACATTCCAATGAGACAGCCAATGGTGTGGAAAGTAGATTCAGATATGTGTGAGTTTGTATTTCATAATTTTTTTATTTTTCTTCTTTTTTTTTACTAGCCAGGGTTGAAATTCTCCTCAGTTTGTATTCCTTAGTTTTCCTTTTTTCTTCTGCATTTCAAACAATTGAAATATCTAAATACATGTGAGAATCTCATTGGATATCCATCATTGATCATATTTCCATTTAGGCTGAATCTATTGATGCATCAAATGCTCTACATTTTTAAATATCCATCAAAATGTGTAAAACTGCGACAAAACCTGCTTCTGGCTGAGTTTGAAAATGCTGGCATCTAAATGTTTCTTTTGATGCTACTTAGCTTTTGAAGCAACCTAGTCCACAGCAGCAGAATGGTGTAAAGCAGCTAGAAATGAGTATTTGAAACTGATGGCGAAAATGAGTTGTGATAATGTTGCAATTGTGAATGAGCAAAGGGATCCAGTGAAGGTACTAGTGGTGGTTCCAAAGAGTACTATTGGGAAGTGTAAATACTTGAATCCCTTGATCATCCTCGAACCAGTGGTAGCTCGAAGTAGACTTGAGCTTTATCTGAATTCGAACTGTTGTTTTCATGTTCGTGCAGTTTCTTTTTCTTCCTGAAATTGAAAATATATGTACATCTGAAGGTTGATCTTCTACTTTAGCATACTTAGAACTTGCAGAATGTATTTGCTACCTGCATCTAAAACTTGATCTCTATTTGTGTTTAGTGTTAGAAGAAAAGAAGAAATGTATACACCATACGCTGTTCCATGATGTTGCAGGTGCGCCGTTGTCTGACACTGCCAAGGAGAAAGTTTCGTCACCAATCTTGCTAATGCCATAGCTACATCCATACAACCCAATCTGATTCTGACCTCATTTTGAGTAACCTTGTTTTTATTATGAGCCATTTCGCTTGCGCCAATTTATTTTAGCATCCATGCTTGACCTTGTACCTCAAAGAACACTCCGACTTCATTCATTCGGCATCTCTGCCATTCCTCCATCATCTGACTGCATAAGCCAAAAAATTATTAATTAATTAAACTGACGAAACCTCAAGCTCCAGTAAAAATGGTTGTGGACCAATCCCGGAGAAAAGACCTAGTTAGTAACCGTCTAAATGTGCAGCATTACAAGATAGTGGTGGTACCGTGTAACATGTCGGTGTTTTTTTATAAATAACTTAACGTGCAATTGTTATTTTGTGGCAGTATTTTTAACTTAATATGCCTATGAGAAAATGGTCATTGGTTGGGTTGACAAGGTTATGATCTCAACCAAAATTATTTAAACAAAACGTTTTAAGTTTGACACCCACTTGAGAAGTTAAGTGCAGTCGCAGGGAAACAATACCAAACGGGCTCCAGTGGTAAGGATGGGCTTAGTAGTACTATATAACATAAGATGACCTTCCTTTCATTTTAGGGCAAACACACTAGACTACTCAAATCCTGAATCAAACAGCGCCGTCTCCACATTTCTCTCTGAACTAAATCTAGATCTCCATCATCCACATCTCTCTATCTCTGAACTAAATCTGATCTCCAAGAAGAATGAGTTATGAATCGAGTCTTGGATTTGTCTGGGAACCTTTACATATAGCATGGAGGAGACACAATCATCCTTAATTTGGCACAATGATTTCTCCTCTCAAAAGTAAATCGATGTCTGAAATATTTTGGTTTAGCCTCAAGAAAAGATGTCTATTTCACGTAACTCTGCTTTGTGTATTGCAGCATTCTTATAGAAGGCAGGAAAGCGGCCATTCTATAGAAGCACCTTAGATAGCTGTCTCTACTGGTAAGATATTGGTTGTATCACTACAACTGGTTGCTCTTAAGTTCGGACTTCTTGATTGATCGATTTTCAAATAGATTTGATTAAACTTTAGTTTTATGATTACCTTGATGGGGGCACTAGCCAAATGTTTTTAAGAGTAAGATTGTAAGAATCCAAATTTGATACATGTAAATGGCAAGATAGCGCACAGGGATGTTCATGGGACTGAATAAGTCTGGTCGAGTCTACCTAGTCTGCTCATGAACGAAGCAAGTCAAGCCTGCCTTCAGAATCTCCAGATCAAATAGTTCATTTCAAGAGAGAAAAGTTCAGCGGCAGAATACTTGGTTAAAATTAATGATTACCTGCATTTGAACTTCATCTCTTTTTGCATTTAGTCATTTAGATCCGGAGAATCTAATGCCAAGAGCGTGTGTAGGCTAAGCCTATTACGTTAAATCTAATACAATTAGGTTTGAATCCTGAACCCTTAAAGTTTTTCAAGTAAAATGGAAGCAATGTTAGGGTGTCCCAAGTATCAAACCGGTGGCGGTGGTAAGAGAGAGATTATCAACATGTAAAATGGTGATTGAGATTCAAAGTTACATCTGTTTTTTGTATTTCCTAATCAGCTGTTGTCTGTTTTTTTTTTTAGGTATATAAGGTAGTTCGGTCTCAAGTTGGGTACTCCATTATACTGAAGTGTTGATTATTTTGTTGGGTGGTATGTTTTCTCGTGTGGATTTCAATTAGTCTATTGATGTATCAAATTAAATGCTATAGTCTGCCACTAAACGGGAAAAGGTAATAAAAATTGTAAATGATGACTTGCTTCTTGTCGGATGATTCCAATGCTGTTAAAAACACAATTGGGTGGGTCGGAAAAATGTCTGCGAACCTTTCTATTGAAGAAGCATGGGTCTTAGCATGGTGTTAGTTTTGCTCTTGTAGTGTCGAAACAGTGGAGCATCTTCTTATTCAGTGTATGGCATTTGTAAATACTTTTGGGGTCTGCTGGGGAGAAGTGATCATCCTCAATCATTTCAAGACAGCTTTGGTGGAGGCTTCCAGGTGTATTATGTGGATTTGCGGTGGCCTAGAAATTTTCGGCTAAAGAGGACGTAAAAAACTCAAGCTTTCATTTTTCTGAAGGTGTTTCTTGTTTTGCTGGTATTGAAACTTGTCTCGTAATAGTGGATGGGATAAATTTTCTACTGAACTTCCCTTGTAGGGTGGAAAGGGGGTAAATTTTAAGAGTTACCAGTAATTCTTTGTTGGGGTCTACTGCATTACTGTGTTTCCTCTTGTTGAACTTATCTAGCTAAAAACAATAAAAAGTTGTGAACGTAGTTTTAAGGTTTGTTTCTGCCTTTGCTTTCCCCCAGTTACGAAATGACTGATGGGCGTAGTTCAACTCTAAGCACATCCACGATTTAAAGATATACCGAAATCATTAATAAATTAACGGAGTAACATTTGCTGATTTGCATCGGTGATCAGTCCATAGTGTTCTGAAGTTGAGTACGCCATAAATGTCTGGATTACTTGCTGAGACATACAAAGAGTTTTGCAATTTTACAGAACGAGGGTGAAGTCTGATGGCTAACCAAATGGGCTTAAGTTATAAGACAAGGCTCGGGCCTGAGGTTAGCCCAAGGTATGATGATAGGGACAGGCTTTAGGGTTTTATGCACTATATAAAGGAAAATTTGCTGGTTGGTCCAAAGCCCATTAAGTTAGTTATACTAGGGTCCAACCGGATTTTAGACTTATCACTAGGTCCATAATTATTTGAAACAAGGAAAATGACCACATTACCCAAAGCACCACTCACGTGTGAACTCACTTAATTACTAAGTTTCTCCAAATTTAATTAAAACATATAAAGGACCACAATTTTGAGTACATATCTCATACATTGTTTATAAATTCGGTACATATCTCGCTCTTACACGCTTTACAAATCAATACATATCTGCACACTACTTACAAATCAGTATATATCTTCCACCGATTACATATTAAGTATGTATCAAACATGTTTTGAACTGCAAATGTGACAAACATGTAATAGTATTAAAACACAAGTATTTCACATAATGTCTTGATGGATGGGACTATAACAAGTGAGAAGACTATGAAAAACAGAATCTAAGAGCAGTTTCTATGAGTATGCCATATATGTACCAGATTCATGAACTACAAATCAACTGCATGACAAGAATAATTAAGGATCTATGAGAAACTTAAGTTAGAATCGAAGCACATAATATGGTATTTCACATATACCGATGGATCAAACTAAAACAAGTGAGAAAACTATGAAAGAAACAGAATCTATGAGCAGTTTCTTTGAGTATGTCCTATATCTTCTTTGATAATCGATCCGAAAGTGCAAACAAATCGAAAAACAACAAAGATCATCAAATCGAAAGCTAAAATCATTAAAAACATGATAATCTAACCAAATAACTGAATAAATACGAACAAGATTCATAAAAATAAGAACAAAAATGACCGATCTCTATGAGTATTCCGTATATGTACTGCTGGATAATAAAAAGAAAAAAGAATCGAGAGAGCATTATTTTAGTATCGCATATATGTACTTATGGATCAAACAACAAGCGGTAAAACTAAGAAATAAAATAAAATCAAAAGCGCTTTGTAATGTATGCCACATATGTCTTCTTGATTCATGAACTAAAAACAACTATATGTGTAAAGAATCTATCAAAATAACAGAATCGAGAGAGTCTTATTTTAGTATCAAGATATGTACTTATGAATCAAACAACAACAAGTGATAAAACTAAGAACAAAACAAAATCAAAAGCAATTTGTATCAGTATGCAACATATGTACTGTTGGATAATACCCCTGATACAACAAACAAGCACGGTTTTGATAAAATAAAGAAGTGAAAACAACACCGATAATCAAATCGAAAGTTCAAATATGTTAAAAACATCATAATCTAACCCAACAAATTGAATAATTATGATCAAGATTCATAAAAACAAAGACGTCATATACGACGATGGTTAATACACATGCAAAAGTTTGAAACCAAACCTATAGATGCATAGTAAACATATAAAAAAACAGTACGTATATGACGTACTGATGGTTAATACACAAAAGCAAACTGAAACCAAACCAAAATCCAAAAAAATGAAACTAAAATATCAGATCTACTAACAAAATGAACATAAAACGTGATTTTATAACCAGATATGAAATATTTTCATCAAAAAGCACCAGTACATCATATACGTACTGATGATTAATGTAAAAAATCAAACTAAAAACAAATCAAAGACCAACAAAATGAAATTAAAATATCAGATCTACTAATGAAATGAACATCAAACATGATTATCTATCTAATTCTAAAAGTATTTTTATAAAAATCAAAATAAAAATTAACGAATCAAAGCATCACGATCGCAAGCACAAAAAATCCACCTCCGACATACAAAATATGAGTTCGATTCACGATCGAACAAGGACCTCCTGAAATATTATCTGCAGAGCTCTCTTCTCTGAAAACATAAAGAGAGAATGAAAAAGAAATGAACATTATTATCCACTTTAGATAGTGGAGGGTTTTTTGGGAATTATAATAATAAATCTCATGTGTCGCACGTATAAGGACCTAGGCTTAAAAAATCGGGTCCATTTTTCTTTTTTTGTTTTAATTATGGACCTAGGTTAGGGGGCTGGTGGTGGACTGCCACTAACTAATACCACTATAATAGTACCTATAGGTAATTCTTACCCATATAAACACAAGAGATGGCCTTTATTCTTCTAGGGCAAAACACCTCCACAAGCAATTCTTCTTCTACTTCGTTTTGTGGATTATCTGTTGATTAGAAACAGAAAGGAGGATTTGTAGAATGATTTACGAATTTTTGGAAATTTGGATTTAAAGGAGAACTTTTACAAACAATCATCCAACACTTCGCACAATGATGTCTCCTCTCAAAATTAATTCATACCGCTCCTAGATATAGGAGATATTTGTTCAAATACATCCTATTTTTGATTGCATTTTGGTGTACAAGTCAATCAGACAGAGGATGGTGTGAATATAGATCAGGATATGTAAGTTTGTATCTCTTAATTAGCTGCTGTTTTTTTTCTTTCTTTATTTCCATTTAGCCTTAATCTATTGATAACAAAAATGCTGTAGTTTGAATGTCCATCAATTACATAAATTGCTTCCTTTAATTTGATTTCATTTATTACATTGTTGTAATGTAAAGCGCTATCAATGTAAGATTTATATTCTTGCTTGGTTTATATCTTCACCAGCAAATTTCATTTCACCAAAAATAAATGAAGAGATGGAAATTGAAATGTCAATGATGCTCATTTCCTTCTGAAACTCTTTTTGTTATGATTTAGTATCGTGTAAACTGCGATAAAACCTGCTTCTGCCCGAGTTTGAAAATGCTGCCATCTAAAGTGTTTCTTTTTAATACTACAGGCATCCATCAAGAGCTCCATGGAGGAGACTTGGCTTTTTTGTGCAACAGCGCTGCAAAGTTTTAAGTGTGAGAACAAAGTCAAGAATGGTGAAAGTAGCTCAAAGGAGAGAGTTGAAATGAGTATTTGAAACTGATGGCGTAAATGAGGAGTCCATCATGTATGCTTAACTTGCAGGTGTGTTGTGATAGTGTTGCAAATGCTGTATGAGCAAAGGGATCCAGTGAAAGGTGATAGTGTGGCGGTTCGAAGAGTACTGTGGGGAACTGTAGGCACGAGAATCCCTTGATCTACTTCCTTGAGCCTGACATGTAATCTCACAGTGCACGGTGGTTACTGCCTTAATTCACAAGGTTTGAAATCAGTAGTAGATGGAAGTGAAGCTTTTCTGAATTCCAACCATTGTTTTTATTTT